>CM041782.1:144317350-144917350 GCA_023374045.1 Limonium bicolor
TTCTCCATCAGAAGGGATCTGGCTCTAGCCAGAGTAGCAGATGAAAGAGGAGCTAATCCCTCTCATCACAACCAATGGTTAAAGAGACTGTTTCAGTTTAGGGAAACGATTAAAGACCGGAATCTTTTACAAGTGTTAAAATATATAGATTCGGGTACCTACCTCTTGAGCGTAGCGGAATTTTACGGATCGTTCTTTTTATTCGTTGTCAACTGGTTCGTCTTCCTTTGACAGCAATTGTTGAAGCCTTCGCGTCTACCAGATGGAGGAAGCCACAGTAGCACTCCCCTCACTATCCACAGCGCGGCTCTCTCTGTGTATTTTGTGAGAACTAGGGTTTCTGTATATTGTATCTCACTAGAAAACTAATTCCAGAGTCTTTATATATATAATAACATAAAGGGATAAGAATAACAAATATTCTTATCAATATATTAGACGTTGGTTGTAACTAATATTTAACAAATAAATATATTTTATTTATTACTATAATAAAAATAACCAACATCTCCACTCAACCAATGGCCAAATACTCGAGAGTTTTCGTTTTTCATACAGAAAAATAGGCCGTGCGACCTGGCAACACACCTGCAATGTGGATAACTCCAAACAAAACCTCTCAGACCAGAATAAAGCATCCAAAAACGTTGCCTGCACCTCAAGTCCAATTTTGTTCGACTAATCCAAACTCAAACCCGATCCTTCAACATATGGATGAGCAGGATACTGTGACCAATCACTATAACTACTAAAGTTATTGGCGCCAACAATTGTCACTTCAGTCTGAACTACTCTTGTAAACTTTTCCTTTACTTGGCATCGTATCCTAATGGCAATAACCGCTTTCCCAGAAGGTTACACTAAAACCGTAAAAATCATGGAATCTTGGTAATCCTTCCAAAGTAGCAGCATCATTACTACTATTACACCCAAGTCAAACGGTCAACAGGTGCAAATAACAAATATTGACTCACACAGCGAAGGAGCAAGGATCAATCCATACGCTTCAATGAGGTCGCTAGCACGTACCGTATGAAAGTACGTTGTGGGGTGTTCTCTTACATAGAGGATGTCACTCCCACCCACACGATCTAAAAGGTTCACATAGACACCTCCCACTCGGCTAAAAATGAACTTACATGGGTATAGGAACCTTTATTAAATATCCCATATGGATTAACCAATACCCTTTTAATATAGACTATAAAGTCTCCCACTAACTTTGAGTCACTTAGACAAAGTTAGCATTACTTCATGATAACATATATCCATGAAGTTGGCTACTTGTGTGAGAAAGTATGCCTTATTGTTCATTGACATCAATACACAACATGATATTTGACAAACAAAATATTGAAGAATAAGCATTCTTATATCCAACATGGTTAGTATACACATAGTTTGCTGTGCTCTAAAGTAAAAAACTTTTGACAACTTCCAGTGTTCAGGATCTGGATTTGTATGGAATTGACAAACAATTCCCACTACATAACAGATATCCAGCCTGGTGTACAACACATAGCATACATTAAGCTACCAACATCTCTAAAATATGGTACATTATTCATATAGGCTACTTCTTTTAAGTTAGGTCCATACCTGCACTAAGCATAAAATCTTTTTGGTTTGAGAGTCATTGGGTATACAATCACTAGATGGTATTTTTCAAAATATTATTAAGGTAAGATAATTTTCTTGAGACAACCCAAGATCTTTATCTTCCTATTTCTTAATATTTTGACTTCCAGTACATAACTGGCTTCACCCTTATCCTTCATGTCAAACTTGGATATCAAACTAGCTTTCGTAGTAGAAACTAGATCCAAGTTGTCACTGGTCTATTAGGATGTCATCTACATATAAAGTTAGAATGACAAATCCTTTGTATGTATAACTTATATACATACAATGGTCTTCATTTATAATGGAAAACTTGTCCTTGACCATTGTCTGGGTGCCTGCTTAAGACCATAGATGGATCTATGAAGACGACATACCTTCTTCTCTTGACCTTAACCTCAAACCCATGAGGCTGGTCCACATATATCTCCTCCTCAAGATTTCCATTGAGGAAAGCAGTCTTTACATCCATCTGATGTAAGTTCAGACGGGCAATAATAGCCAAAAATAGTCGGATGGACCCAAATCTCACTGCAAGTGAGAATGTCTCATCATTATCGACTCACTCCTTTCGAGTATAGCCTCTTACCAAATAAAAGATCACCCAAGTCCCAAACTTGGTTATTGTTCTTGGACGCTAAGTCTTCTTCCATTGCTTTTATTCCATTCAGATCCATAGGACCTGAGACAGCGTCTCTAAATGTCATGGGCTCATGTCAATTGAGTTCCTCCTCCTGAACTTGAGGATTCAAAAGAACATCTTCACCAACTATATCATTTTGATTACTTAAATCAAGTTGTTGATTAGGATCATCTAGTTCATAGAACTCTTGATCCCTAGTTGTTCCATAAATGGATGGATAATCATTTACCAAGAATGTGGCAACATGAGAATCAGTCTCAGTTCTTCTCCCAATTAACTTTGAGAGTTAATTTATTCTCACTTCATTCACGTAACAAATTCGTGTGAAGTTATCAATGAATGTGATGAAACATCAAGCACCAAGCTTGACACTCATACTCATTAGGCCATAAATATTTGAATGAATTAGCTGCAATGGTTGAGTAGTCCTTTTCTCTATAGAAAATGGTTTCCTAGTAGATTTTTCAGCTAAACAAGGCTCACTGAAATACCCCTAACCTTTAAAATATAATTAAATGATCTATTAATGATCTAAGATGATTAATAAACATCTAAACATTATTGGGGAACAATCTAAAAGATCTCAAACAAGGCAAAACACGCCTTAAGATCGGTAAAGCCAAAAATGTGCTTTAAGACACCATAAAGATTGTATGACCTCAAATAGGATCCAAAGTGGATTCCTAAGTATTATAATGAAGTAAGGAACACAACAAACCATTATCAAAGAGAACTAAGCTCAGGAACACCCTGTGACACAAAAATGTGCACTAAAACACCTTAAAGCGTGTTTTTGTGAGATTGTCTTCTAAATTGATTTTTTTAATGGGCTTAAAGGTTATAATTACCTTTAAATATGATAATATATCACATTATATCATATTAGGAATTTAATTCCAGAAATTTACGATTTTTTACAAATTTAATATTAAAATATTAATAAAACCCTAAAGTGGGGCCCGCATGAGTCAATATTGACCAAGTATGGTCAATGGTCAATTAATTGACCCATTTGGACCATGGAAATCGGCTGGCAAGAGGAGGAGGAGACAGCCTACAATAATTATGAGACAAATTGATACCTAACACAAATTTACAATAGTAAAACTTACTTTTTCAATTATTTCAAACCTTACCCATCTCTTCTTCCTCCTTGTCCGATTCCAGCCTGCCCAGCCAAGTTCCTCCCCTTCCTTGAAGCTCTCAAGCCTTGTTCTTGAGCATGGAAGGCAAAATCTAGCTCCTAAGCTCTTAAGGTAAGTGTTTTAAGGTCATTTTTAGCCCTTTTTCTTCATCTCTTCACTACCTACACCTAGATTTCGTGGCTCATCAATTCCTATGGCTTATTCTCAGTGTTCTAAGGTTAGAACAAGAGCTAAACTCGGTTGAGACAAGTAGAGGGACCAAGGTTGCTCAAAATGCATTTTAAGGTAAAAACATACCTTAAGCCTCTCCACTCTACATCCGGTTTTCTTCCTTCAATTTTTATGAGTTTATACACTCATAATCTTCATATTTACATGTTCATTCAGTTGGTTAGCCATTTGGAGCAAGGGTGGACCAAGATCCAAAGGAAATACCCTCTTTTAAGGCATTTTTCCAAGGTAAAACCTAATACAAGTAGCTTGTTGTGATTTAACTATTTCTTATGTCAATATGGTGGATCTAACACCTTGTGGTGTGTTTTGTTCAGGTCGAACCACCTAGAACTTCCCTTGCATTTTTAAGGTGATTTTTGCCTTTAACATTACATTATTCCTTATGGTTAGCTTAAGCTTGGAGTGTACCATACTTTGTTTTTGTGTATTAACATGTCTCAATCATGTGGTGAATTTTCCTACAAGAGGCCGAGTGCATACAGAATAAAAAAAGACACCAAGGTATAAACACCTTAAACTTGTGATTTTTGTATAATTTTTAAGCATATATATATATATATTGTTGAAGATTTAGGTTTTGCAGATGATTGCCTCCTCAGTGAAAGTAGTGATGCAGAGATACAGGCGCGATACAGAAAGATGTTCCAGCTCGAGTACCTCTGCAGAAGCATCTGTCCACGATCTCCTGTATGCCAAGAAGCGCGACGTTGCTGAAGTAGTTGCGGAATCTCGCATCGTTGGAGCAGTAGCAAGACGTGAGATCGCGCACAAGGAGGACCATAACTCCGATACTTGCGGAACCAACCCAAGGAGTCGTTACACTTGAAGACTCCACCGAAGATTTAGGAGATAGTTGACAAGTATATAAGCATGCGAATGTAATTAGTTAAGGTGTGCATTCGAGATTATTCAGAGAGATACACCGTCCTTGAGAGAGAAAATATTCTTGAGAGATCTTAGTGAGATAGTGTCAATTAGCTTAGGTATTTATTACCTAGAGAGCACACATAAGAACATTCCCTTTACTCCTTGTGACGCATTGATCAAAGCCGAGAGTAGAGCGAGTGTTGGATGAGACAGAATACTTCTGTCGAATCCCAAGATAGGAAGCTAGGTTGTAATTCACATTGAGTTTCAATACAAGCAGAATCCTATCTTGTTAAGTTTAAACAAAAGCTTCCGCGTTACTTTTACACATCTTTATTCTTCAAGCAGAGTTGATCTGAGATTAACACCTCAGACCTACTCGGTCAGCACCCCGATCCCATCAAGTGGTATCAGAGCCTGCGTTGGCTGACAAATCTCTCAAAATGGCGGAAATCTCAAACACCAACAACAACAACAGAATGCAAGTGGAGAATCCAAAGCTAACTTCCACAAACTACAACATGTGGAAAAACGAGATGGAGTCACACCTCCAGTCCTTGAATCAACAACTCTGGACGGTAGTGACGAAAGGCAACTTCCCAGTACCTGAAGGGAAAGATCCTAGCTCCTATACTGCTGAGGAGCGCAGATGCGTTGAGCTAAATGCCCAAGCCGTACGAGTCATCTACACCAGTCTCTCTCCACCTGAAAGAAGAAGAGTGTATCACATCAAAGTAGCCAAAGACATCTGGGATCACCTTCGAGCTGTTCACGAAGGAAATACTGAGCTTCGAAAATCAAAGATACAAGAACTGAAGATGGACTACGAAAACTTCGTAGGAAAGCCTGGAGAATCCCTCAGCGACATGCTCGCTCGATTTACTGAACTCACCGCTACTATGGAAGAGCTACAGATTGGAGAGTCAAATGAAAACATCAACAACAAATTTCTGGACAGTCTGGGTGAGGAATGGACCGAGAGTGTTATCTCCACGAAGGCGTCCAAAAGTCTAGAGAAATGGACTCTGACCGACTTGGGATCCTATCTTCAGTCCATCAACAAGTACAAGATGAATATCAAAAACAGAGGTAATAATTCTCACCCAAACCATGCTGTTTCGTTTTCCAATGTGAATCAAGCTTTGCAGGTAAAGACTACGCCCAGCCAGATAGCAGCTCACCAGAATGAGTCATTCCACTATGACGCTAACTCTCCAAATCAGGAGTTAATCCAGCAGCTTCGGGACACTCTGATTGACGGCATAATAGAAGAAGGATCAGCGAACACCTTCGAAGACATGGCCATGCTGGTCAAGAACTTTAAGAGATTCATGCGAGATCGATCAGAAGGAACAATCCAAACAGGTTCAGTCAAAATCAAAACGACAATATCAATCCTACAATCGTAATCAGCAAGGTACTACGGGAACTGGAGACCGAGTATGCTTCAAATGCCTGAAGCCGGGGCACTACGCCAACAACTGTCCTCTCAAGAAGAAAGATGATCGCGAGCAATCATCACTAATGGCAAATTCAGCATGGGGAGACTCTGACTCAAAAGAACCTGAGATAGGAACGTCAAGCCTAATATGCCTCATGGCTCACAAAGTCAGGTATGCAAGAGTCCCTCTTCAGAGGTAACTGAATATTTCTCAGATTCATGTGCTATTCCTCTTTAGATTTATCTACTTACTACATCGACCAAATCATCCTGAATTTGAATTAACTGAAGAACAAGACAGGATAGCCTCTCTTTATGAAGAAATCCATGTGCTAAAAGGTCATGTCAACAACGATCGTCTAAAATTGCAAAAATCTGAAGAAAAGGCCGAACGACTTGAAAAAGAGCTAAAAGATGCTCACAACCTCATCAACTCCTTACAAAATCAAGTCTCTTCTCTACAGAAAAATCGTTCCAAAATTCCACAAAAATTCTTCAAACCAATCACCTTTGTTCGTGAGGTTGCTGCAATGCAAAAGCCAAAATTCTTTGAAAACGAACTCCGTGAGTCAAAAGAAAGACAAGTTCGACTTGAGAAAGAGGTCGATTCCCTGAACATCGCTCTTAAAAAGGCACGGATGGAATCGGTCTCATCATCTAATCCTCCTCGTTGGCTGAGAAATAAAGGCAAAGTAAACCTACCAAAAATAGCCACAAAACCCAATGATCTTCAAAGAAGGAAACTCCAAAAAGAAAAATTTGAAAACAAATTCCGTTGGCAAAAGAAGTACGTTCATCTACCTTCTTTATTAATTTGTGGTTACTGTGGTTACGACGGGCATATTCACTCCTCGTGTCATAAGCTTGGCAAAGATTTGTCTTTTAATATGCAACGTTTACATACTCTGTCTAAAGCACGAGATGGTTATAGCTCTCTTTCAAAGAGGGAACCCAAGTTCGCCTGGGTTCCCAAGTCTAACTTTTGATTATCTTGTAGGGAGAGACCGTGGACAATGACTCTTGGTTTCTGGATAGTGGATGCTCACGACATATGACAGGAGACCCTGACAAGTTCACGACTCTCTCTCAACACAACGGGGGAAAGTCACTTTTGGCGACAATGCTCATGGTGAAATCATTGGTATTGGAACCGTCGGTAATCCCTCTCTCTTTAAAATATAGAAAATGTTAATTTAGTAAATGGACTTGGACACAGCCTTCTAAGTATCTCTCAAATCTGTGATCTCTCTAATGTTGTTCTTTTCTCGGCCTCTGACTGCAAAATTTTTGACGAGCAAACAGGTCTTCTGAAAGCCACTGGTATAAGGGTGAACAATCTTTATAAGCTATCTCTTGAAAACCCTAACCTAGATGGTACTCTCTGTCTTAGTGTACAGGACAAGAATATCTCTTTATGGCATTTTCGCCTAGGTCATGCACACGGCAAACTACTAAACAAAATCAAAAACAGAAATCTTGTAGTGGGACTTCCTCAGACGAACTTCTTCCAGACCGACATCCTCTGTCCTGCGTGCGTACAAGGGAAACATTCTAGATCAAGCTTTCCAGGTAAAACAGATATGTCTACATCATCTTCACTGGACATGCTACACATGGATCTATGTGGGCCAATGCGTGTTCAAAGCAAAAGTGGTAAGAAGTACGCTCTAGTCATCGTCGATGACTATTCGCGCTGGACATGGGTACTATTTCTTAAGAGCAAGTCGGAAACTTTTTCCGAATTCGAAACCTTATTTAAACTGATCACTAACAAAATGTCCACCTCTGTCAAGACAATTCGATCTGACAACGGTACAGAATTTTGCAATATTCAGTTTTCAGAATTCTGCAGGGAAAAGGGAATCATGCATCAAACATCAGCTGCTCGTACTCCACAACAAAATGGAGTTGTAGAACGAAAGAATCGCACGCTTGTAGAAATGGCAAGAACAATGCTCATCGATAGTAACCTTCCAGCCACATACTGGGCAGAAGCTATCAACACTGCAGCATACATTCTAAATCGAGCATAAATTCAATTCATCCCTTCATCGGCAAAACCCCATATGAAATTATCAAAGGCCGTCCTCCTTCAGTCACACATCTACGGCGCTTCGGATGCAAGTGTTTCATACACAACAATGGAAAAGATAATCTCGGCAAGTTTGCATCTAAGAGTGATGAAGGAATATTCCTTGGCTACTCATCACAAAGTCGAGCTTACAGAGTATTCAATAAGCGTACAGCCTGTCTTGAAGAAAGCCCTCATATTCGTTTTGAAGAGCTCTCTAACTCCAGTGACTGTGACCACACACAAAATGAACCACACGAAGATGCCGCAGATACTACCTTCATTGAAATACCAGTAGCTACTATCCCTGCACCACAAACACCTCTTGCAACAGACTCATCCTCTGACAGCGACGACGACCCTGATGACTCATTTAAAGATGCCTCACCTACTCCCACACAGGAACCACTACCTCCTCCACAAAACACAACCACACCCACACCTAACGATCACCCAACACCAGATCACTCCAATAGTATTCCATCATCCTCCGCAAGAAAATTTCAACAAGCCTCCGCTCACCCCCATCTCAAATCCTGAGTGATCCATCCAAAGGCGTGCAAACACGTAGTGAACTGCATCAGAATCTATGTGCCTTCAATGCCTTTCTATCCAAAATCGAACCTAAGAATGTCAACCAAGCTCTACAGGATCATGACTGGATACTCGCCATGCAAGAAGAATTACATTCTCTACAAAGACACTCTGTCTGGCGACTTGTTCCATGCCCAACCAATCATAAACCAATTGGTACAAAATGGGTGTTCCGCAACAAGTTAGATGATCAAGGAAATATCTCTCGCAACAAAGCCAGACTGGTAGTCCAGGGATATGCTCAAGCTGAAGGAATTGATTACGATGAAACTTATGCTCCAGTAGCTCGAATTGAGGCAATTCGAATACTCGTGGCCTACGCAGCACATCGAGGTATAAAACTCTACCAAATGGATGTAAAAACTGCCTTTCTACATGGATACATCGACAGAGATGTATATGTTGCTCAACCTCCGGGTTTCGAAGATCCACATCACCCAGAGTATGTCTACAAGTTAGATAAAGCATTATATGGCCTGAAGCAGGCACCTCGGGCATGGTATGAACGTCTTTCATCTTACTTATTGTCCCATGGATTCATTCGAGGTAAAGTTGACAAAACTCTTTTTACTCTCACCAAAGGTGAAGACATACTCATTGTGCAAATATACGTGGATGACATAGTTTATGGATCCACTATTCCTGAACTATGCTCATTCTTTTCTGATCTCATGAGTAAAGAATTTGAAATGAGTGCTCTTGGAGAATTGAAATTCTTTCTAGGTCTACAAGTCACCCAACAGGAAAACGGGACTCAAATTCATCAACAAAATACATTCACGAGCTGTTAATCAAATACAAGATGCAGGATTCAAAAGCCACACCCACTCCAATGACAACAACAGAGAAGCTACATATGGATGAAAAAGGAATTGCGGTTGATGCTACGCTATACAGAGGTATGATAGGTTCCCTTCTTTATCTAACAGCAAGTAGGCCTGACATTCTATATGCTGTATGTCTCTGTGCAAGATTTCAGGCAAACCCAAAAGAATCACACCTACAAGGCGTAAAGCGAATTTTTCGCTATCTGAAAAGTACCCAAGACTTGTACCTCTGGTACCCAAGTACTCCTGATTTCACTCTAATGGGTTATAGTGATTCTGATTTTGCAAGCTCCTTATTAGACAGGAAAAGCACGTCTGGTACTGCACAATTTTTAGGACTATGTCTTGTCGCTTGGAGTTCAAAGAAGCAAAACACAGTAGCACTGTCATCCGCCGAGGCCGAATATGTCTCCGCCGCTGCTTGCTGTGCACAGATTCTCTGGATACAACAACAACTACAGGACTATCTCATTCCTCCGACTTGTACTACAATTTTTTGTGACAATAATAGTGCTATTGACTTATCTAAAAATCCTGTCATCATTCCAGGACAAAGCACATTGAAATCGTCACCATTTCTTAAGGGATTGCGTTGAAAAAGGACAGATACAACTAGAGTATGTTCCTACTTCAGAGCAACTTGCAGACATATTCACCAAGCCACTGCAACGAGGTCCTTTTGAAGCACTACGTTCACAACTAGGTATGACCCGTATGACCTAGCTAAGGTCGTATCTCCCTCTCGTGTTTTGTTAATTTCGGGGTGAAATGTATGAATATGTCTGATGACCTAGTCTGTCTGTTTAAGTAACAAAACACCAGCGTAAAAACAAGAGTGTTCAGTTTCTGATAACTAAACCCGCGAAATTCTCGCCCTACTATCCGCAACACCCCAGCTCAACCAATCACCTCACATTACCCTGACACACGACGTCTGCCTATATTCCGACGTCAATATCTCTCACCCCCCACGTCCAATCACACCAAAGTCCGATTTCTTTGCTTCTCTTCTTCTCTTTTCTACACTCGCTTGTCCACTTCGATCAACCTCCGATCTCCATGGCTTCCAACCCTAACCCTAACACCATGTTTTCCGACGCCGAATTACCCAACGACCCTTTGCTCCTCCAAGCTCTCATCAACAAACTCACCATCCTCCAAGCCAAACAAACCCCTACCTCCACCTCTGACTCAACCGCCGTAGCCCCTGCAATGTCCGTCGACACTCAACCCATCACCACCACACTACTACCACCGTCACAACTGAAACAACCGCCATAGTTCACACTACGGCATCCACAAAATCGGAAGATACCCCATCACCAACCAAACAAACATCCCCTCCCACCACCCCGATCATACCCACTCCCGACACTATCACAAAATCTCCGACTAAACTTCAGTTCGGATCTCTTTCCACCCGCTGATGAAGAAGCAAAAGATCAACAACCCAACTCTCCTGCTAAAGAACCCACTGAGGTACTTGACCTCGAAGCCCAGCAACCTGCTCCTGAGTGTTCACCACCACCCAAGAAAACCCGCCGTGCTAAATCCAACGTCCCCCGCCCTCCAGCTACTCGAACTCTTCGTTCTCGAGCCAAAAACCCTCAGTCATCCTCAAAACCCACTTCTGATGCTCCTGTTCCTGCACCATCTCCTGTCGTCACGGCACCAACTACTGAAGAAAAGCCGCGCAGTACCACCAACTCTTCAACCCAGGCAGACTCCGACACGGCAACGACTTCCACCAGAAAGCGACTCCGTCCTTGCTCCGAGTCTGTCCCACCTACACCTGCTACTCGACTAGGTCTGATCGACACCCACTCTGCCGTCTACTCCTTACCAGCTGACGATTCTGCTGAATCATGACACTTGGTAAAGGGAAAGCTACTCGACCTGGAATGGCTCCAATCGATGGCCTTCGACATGTTCGAGGAGATGCTCCGCTTCCAAAACTGGATCCATCTCTTCCACGGCATTCAGACCTACCATGAGGCAGAGGCGTATGAGTTCTACCAAAATTGCGTCATTCGCAAGGGGAAAATAATGACAGAGGTACACGGCAAACCCCCTTCTCGACTCAAACTCAATAGCAACCCATCTAGAAATTCCAACTAGCGGATTAGAATTTTATGATAGGGCTGGTTTTCCTGATCTAGGGTTTATAAGTGCAAAAGAAGTCTATGACTTCTTCCTACCAAACAGCAGAGTCGGTCACTCTCTTTGAGCGACCAGCTCTGTCCAATACCCACCAAATGCTCCATACATTGGTGATCAAAAACTTAGTCCCTAGAAAGGAAGGAAATCAGTTTGTTCGTCCGCTTGATCTTGCTATTATGTACTGTCTGATCCACCACCAAAAGATAAACCTCTCACAGTTAATCCTCAACCACATTGCCTCAACCATCTCCTCACCCCGACACAGCCTGGGGTACGTATTCTGGCTCCCAAAAATCTTTACCCACTGTGATGTTGTCCTCGAGCCCTCCAAAGCCAGTCGGATAATGGATACCGACATACTTGGTCAGATCCTGTACAACAAACCCCGTCTTTCCAGATCAAATCGGTCCCCAAGACAAACCCTCCCTCCAAAAAGCTAGCCCCACCAAAACCCGCATCACCCCCTGACTCCGTCTCTTTATCTGAAAGGGTAGTAGCGGTTAGAGAACAACCTCGCCACTCTATCCAAGAAGATAGACATGCTCATCGACGTCCTCAACAAGAACCACAAACAGACGATGAACATCATTGCAGGGGGAGTCGAGAAGCTGGCAGAGGAGTTCCGGGAAACATTTGCTGAAACTCTGGAAGCGGCTAAGCGATTGGATGGCGCTGGGACTTCGGGGGAAGATGGAGCACGGGATGAGGACACAGGAATGGATGGAGGAGATGACTAACCTTGTTACCCCACCCCTTTAAGCCTTAGGCAGTAGTGATTCTTGAATACTTTTGACTTACGCTGGTGGTTTGTTTAACTAACTGTTTCAGATAATGGTTTTTTTGGATATTTTTGTGCGTTTCCCCTGATGTTGGCAAACGGGGGAAGCGGTGTATCCCGCGGCTGGTGTCTGCGGGTAACTATGTGTGGATAATGAGTGCCTCTGAAGGCCTCATCTGTTTTTGCTTGGTCGTTTATTTCTGCAACGTGATATTTGAAGTAGTTTACGTACTATGGTGTTTATCTCTTCTTATCAACTGCATTACCTTAAGGGGGAATATGTGTTTAAGGGGGAACAAACAGCAAGTTGTTCTCCCGAGATAGTTGCTCTGCCTTGTTGTCTGTTTTTTTTGTTTGCAGGTACATCCTATACAAAACCTCAAGTCTACGCTGGATACACTGAGTTTGCCATCATCAGCAAAAAGGGGGAATTTGTTGAAGATTTAGGTTTTGCAGATGATTGCCTCCTCAGTGAAAGTAGCGATGCAGAGCTAGGCGCGATACAGAAAGATGTTCCAGCTCGAGTACCTCTGCAGAAGCATCTGTCCACGATCTCCTGTATGCCAAGAAGCGCGACGTTGCTGAAGTAGTTGCGGAAATCTCGCATCGTTGGAGCAGTAGCAAGACGTGAGATCGTGACGCACAAGGAGGACCATAACTCCGATACTTGCGGAACCAACCCAAGGAGTCGTTACACTTGAAGACTCCACCGAAGATTTAGGAGATAGTTGACAAGTATATAAGCATGCAAATGTAATTAGTTAAGTGTGCATTCGAGATTATTCAGAGAGATACACCGTCCTTGAGAGAGAAAATATTCTTGAGAGATCTTAGTGAGATAGTGTCAATTAGCTTAGGTATTTATTACCTAGAGAGCACACATAAGAACATTCCCCTTTACTCCTTGTGACGCATTGATCAAAGCCGAGAGTAGAGCGAGTGTTGGATGAGACAGAATACTTCTGTCGAATCCCAAGATAGGAAGCTAGGTTGTAATTCACATTGAGTTTCAATACAAGCAGAATCCTATCTTGTTAAGTTTAAACAAAAGCTTCCGCGTTACTTTTACACATCTTTATTCTTCAAGCAGAGTTGATATGAGATTAACACCTCAGACCTACTCGGTCAGCACCCCGATCCCATCATATATATTATATATATTATGGCCGAGAGTGAAATTACAACATATAGGTCATATTGACCTAAAAATGGAAAAATGGCTAAGATAATTAAGCTAGTCATTTAAGAGATTTAATTAACATAATGGTCAAATTATGACATTATGTGGAAAAATATTAAACCGAAGTGAGGCCGAGAATATATGCTATATTTTGAGACATTTATTGTGTAATTTTTTTGCAAGTTCAAGGTTGTAATAAGGCCATGTCATTAGGCCATTTTAATTTAAGTTTATAAGCTTATTTAGTTTTATTTATGCTTATAATTAAAATTGGGGCCAATTCGTAATTACTAGGAAATTAGAAAGCCGTGGGCTTAATTTAGATCAATTTAGGGTTTTTAAATGAATTTAATAAAATATAACATTTATAAAGTTTTGGGACAAAATTGTAAAAATAGAAAGGTATAGGTTATTATTAGTGATTTACCGAAAATTGGTTCCCATTTGGTATTAGAAGTCAAAGTTGACTATATAGGAGACTTTGACCAAGTTTGGAGAATTTTTGAAATTAAAATACAACCTTATATTAAGATAAGTATTAATTTGTAAAAGATTTAAAAGAGATGGGGCTATAATGTAATTTCTGAAAACTTGGGGTACTAAATGGAGTTTAGTACAAACCTTAGGTTATTAGGAATTTTTAGAAATTTATTTGGTTAAATTGGATTTTATATGAGTTATATAAGTATAATATAAGATACTTTATAACATTGTTACAAATGGGTAACAAAGGGGTGAAAACCGAGATTTAAAAGGAGTATAAGGTTAGGAATAATATTTATAACCTTTTGGTATAGTTTGGTAATTTTTGAAATGATATAAAGGTTTTAGAAAGATATATGTATAATATATGGTTTAAGGGAATTAGAAAACTATGTATTATAAATTGGGATGGAATTGTGATTTGTAGAATTTTAGTGGTGTATAATGGAAACCGAAAATATAAGGGGCTATTTGGTATTTATAAACAAATATAACTATAGGTTATAATTGTTTTAAATGACTTAAATGTCATAAGATATGTTATATAACAATAATGTAACATTATATTTAACTAAGTGGTGGGTTTTGTAAATATTTAAGAACATAGGTGCTGTTCGGAAATATTAATATTTTTAAATGGAATTTATAATATGGTTTTGATGTTATAAGGATTATAACATTTATAATATAAGAGGTATTCATTAGAAAGAATGAATATATATTATAAGACTTACCATATAAAAATAGTTCCATAATACATACACATAAATAATATATGTTATGGTGGAAAAATATGATATGTTTAATGACCATGTGTTTTCATAATGAAAAATGACATATGATAAAAGGGAAAAGAATTACAAACATTAGATGTGGAATTCTAATGTTAGGAGTATACATGGGATAATAAGAATTTATACATTCAAAGTATTGTTTACAAATGAATTATACCACATTGAATTTAAAAAAAAAGGGGACAAACCTTAGGAAAATAAATACTAAGGTGAGATGCATAATGCATGACAAAGGATCACACATGCAATAATGAAATAAACTATACGACATACAAGGGTGAGTTAAGTCACATGCGATAACGAGTTCAACAATAAGTATATTAATATACAAGACAAACTACGCATGTAATATAACACTTTTCCAATCTCGAGTTAAACCTAAAACCCGACAAATGTTGATAGCTAATAACGGAGGGTAACCGGGAGGTGTTAGTGACGGTACGGGGTACCGTAGAATTGTGTTGTTATACGGTATGCTAATCAGTAGCATTATGTATTGTTTAGACTGTTAGAGACTACACAAGGAGCATAGGATCTCGCTGATTCATACTCCACCGTAATACATCAGGGTGAACGGTATGTTGTTATGTGTCTCTGATTGTCTCTGAGGGCTTCCTCAGTTCAGACTTCTGTGTGATCTGTGATAAGATTGTTTGTCTGAATGTGATAATTAATATGCATGAATTGTATATTTATAGCTGCTTGTTATTTACTGTTGTTGAGTTAACAGTATTGGTTCGTATATATGAACCTATATAATATATAAAACGAACTAGCGGCTATGGTGCTATCTTATATGAAATATAAGGAACGTCAGTAAAACGTTGTAGCACTAGGATAATAACTTATACATATTATCCAAGACTTTTATACGGAGCATTGGCCTTTCTATACGCCGCTCTCGTATCTAACACTGGATCCCGAGTTTACAGACTCCGGATTGGACTAATGATCTTAGTCTGCTGTGTTAGCAAAAAAAAAACGGTAATGCGATGCGATGGAATAATTAATTAAATTAAATGAAGGAAGTAAAGCCAAGAGGATGTGGCTCTTGGTGCGCGCTGTGATCACAAAAACGATACCAGGATGTCCGCGTACGGGTCCGCAAGTATCAAGAAAATTTCCCGTGAGCTAGAATGGCTCGTTGGTCGGAGACTCTACCGTTGGAGTGGCTACTGCCGTGGGTGACCCGCCATAATCTATGGGTAACTAGAGACATGTCGTTTTAACGAGACATTGTCACTAGGTATAACTGAACAAATAATACAGTTAAGAATTATACAGTGGCGAACGATATTGGTTTCTACACCATGGACGAGAACTAGTACTTGTTTATTATTCTCGTTGTTTCGCTTGGTTGTTCATTGGTTATACTTGTGGTTATATTATATATGGTGATAGTTGTGTTTATTGTATGGATGTTACTGTTAATTGTTTACAGTTTTAAATATTAAAACGGTATTGCATGTAATGAACCTCATGCTCTCGACCAAATAATTGAGGGGTCTTTGGGGGCATGACGGGGCATGTGATGACATACTCAGCAGGGGCTGATTCCATACCACAAACCATTTTCATGCAGGTGACTAGCTGGTGGGTCGCAGCGAGGCGTGACTATTGTGATATTACTGTTGGTTTAGACTTGGTACGGTGTGATACTCAGGTTGTTTTGGACTCGGGTTGTTTAACCGAGGTGTATTTGGTTTAGATGCTCACGGTCTGTAATAATTGGTTGTTGTTAGATTTGTTTTAAATTGTTTAAGTACTACTATCTATCTCTTGTGGTCACTGCGGGAATACGTTTCGCATGTTGATTATCAGGTAACTCGTTATCACCCGTAAGGGCGAGTGATAACTGTGACACCATTAGAACAACAATCTGTTATTTACCGCTGCGATTATATTATTTTTTTTGAAGTAGGATTAGAAGGGGTGTTTCACTCACACTTAGCGAGTTATAGCTTCTTGAGTTCCACCAAGGAGCTCTTCTCTTGCTAGTCTATTCAACCGATCAATACCAATATGACCAAGTCTAGCATGCCAAAGTTCTGAATCATCAGAATTAATAACATAAATTGAATGAATATGATTACTTAAACCAAATTTGGCATTAAATACTACGAAACCATTCAATAAAGATATGACTGAAAAATGTACCAACATTAAACAACTCTAAATTCGATCCTTCAAAACAAATTTGAAGCCTAACCTAAGAAGAGATGGAAAAGAGACTAAATTTCGCCTTATTTCAGGGGCATACAAGTCATTACATAAATACAAAGATTGACCGCAAAACTAATCTGCAGGTTCCCATCTTGTGCACATTAATGCTAGTATCCTTCCCCATGTAAATATTTTGGCTTCCTCTTCTAGGAATCCGGCAAAACTCTACAAAAGATGTTCGATCCCAAGTCACGTGCTCTGCTGTTGTTGTGTCTCAAGCTCTGGGCAATCTTTGATAAAGTGCTCTAATTTCCTACAATTGTAGCAACCCCTTTAGGCTTGCCTCTAGCACCACCAGTTTTTTGGTTGGTTATTTGGATCTTTACCACCATTGGCCTTGCCTCCCTTCCTTTTCTTCCACTGCCCTTTCTTAAAGTCACTGTTACCATTATTCCCTCTTTTATGCCTATGATTCTTATGACCTCTATTGTCAGACTCAATAGCATACACCTCATTAGCTGGTTTTTCACAGAATAACATATCATCTTCCAACTCAAGATGACGAGCAACATCATCAATGGTGCGGATGTCATCATCATGGGTTAAAGTCTGCTTCAGAGAATCCCACTCAACACTCTGAGGGAGAGATCTGAACAGAGCTTGAACTTGCTGCTCATCAGACAACTCATGTCCTGCAGCCTTAAGCTTATTAACCATATTAGACATGACAGTAATATGTTCAGTCATGGTCTTATCAGATCTCGTTTTGTAGCTATCAAGACGCATTTGCAATTGTCTTCTACGAGTTACAATGCTTCCTCCAAAGTTTCACTTTCACTGCTTCCCATACACCATTAGCAGTTTGATGGTTTTCAAAATGCAACATCAAGTCACTTCTCATACTACTTAAAAGTATGATCTGGGCAGTGTGACTCTTATTCTTCCAGGCATTATAGGTTTCTAGCTCCCTACGTGTCTGGGCGGAGTGTCCCTCAGCAGATGGAACCTCCATGATTTGTAGAGTTGCATCCAAAAGATCTTGGTCTTCCAAAACGTACTGAACTTTACGACTCCACGTATCGTAATTTCGTTCAGTTATTTTTCCCCTTGTTAAGATCTGCCAATATACTCTTTGATACAACATCCATCTTACAAAAAATGATGTCATTAGTTGTTGTGTCTTACACGTGTACATAACACTAATTGTTTATAATATTATTAAATATTTATTTAAGTATAAGAAACAAAAATATGCTTCGCGCATACAATCAATTTCAGTACTTAGATTTATAAATTAGCATACCATAAATATGCAACAAATGCATCTATAATTCAGGAAAAATTGAAATTATATCGGTTCCCATAGCTTATGAAAATCAAAATTTCAATATTATTGTTCCATTAATAAATCCTACAAAAAGAATTATTAAAATTAAACACCCTTGTTAAGATCTGCCACTATACTCTTTGATACAACATCCATCTTACAAAAAAATGATGTCATTAGTTGTTGTGTCTTACACGTGTATATAACACTAATTGTTTATAATATATTAAATATTTATCTAAGTATAAGAAACAAAGATATGCTTCACACATACAATCAATTTCAGTACTTAGATTTATAAATTAGCATACCATAAACATGCAACAAATGCATCTATAAATTCAGGAAAAATTGAAATTATATCGGTTCCCATAGCTTATGAAAAACAAAATTTCAGTATTATTGTTCCATTAATAAATTCCTACAAAAAGAATTATTAAATTAAACACCCTTGTTAAGATCTGCCACTATACTCTTTGATACAACATCCATCTTACAAAAAATGATGTCATTAGTTGTTGTGTCTTACACGTGTACATAACACTAATTGTTTATAATATTATTAATATTTATCTAAGTATAAGAAACAAAGATATGCTTCACGCATACAATCAATTTCAGTACTTAGATTTATAAATTAGCATACCATAAACAAGTAACAAATGCATCTATAATTTCAGGAAAAATTGAAATTATATCAGTTCCCATAGCTTATGAAAAACAAAATTTCAGTATTATTGTTCCATTAATAAATTCCTACAAAAAGAATTATTAAATTAAATAGTGTCTACTAAAGAAAATCTAGACAAACTAGATTGATCGATATTATATGAACAACTAATGTTCAAATGATTAAATTATTTGATGTCTACTAAAGACAATCTAGACAAACTAGATTAATTTAAACTATTTTGAACAACTTGTGTTCAATTCTAATTAATTAGATTATTATTCATATCATAATAGAATAACAATTACTAATAACATGGAACAATAATATTCGTCACAAAAACGAACAGAAATGTTAATCTTACCATAGTAAGAATTTAATGTTACAAAACATTATAACAACCTCTATATATTACAAAAACATATATTTATGGTATTATATAAATATTATTATGTAACTTATACATATCCTCATTAGATTCGATATAATTACGCGAAAGAATTTAATCGAGTATATAATATTCAAATCGTTCACAAAGAGAGAATAAATATATCGCATAATTAATAAACATAATATCGATGGTAATATAATAAAATAATAAATCTCAAATATAGGAACAAATCCAACTTTAAGATATTAGGAAACATATTCCCAGCCTTCAATCCACCTCTCACGTGAGACAAATTCACCAAATTAAGAGCAAATATTTCAAAACAATCATATCCTTAATAGAATAATGGAAACAGATCCCATCCGAAGATAAAACAAAATACCATATCCACAGAAGTCTAAGTGCATCCACAATAACAAAAGTGGATTCCACCCACAAAATATTATTTTATTATCTCCTCTCACAATCTCTTTCTTCTTTACCTAGGTTCTCTAAAAAGAGGGTGTCTTAGTTAAGAACCCTCTCACATCTTCTCTCATCCACCTCATCATTCTTTTTTTCTTTTTAAACACTATAGTGGAATCCACACCATTGTGGATGCCCTAAATAATTCCTCTATCTTCGGGTACGTAAAACACCTTAATGGCCTAAAAAAATTGCCTTTTTTAATAGCCGACTGTACCACTCTTCCAAAAAAATATATCGAAGAAGACAAAATGTCAACCATATTGGAGTCAAATCGATTCACTTAAATTTCATCTATTTGTTATGCAAAGCGAAGGTACGTAACTTGGTTTTTGGAGAATTACGAGCCAGGACAGAGAGGAAAAAAACTTGGAGAAAATCCAATCTTTAAATACTACCTTCCCGATAAAGATCCTCTAATGCAATTTTCATCTGATCGGTCGCCTTACCAAGCGTATAAGAGAATATTTGATGGCCATGGAGTCATACTAATCAACCGCAAAGTATGATTCTTTTTTTGTTATAAAACCTCTGTTTTGTACATGTCCTCGCAACTCATGAATTGGAATTCGGAAGTAACCGTAAGGAAACCACACACCAACATAGAGATGGCACACACGAAGACAAAAAAAACAAGATCTGGAAGTACTTGTTTGTTTCGGCAACGATCAAACATAGAGAATGAACCCAAGCTCTGATACCAATGTTAGAAATATATAGATTCAGGTACCTACCTCTTGAGCGTAGTGGAATTATACGGATTGTTCTTTCTGTTCGTTGTCAACCGGATCGTCTTCTTTTGACAGCAACTGTTGAAGCCTTCGCGTCTACCAGGTGGAGGAAGCCAAAGTAGCACCCCTTCACTGTCCACAGTCTAAGAACCCCAACGCGGCTCTCTCTGTGTATTCTGTGGAAACTAGGGTTTCTGTATATTGTATCTCACTAGAAACTAATTCCATAGTCTTTATATATAATAATAACAGAAAGGGATAAAAATAACAAATATTCTTATCAATATTATTTGACGTTGATTGTAACTAAAATTTAACAAATAAATATTATATTTTATTTATTACTAAAATAAAAATAACCAACAACAAGGAAATGAAGGGCGATAGTTTAGAACCTGAGGGAAAACCGGATTGGATTTTAAGTCGAACAAGGATGCATCAAGTTCCTTCAAAAAGTCTTCACTACTGCTCAAACTTTGCAAGTGACTTAACACCTAAACAACAACCACATAAAGCAGTGAGCATTGAGTTCCATATCCATATTTTTAAGGGTTCAATCAAGTTAAGGTCACAGAAAACCTTTTCAATTTCTCATAAGAAACTAGACTTAATGGAGACAAATGGTAGCGAAAGAGTTCACATCAACAGGTCTTATATTAATGACATGACAATGAAGGACGTAGCAGCCTTTTTCCTTCTGCAAAATAAGTTACCCCTTACTTTTGAGGACCCAAGGGTGCAAGCTGAGATTAATAGCGACTGCAGTTGGAAAATCAACTAATTAATTGATTGAGGTACCACTCTTAAGATGATATAGACACCTCACAAGCATAATTTTTGACATGGGAATTGGATGGTCTTAGAAGAGAAATATAAAGCTCTTCAAACTCGGAGAAGAATTTTTATTGTTAAGGCTTAGTAAACCTCGTCATCTTGGTAAATTAGCAAATCATCCACTCAAAAACAACAAAAACGTCTCTCTCTCTGCCACACTATTCTTGAAAGACAGAAGTGACTTGAGGATCCTTTATATCGTAACTGGTCCAGACACTCCCAGTACCCCACTTGGATAGCATTGACCTGAGATGGCAACATGTCTAAAGAATAACGATCTAATCCCTCAAAACCTGATATATTTAGAAGGAATACTCTTGTCTCCAATCAGCTCAAGGGTACCTATGGTATAACGAAACTATTGAAGATAAACAACATAAACAAATGCAAATGTCAGATATCGCTAGTATGTCCGAAAGAGAAATACAGAAAAAGAATGAGAGATTGTGTTGCATCTGTCGCTAGTATGTCCGAAAGAGAAATATAGAGAAAGAATGAGAGATTACATTCTCGATGAGAAAGGCCCACTTGAAGGCTTTCTTGAGATTCACGGCGTCCCAGTATGCAGGAAGGCCAGATGATTGATAACCGGAAGCCAGAATCCACATGTCTATGAACCCTTTAATTAGCTTAATTAGGTCCCCCACCGTTAACTCTCCCTGCCCAGCGACAGACTCCATCTCCACTATCTCTACTCCAACGCCTCCTGATACTTGCGAAACCACCAAATCTCACCGTCGTTATCACAATCTTTTCCCGCCCTCGGTAAGGAGTCAGTCGCAGGATATACCCCTGCTGAATTAGCATAATTAAGGTTTGGGAAAATTCACGAGATACCCCTGTTTTCTTTCGTAATTCACAATATACCCTGTGATTTTAGTAATTAAACTTTAAACATACTTTAATATTGTCCAAAATTGATGAAACTTTGCATGGACGATGCTAAAGTGTTATATTTTGGTCCAATATCAAATTTGAAGTTTTTTAAGCTCACATGCGACCTGTGGAACCCAATGAACAGTCACATATTCATTGGGTCCCACAGGTCACATGTGAGCTTAAAAAGCTTTAAATTTGATATTGGACCAAAATATACTTTAGCATCATCCATGTAAAGTTTCATCAATTTTGACAACATTTAAGCATGTTTAAAGTTAAATTACTAAAATCACAGGGGTATATTGTGAATTACGAAAGAAAACAGGGGTATATCATGAATTTTCCCTTAAGGCTTTAAGGTCATCACTCCACCCACATTTGTCAATAAGAAACTAGAAAAAGCTGTGGTAGCATGGAATCCATGTCATTTCTCTTTCATCCGAAAAATTAAAATGATTGATTGTATATCTATATCATGTGACATTTTAATAAAAAAATATTTACTTATTTTTAAAATAGTTTTATGAGTCCAGTTTCCTATATACGCTTAACTACATCTCATTTAATATTAATACAAGGGAAAATTCACAAAATACCACGATTTGACTTTATAATCCACGATATACCCATTTTTAGAAAGTTGTTCATAAAATGCTATGATTTGAGTTTGAAATTCATAAAATGCCACTGTCCGCTAACAGACGTTAGTTTCGCCATTAAGTCCCTCTAGTAAATGACCAAAATACCCCTGACGACAAGTTTGATTTTTTCTTTTGGGAAAATTCACAAAAAGCCACGATTTGAGTTTGTAATTCATGATATACCCCTTTTTGGAAAGTTGTTCATAAAATGCCATGATTTGAGTTTGAAATTCATAAAATGCCACTGTCCGCTAACAGACGTTAGTCTCGTTGTTAAATCTCTCTGATAAATGACGAAAATACCCCTAACGGCAAGTTGGATTTTTTTTTAACAAAAAAAAATTGAATTGCGCTGATTCGACTTTGCAACGACTATTTTTTTTATTTTTTTTAAAAGTACACTAAATACCCTTGTTTGGTTTTATAGTTTACAATATGCCACTATTTAGGTTTTGATGTTCACAATATGTCACGATTTGTGTTTATCTGTTCACAAAATGCCCCTGTTTTTGCTGTAACGGTTAGTTTGAGCCCAACAGCTCTTTTTTGCCTATATAAAGCCCTTCTTACCATGTAACAAAGCACAAACATCATACTAAAGCCATGACCTTTTTTACAACTATAATTAGTGAAAGTTTCAAACAATTCATTGTGTGACTATGACTAATCTGTTCTTTTGTTGATCTTGTTGTTAATGCAAGTGATCTAATCGTTGTGTGACTATAACTAATCTGTTCTTCTGTTGGTGTTGTTGTTAATGCAGTGATCTAATCGTTGTGCGCAGATCTGTTTAGTGGTGGTTTTGGTTGGTTTTTGTGGAGAGATGTGAAAGTTATTGTGAGTAGAAGTGTAAACAGCTACAGACACATGATTTTTTGAGCATTAATATATATGAAAGTACTTCATAGCTTGCGGATACAGATTACAGTTGCAAATACAACTACACCCCAAAGAAACATCTTCTTCATGCTTTGCCTCATCTCTTCTTTAAGTTCTTTCTTTATCTCCTCCCTAATGCTATTGATAAGATTCACATCAGCTGCCATGCTCTCTTTGATGTGGAGCTTCAGAATGAGCAGATGTAGTAGTAGAGGTAGAGCCTATCATAGTTGAGTACGATTTGGAGTAGCCAGCATGTTTTACCCTAGGATGAGGAGAGTATCGATCTTGCATCACCGGTGCCCACAACTTGAAAAAATCACATGCCCAGCAGTTATAGTACGCCCTTCCAACCGAAATTTCTTTGCGGGAGAGGGTAAGGTTTGATGGGGCTCCACATTTGCAATGAATTGTTTGAAACTTTTCATTGACTATAGTTGTAAACAAGGCCATGGCTTTAGTATGGTGTTTGTGCTTGTTTACATGGTAAGAAGGTCTTTATATAGGCAAAAAAGAGTTGTTGGGTTCAAACTAGCCGTTACAGCAAAAATAAGGGCATTTTGTGAACATATAAACTCAAATCGTGGCATATTGTGAACATCAAAACCTAAATAGTGGCATATTGGAAACTATAAAACCAAACAAGAGTATTTTGTGTACTTTAAAAAAAAATAGCCGTTGCACAGTCGAATCAGCGCGATTCATTTTTTTTTTTAAAAAAACAACAATCAAACTTGTCGTCAGGGGTATTTTCGTCATTTACCAGAGAGACTTAACATCGAGACTAACGTCTGTTAGCGGACAGTGACATTTTGTGAATTTCAAACTCAAATCGTGGCATTTTGTGAACGACTTTCCAAAAAGGGATATATCGTGAATTACAAACTCAAATCGTGGTATTTTATGAATTTTCCCGGAAAAAAAAAAATCAAACTTGCCGTCAGGGGTATTTTGGTCATTTTCCAAAGAGCTTTTGTAACACCCCTCTCGATAAACACGCAATAATCCCTCACGTAGCATAATTAAAGACGTCTTACAGCGAAAGAATAAACAACATAAACTCTCACACGGGTGTCACCTGCCATTACTCGCCCATGCGAGTAACGAAGCAGAAACTAAATCCAACAACGAAAATAAACAGCACTACCAAACCGCTGTGACAACGAGATAAATCCTATACATCATACTAAGTCCAAAAACCGTAACCGTTGACAAGTGAGCATCTACCCAATCCTGAACATATACAACAGAACCATCGCACAATCCACAAACTGATATCGTTATACCTTTGAATTCCCAGTATGGTAACAAGGTAAAACCCTAGCTACCCTGATCCCGCACTTCGGCTTCGACGATGATCAGCAACCTGCAACAAGCCATAAAGGCTCAACGATAAACGCTGAGTATGCGGGCCTGGACCCTATTGGTCACTTGTCATTTTAGCCATCTTGATATTAGATTGATTTCATGCTTTACCATTTTACAGATATATTTAATACTGTAACAATCATACATAAACACATAGTCACCCATCCAATCCAACAGTCATTATGTTTCACAAACAACAGTTGCATAAACGAACGTATCGAATAATTACAGTACTGTTATAATCGTCTTAGCGAACAGTTTCCATTTAAATATTATTTGGCCTTCAAGGCCCCATCCATCCAAACCATGTTTAATTATTTACCAGTTGGACGTCATGTTGGGACAACCCGGTTAACCTTACCAATGGACAGTAGTCCTCCCGTACACACAAAGGTGCTCATTTCGCCAGAGGTCCGGAGGCCCCTGACTATTCACTTTGCCTCGTAAGGCGTCCATTTAAAGGCCGTAGCCATGTACCAACAGTAGGTACCACCTTACTCACGATCCATTTAGGGCTCGTTGGGTAAATTACCTGGAGCGGAACGATCGGGTACCCCTCAGTGATCACAAATGCGCAACCAGGTAGTTCGTAAACTACCGGGATTCCTCCCCTCAACTCATACCAACTCTCTCATAATGTTTAGGATATACTCTTAGCTTTATGGAGATTACATTAAACCAATTAACCGCCCGATGGGTCTTACGCATGCCTAGAAGTAATCTAGGTTATATTTGTGTTCGAGATTCATGCTCTAGAGATCGACAATGTCGTATCCCATACCTAAGTGTTATACTTAGGTCATTTATGTACTTAGTATTAATACTAAGGGTATTATATTAAGTAACCATCATGTCATCACATCAACGCATATGTATGTTTATATAAGTCGATCTATAGTCGACGTAGTGTTAGTCCCGTGGGACGCTCGCGTATAATTAAATAACGCATTAACACACATCATCATATGCACATATCACACACTTAACATACAAGTTATCAAACAGTTTCCGGGCCCTTTCTTAGGTCAACCCGGATCAAACCCTTCTTCACATACCGTACACCTTAGACCAAGGATGCGCAGTGTAGACCACTAAGCTTTCTCGAGCGCGCACGTCTGAAAGACGGTCTAAAAATACGAAGAACGCTAAGTTTCAATCCACATGACAATACGATTCGGTATTTCCGAATAACGTCAGTAACCCCAGTTTTACATCCCCGGATTTCAACTATTATTATTTAAGTTACCGTTATCCTTTAAACTCCTTACTTGATGTATGTATTAATACTCGGTTTAACAATGGAGTCGGTTTAACAAAAACGTCGTAGTTAACGTTTCCGAACGTAAGAATTATATTCTCCAACCCGTAGTATTTTATAAGTGTTACGCTTTATATAAGTTCGTTCGTACTCGTATATTTAATTCAACTGTTACGTCGCATGCATAGGTATGTGTTATACCCTATAGTTGCATGCATTCCATGCAACGTTAGTGTATATTGCATGTATATTACTTTTCCTTGATATACCTTATATTATACAACTTCTCGTTTATGTAGCAAGTTGTTTTCATTTAAAACTTTATGACTTTATAGTGTATAATTATACTATTAAGTTAACATTCATTATTTATTGTCATATGGTTTGTAAACCATAGTATATATATGCATATTTTTGCGCCGGTATATATATATAAATATATATATACATTGATTTCTTATGAAGTAAGAAACTTTATATTATGTACATGTTATTCCTCATTCAAGGTTTATTTAACCATTCCCAAAATCATATATTAACCATAGTATTTATGTCATTGTATAATATAGTTTATATCTTCATTTTTTGATATACATATATATGTGCATGCGCTAGCATGATAGTTTCAATAAACTATACTTTTGACCACATAATATTATTTAGTGTTACACTTATATCATGATATCATACGGTATGATATTTTATATGTCATTAAACTTTATAACATATAGTTTGGTAACTATATATGTGTACCGAAAATAATATATACATATACTACACTTGTACTCCTTTATTTATATAATTCTCATTAATCACAATATAACCACATAGTTTATACCATGTTACAAATATCTTATTTATAACATCAAAACTTTGTAATAAGATATCATCTATAGTTTTGTAATATTTCATCATAATTGCCGAAAAGGCTTGTATTTTATATCTCATTTCCTTTCAAATCACACACTTTCTCATTATTACAATTCCACCACTAATTTTATTACATGTTATATTCACTATATATTATATCATTTAAACATTATAATAATAATATCATATAGTTTCATAATTTCCGGTTATTACAAACAGACCCTAGGTCTGTTTTGAATTTGATTTTCAACCCACTTATTTTCTTATAATTGCAATCTTGCCCCATATATTATATAATGTTATACATACTATATATTATAACATTTTATTTCATTAACCATTATAATATATAGTTTATAAGTGTAGAAAAATACCTAACAGACCCTTGGTCTGTTTTGGAATTGATTTTCGAGCAACATATACTTTCAATATTTACACATTTAACCCACATATTATATATTGTTACATTAATTACACTTCAACCCCAAATACTTCCGGTAATTATTATTTAATTTTAAAACTTGATTTAAATCTAATAAAACATATAATTAATTAGCCTAAGATATATTGCCTTATTACAAACCTTAGATTATAATATAATTTACTTATAAATGTCATAAAAACATAGGTTATATATATTTGTAACAATATTTATAAATTGTATTCTAACTCATTAATTAAATTCCCTGACATGATATGCCACATATATCTTAAGTTAACTACCCAAAATGTTATAAACCATTTTAATACATGGTTTGATCATTTCTAAGCCTTGTGGCTTACAGTTTGGTTTATATATTTGTATAATATTTTTATAATTTGTATTGTAACCACTTAAATCATTCCCTTAGCATTATAAGCCAACTTAATATATAACAAGCTAGCCAAAGATGTTAATTAACATTTTACCACATAATTTGGTCATTTGGACCAATTTCCACTCACGGCTCACATTATATTATAACACAATGACATAAAAATCCTTGTAATAGATAAGTATAGTATACTTACTTGATTTGAAAACAATTCAACCAGCCAACACCATTCCCATGCTCACGGCTACATATATATGTACACTTAGGGTTAGTTTTTTTTAACTTTAAACCCATATAAGAACTTGATTAACATGTCAATTAAAGAGTAACTAGCTTACTTTACTAAGTTTGCTCTTGGATTTGATTCCTACAATCTTTGTAGAATTTTCCCCAAAGCTTTAACAGCTTGCGGCAATATAAATATATATATATATATATGCAAGGAAAACACATGTGTATTAGCCTCATAACATTAATGGTTATTAAGGCTTAATTCAGCTTAGTTGGGTATGGGTTTACCTTGAGATTATGGCTGATTAGTGGTTGTTCCTCGCCTAAAAACTGGAGCAAGAATGAGGTGTTAATACACCATAGTTTTTCAGAGTTGAAACCGGTACTATATAGTGAATGAAATGTTAATTTTTGTCTACCTTATAATAATGACTCCTAAAGAGTATTTGATATTAAATGGAGCAGCACCTCCAAGTTGATATTTCCACCGATCAAACATGTGAAAAGAATAGAATGAGCAGTAGAGATTAGATGAGGAAAAACGGCAATAAGTGGGGAAGGAAATGTAGTTTGGAGCTTGGTTTTACCTCTAATACCACTTAAACTTTGCTCCTTCTTTCTCTGGATTTCCTAGCCGTGAATTCCCCCTCATCTTGAGCACCAAAACAAGCTATATAGCTATATCAAGCTAGGTTCTCCATTGAAGATGAGCTGCTTCTCTCGGTTGTGCATGAACAGAAGAGAAGGTTTGGTGCTCGAGATATTTGTGGTTTTTCATGTGGCTTTGGACATGATATCTTCTGAGACGCAAAAAAATCGTAAACACAGTCATAGAGTCATGTAAAACGTCGTGGAAAGGGGGGGGGGGTTGAAGGATTCTCGTAGAACCTCCCTTTTGTAATGTACATGTAGTGATGACTATTCGTTCATTCATAGCTCCATGAATGAAACCGCCTAGCCAGTAGTATTTTTTTTTCCATGTTTCTGGGAGCTTTATCACAAGATGGTGGTTTCACGATGCTTATTGATATGTGTACTATCAAAAAAAAAGAGAGAAGGTTTGGAGCTGGGTGGAGACGGCTGGGTTGAGAATAAGAAGAAGAGATGGTCATGGCTTTACGGTGGAAAAAGTAATCTAAATAGACAAGTGGTATAATGGTGAGTCATCAAAGTAGACTAGATCTTTTGATGGGTTAATACTGATAAGGGGAAAAGAATGGCACACTAAACCGACAAGAGTAAGTGGTTACGGTGGGAAAAACTTTTCTTGACTTTGGTTACCTATAACATGTACCGTAGATGGATTTCTTTAGGAATTCACCATGCTGAGTCATTACTAGATAAAGTATGTTGGTAATGGATAGGAATGACATCCTAAACAGCGGAAGGAGGCAAGGTAGAAAGGATATGTTCATTTAATAAATGTCATAAAGGTAGTAAGTATCTTTTACTTTATTAAAGCAATTTGATGAGTCATACTTATTTGTTGGGTCCAGCCGAATGTTCAAAGAACAGCCCCTAATAACCGGCAATGGGTGGTCAAGACTGAATAATTTACATTGACCGTGAATTAAATTAAGTACTTAAATGTTATAAAGGTACTATTCACAAAACAATGTACATATTACTATTTTTTGTAAAACCATGAATTGGACATTTTAATGTGGTACATTATTTCACATTAGTATATTTAAGGGTACTCAAGACCCTAAAATCAAACAAAACTCATTTTGGAGACTATCTCCCAAAAATGTGCTTTAAGAAAGATTAGTGCACATTAAGCACATTTTGTGTCCTAGTGCGTTCCTGAGCTTGGTTTCCCTTGGAAATGGTTTTAATATGTTCATTTATGAGTTATAAGACTCCGGTCAAAATTTTAGATCAAACGGAGTTCGTTTGGATATTTAATCACCCTAAAAGGTCAAAGGGTGCAATTCATGCTTCCTGTTAAACATTGTTGTGTTTAATTTATTTTTAAGGCTTGTTTAGGCCTTAATTTAATTGATTATAAGTTAAATCAATATTTATTAGTTAGGGGTATTTCTGACTTAACGGCGAAACTAATGTTTGTTAGCAGATAGTGGCATTTTGTGAATTTCAAACTCAAATCGTGGCATTTTATGAACAACTTTCCAAAAAGGGGTATATCGTGAATTGTAAACTCAAATCGTGACATTTTGTGAATTTTCCCTTAATACAATAAACAAACTTTTCAAAACTCAACTAAATCAGGTGTTTATTTATAATATGTATATATGTTTTTTTTAAATATGATTTTTACTATCGCATGTTATTTATTTTCAAAAAGAAATCAGTTTCCCAAAATGTTATTGTTGAAAATGAGTTATTGTAATCGGTTATCTATATGCAGCGCGTCGATTGTGCAGACCAGCCGTGCCATATTTGGTGTGGTGCAGTCTAGTTGGCAGTCCCGTCAGCTGCTGACTGGACTATTTTGTTGACTGTACTATTTATTATTATATGAACTTTAATTAATTATAACTTTTAAAATATAAGTCCAAAATGAAAAAATTATATCATTATTCATCTAAATTCAACCTCTTCAAAACAATGCCAGTCATGAATATGTTTTGAGAAATTTTAAATTTTATATTAATTACATGTATATATCCATATATATCAATGAGACTTATAATTCATAACATCATTTTAGTGTATCATCGTAAACACATAACATCATTTTAGTGTATCATAATATCAGTTTTAATGAATCATAATATCAAAATTAATGAATCATATTTTCATTTTAGTGTATCATCGCAAACATATAAGAATAAAATTGTTTACACAATAATACAACACAAAATAATATTTGGTATGTATGAAAAATAAACGATTCACCATATAAGGTTTAGAATACACCATACAACAATAATAATACACTACAAAACAATAATGATTTTTATCGGTTCCAAAGTTTGTTGTGTAATTCGCCACTCATTAGTTAATGAATCATAATATCAATTTTAATGAATCATAATATCAAAATTAATGAATCATATCTGCATTTTAGCGTATCATCGCAAACATATAAAAATATAAAAATTTACACAATAATACAACACAAAACAATATTTTGTATGTATAAAAAATACACAATTCACCATATAAGGCTTAAAATACACCATACAACAATAATAATACACTACAAAACAATAATGATTTTTATCGGTACCGAAGTTTGTTATCTAATTCACCACTTATTAGTTAATGAATCATAATATCAATTTTAGTGAATCATATTATCAAAACTAATTAATCATATTATGATTTTAATGTATCATCGTATACATGTAAAAATAATTTTTTTTCAAAGTTGTCAAAACATATCCATGACTAGTATTGTTTTGAAGAGATTGAATTTAGGTGTACAATGATATAATTTTTTTTTTCATTTTAGATTTATATATTAAAAGTTACAATCATTTAAAATTAATACCAAATTTTTTCACACCTTATATGCCACATAAGCAGTCCAGTCAACATGCTGATTGGACTGCCACATATATACGCCGTATGCAGAATTGTGCGAGCCTGCCGTAGCATCTAATTTGCCATCTATATGTGCTTCATTTCCTTCTTTGTTAATTGTTTAGCTTTCTTTTTTTTCACAACAATTATCTTTTTTTAAAAAATATTCAGTTACTTTTCTTTAAGTATTGCTGGTATTTAAAAATTAAAACATAAAGACAATACCATCATACAACAAAAAAACAAATAAAAAATATGTTTTGTAAAAAATAAAGTAATAGATATATAAATAATAATTACGAAGTGAAAATATAAATAATAGAAGTAGTAACTATTGTACGGGTAAAGTAAAAAGAAAAAGTGAGAAATACAAATAATAATGGGAAGTAGTAACTATTTTACGGGTAAAGTAAAAGGAAATAATGGGGAGAAAGAAAAAAATAATATGAGGAGTGAGAAGGTTAAGAAACTCTCCTATTGTAGACATGAACACATGAATGGAGTTGCTTAGGCAATAAAAAAATATTTTCCAGTGACATAAACTAGCTCCGTTAAGAACCTCCTAACCATTGTGGATGCTCTAAGAGGATCTACAATACGCTAAGCAATTCAAAGCTATAAAAATTACTTTATTCAAAATATAGGTTGTTGACCTTTTCATAAGTGTATCATTAATACAAAAAAGTAAGTATTACTCAATTGGAAAAATAAAAATTAGAAAAGTTAATATAACAATGTTAAAAAGTAAAATGATGAATACAAAAAGAGTGACTTGTATTTTGATTAAAGTTCTCAACCCTAAAATGACTTATACTATTAAAAAATTGATTAGTTCTAGCGCAAAATGATGTTTTTAATTAAGCATATTTATCTATATCTTTTCACACTATATCATCATTTCTAAATCTTTTTTAAAAATTAAATAGATTATACTCAATGTCACTTGAATGCCCTAATTTATGTTACATTCCTCATAATCTCTACCAAAATTAGTGTTTTATCACACAACTTACTATTCTCTTATTCTCATAATACACTACAACATATGAGATCTATGAGGGCAACTTTTATTGCCATGATAGATCAAAAACTTGCCACGTTAGCCTAAGAGGGCGACCTAATAATTGCCTCCACGATTGCCTCTTAAGATATGCCATGGTAGAATATGGTGACAACCTAGTTTGGTCGCCCTGCTTGATAAGATCTAAGAGGGCAACTAAAGTCGCCCTCGTTGAGATGAAGCAGAGGAAGCAATATTTGTTGCTCTTTTTGGTCGGTGATCAAGAGGGGCGACACAATTTGGTCGCCCCCGTTGCTTGTTTCAATAAGGGCAAGTACAAAATCTCGCCCTCTTTTTGGTCATTATTCCCCTGACGCTTGATTGCACTTTATTAGGACGAGTTGGTAGTTGCCCCCTTTGATCACTATCTATGGGAACGATTCATCTTAGTCGCCCTCTTTGATCTACATCAATGGTGACATAATTGTTTAGTCACCCCCTTTGATCGTCTATTAGGGCGACTTTTGTTGCCCTCATAGATGTATTTTTTAGAAAAAAAAATAAAATGAGACTCCAGCAACCTACCCTCTTTCCAACCATCCTCATACTCACAGCTTTTGCATTAAATGACAAATTCAACAGAGCAGTTCAAGATACAAAACCAACACACACATCAAGCAACAACGACAGAGATGGAAGGAAGATTTAGAAAGAGAACTAACTATTAGTCACTACTGTTGTTCGATAAAGAAAAATACATAAGTTCAACTATGAGTCTCAGTTGCCACTCAATATGTGAATGTAACTTGAAATTAACAGAACCGCACATAAATTAAAGATATAAGAGGAAACAGACAACAATAGAAGATTCATGATTCATGGTACGTAGCTAGATAGACATGATGTTTTTTGATGTATGTCGACTTCTGTAAGATTCAATCTTCTCCAACCTAAACTTCTCATGACAATCAGCTATGAACATATCGGCTAGTTTATCAATCTGATTCATCATCTTCAACACATCAGATAGTCTAGATTATATCGTTGCAATTCACAACAAACTCTACAGCTAGCTATTTCAAACGGCCAACAAACAACCACAAATGCCAGTAGACCAATCTGATTCATCATCTTCAACACATCAGATAGTCTAGATTATGTCGTTGCAATTCACACCAAACTCTACAGCTAGCGATTTCAAACGGCCAACAAACAACCACAAATGCCAGTAGACCAATCAATACATAATGTTAAACATTCATCAAACGATCAGCTTCCAGCTAATCCATGATCCATAAAAAAGCAAGATATTCTGAGGCAATTACCTATTCTTTTTTTCTTTTTGCCTCTGCTTCTGAAAAAGCTATTTGAGGAATAGACCCTTTCAACTCCTGCGTATCTTTTGATCCGGGTTGATTCTGAAGAGGAAAATAAGCTATTTGAGGCTGAAGTCAAATATATTAGCAACCTATTCCCAGCATATCAAGGTTTTAGATAATTGTAAATATTACAAGAATGTAGACCCAGCTACACATATATACCTGAGATTTTATCCAAGATGAGGAAAGGATCAAAGTACTTGAGCTAAAACCTGAAGAGAAAAAAAAAAGTTTCATGAGTTATTTAAACACATACAGATTGCATATAACTATATTGAATATGGGAAAAACTCAACAGCAAATATTATCGTTACATGTCATATCTGTAATGCACAATCACTTCCTGGATTCTATGTACATATTATTCAATTTTTCAAAATAAAAAATCATACATATTTAGGAACACATTAGTAAGGGCTGATGCATTGCACCATCTAATTGGTACTAACAGCAGAGTTCACTATTTTTGTCGTATCGATAATAAACAAATGCAACAATGAATAATTACGTGATGACTTTATATACTTATAGTGGGTCACATTATCTCATGGTAGCTAGGGAAATAGCAAAACTCACATCCTGTTCGCGATGACCCATCCTCCCTATCTTTGCATTCTTGTCAAATGCAGTTCCTTCAAAGATTGAGATGCATTGTATTAGAGGCCTAACAGATAAAGAAAAGAAATGGGAACACGGGAAAAATTGGTCTTTAGAAATGAGTGCAATCAAACCTGATTATTGTGTCCTGCCCACTCCAATAGGAACCTTTCCCTGGCCTATTGCAGAAGCGACTTCTGACTCGGTTTGGTAGTAATCTGCACCCATCGTCATAGTATTCTGGAGAGAAAGCCCAGCAAAAAGGTCACCACATATTTGGTACTGAGACTATACTAGAAACAGGGCCACAGGCAGGCAGTTCATTTACTAAAAACAACCAGGCACGGAAAACTGGAATCAAGGATGGAAGTTAATTAGAACCTGGAGCTCAACTCCAGACTCAGTTTTGAACGCACTCCAACAATTGAGTGTTGGATCTACAGTTCTCAAAAAAAGCAGCCATGTGACACTATTGAATCCACAATCTAAAAACAGAAATTCTTGAATCAGGTGATATCCTATTGATTTTCTGTTTATAACGAGATACCAAAGAAAAGAAAAAAAGTTCAGCTGATAATTAATGAGATAGACAACATACATGCATTTATCATCTTTTGTTGGGGCAAACACCTTGCAGATGTGAAGAAAGGTGTCTTCTGATCTGTAGAAGGTGAACTTACGTTGGATACTCAACAAATTGTATTGGCAACAAAAATTGAAGCCCGAGAGCCTGTGTGACAAAAAAAGAATTAACACATCATCAGTTGTCAGAAGAATATAACATAATTTCTTTATAGATTAAAATAGAGAATCATAAAACAAAAGAAGCGCACCTTCATTTTTCATATTGTAATCACGTTCTCATCACTGGAATTCCAGTCAAAGCAATTCGTTGGAGCTACAACAGTATAATGCCAATAGTAAATATGGAGAGCATGAACACACTTCCATGCAAGAGGTTCTTTACCCCTCTGTAGTCAGATAGATAGTATAATATGGAGAGCATGAACAATACACATACTATGTACAATTCCACCTATGCAAAACAAGAGGTTCTTTTCAGATCACTATATTTAACAATAAAGATGGATTACATGTGTTAACATCACAAAAGTTTCCCATCTTACAAAACATCCCCAAAGCTGTTTTCCCACATACAAAAGCACAACTAAAGCTATTTCCCGCCTTACAAAAACATCTTCAAGCCTATTTCAAGCATACAAAAGCATCACTAAGCTAAATCCCAGCTTACCAAAACAGTTTTTATAGCTATTTCTACAACTTCCTCTAAATTATAACTATCTCCCAGCACTTGAACCTGTTACAAACAGAAATAAGGGCCTGTTATTCAAAAATGAAATCTATACATAAGGAAACAATATCATAGAGCAGATCAATTAGTAAATTAACCTGACATCTGGCTGAACATCTGTAACATTTGAGCTTGGATATCTTCCCGTAATTTGGCTTCCCTTTCCATTGCTTCTTTTTTTTCCTTTCTATCTCAACCCTCAAGTCTTGCTCTCTCTCCCTAGCCTCATTCTCTTTCTTTTCAATCTCAGCCCTTAATTCTTGCAACAAAGATGTAAATATAGTGAAAAAGAAGATTGGGATCTTACTCCATAAAAGGTTGAACTTCTGGACAATTTCGAAGGATATACAGTTGAGCTTTCCTCCAGTCCATATCACTTAGCCTTCTCATTGTTCCCTTTCCTAATGGTCTTCCTCTTTTCTTAAATGCAGAAAGATGAAATGGAGGAGGTTATCATCCACATCATTTCTGTCAACACGATTGAATTTTGTCTCTGTTCTCCTCAAATATCTTGAGCAAAATGTTAGGCATTCATAATATAACCTTCAACAATCGAGCCTTCAGGCCGAGCTTTGTTCCGCACATAAGACTTTAGTTCTCGTATTCCCCTACAAGAGTTAGTTTTATATCTCACTTTCTGTTGAATACAAAAAAGTGTAATAGCCAATTGAAAACAAATGTGGTTACCTTTCAAATCTAAACATCCATCGACCTTGAACAGGTCCACCAAGCATTGCCTCTCTAGCAAGATGCACAGTGAGATGTACCATAACATCGAAAAAAGAAGGAACAAAGATCTTTTCAAGCTTGCAAAGTATCACCGCAGCTCTTTTTTCCCATTCCTTCAACTCATCAAGCGTTAGAACCTTGGAGCATAGTTTCTTGTAGAACAAACTAAGCTCAGCTAATGGCTCAAACACGGGTTTGGGCAAGATATTCCGAAATGTCGGTATAAGCAAATCTTGCATGAATATGTGACAGCCATGACTTTTCATATCCACGATCTTCTGATCTCCCAAACTAGCACATCGTGCTATGTTTGAAGCATAACTATCAGGCACTTTCACGGTGGATAAGAACTCTAATACTTGTTTTTTCTGTGCAACATTCAACTGATATGGTGCTCTAGGAATGTAATATTTCCCATCCACTTGTACTGGGTGCAAATGCTTATGCATGTTCAATTCAACCAAATCAAGTCGAGAGTTCAAATTATCTTTCGTCTTCCCTTGAATGTCAAGTGTTGTTCCAAATACATTGTCAACTATGTTTTTTGAAATGTGCATGACATCTAGATTATGACGAATATTTAACTCCCTCCAATATGGAAGTTGAAAAAATATGCTCTTTTTCTTGAACTGCCCGACCAAATACCTCCCATCTCGCTTCCGTTTTCGCTCTACTTTTCTCCCAAAAGTGACATTAGGGAGTCCATGAAACAACTCTAGAATATCATATCCAAAAGGGGCTTGGGAGGTGGTCTTCTCTCCGTTTCTCCATTAAATGATTTCTTGTCAAGTCTAAATCGATGATCCGGCTCCAAAAATCTACGATGACCTAAGAAGCATTGCTTACTTCCATGCTTGAGTCGTAGATAACAAGTCTCGCTATGGCAAATAGGGCACGCAAATCTCCCAGCAGTAGAGTAACCAGACAAATTGGCATAAGCTGGAAAATCATTGATAGTCCATAACAACACTGCCTTCATGTTAAATATGTTGCGGCTGTGAGAGTCATAAGTCTCTATCCCAACTTGCCATAGTTTTCGAAGTTCCTCAATCAATGGTTCTAGGAATACATCAATGTTATTTCCAGGGTGCACTGGACCAGGGATCAAGAGTGAGAGAAATCGAAAGGCATCATTCATGAACATTGTTGATGGTAGATTGTAAGGAACTACATAGACGGGCCATATGCTATACCCTCTACCATAACCTTCCCCGGGATGAAACCCATCTGCTGCAAGACCCAACCTGACATTACGTGGGTCACTTGCAAAGTCTGGATGATTCCGATCAAAGCTCTTCCATTCACTAGCATCAGCCGGATGTTCTATAATGTCACCATCAATACGCTTCTCCTTATGCCATCGCATATGGCTTGCAATGTCGCGGGAGACAAATAGCCTTTTAAGCCTTGGAGCGATAGGAAGATAACGGAGCACTAATCTAGGAACTCTGGGTTGTGATTGAGAAGAACCTTGAGATTCCGAATAAGGAGCACTATCATCAGCAATGGGAACTCCTTCTTCCCACCTTGATTCAAGACATTCAGGACACAGATCAGCATTAGCATAATTATTTCGGAAGAGGACACAATGATTCACACAAGCATGGATCTTCTCATAATGTAAACCTAAACTTTTTGTGTATTTCTTTGCTTCCCCAGAATTCTTTGGAAAACTAGGGTCATAATTGAAAGCCCTCTGCAATTCCTTGAGTAACATCGTAAATGATTTATTACTCCACCGGCCACTTACTTTAAGATGCAACAAAGTTACAATGAAAGATAACTTTGAGTAAGTGTTACACCCTGGGTATAGTCGCTCTTTTGCTGCATTCATTAGTCTATTAAGATCATCTGGAACATCATCATTTCCCCTATCCATATCCTCACCTTCCATATAATCATCTTCCTGAGGTTGAGAGAACACATTTGTGGCATCTCGCACCAAAGACGCCATCTCATCTGACATTAAAAGATCTTCCTCATCATATTCATCATCTTCCTCCTCATCATTATCCCCGTCCATAGGATAAACCGTAGGATATACAATATCTTCTTCCCCATGTTGGGTCCATGGATTATAACCGGGATCAATTCCATTCCGAAAAAGATGAGCTCTTATGGTGATCCGATTTTGTACAAAATGATTTCCACAAATCATACAAGGACACTTCAACTTCACATTTAAGCTGGGGTCTGTGTCCTTAAAAGCAAAGTCCAAGAATTCTTGAACACCCTTATGATAAGCGTCTTGTTTCCTACCACTCCACCCTTCAAGACGCATCCAATCTCTATTGTTATCCATCATCCTTAAGAAATAAAAAGCAACATAATGATTATTTGACATGCCGAAACATAAATAATAAAAATTCTAATGAGAAAAATGAAATTCTTACTGTTGAATTAATCAACCCAGCAGAAAAATTCAATACCACCGTGTGTTCTGTGTAAACCGTTGGTTGAATCTTTTGAGGCTGCGATCGTGATTGCATATCAACACTATAAGTACTAACGAGTTCTCTAACTGTATTTCATATCTTCAAACACAATATCTGGTGGATGAACACTATCAATATGAAAGTCCTGTAAGATTAATTTCTCTTAACTTAAAATTTACTAATGCTGTTTCATTATACTACTATATGATGGCTGATTGTTTTTTTTAACCAATAGACGGCAAGGCTCATCGTTTGATGAAGGTGAGACGAACTATGATGAAGTGGCGAGACCTGAAGCGTACAGAAGAGTGATGCAAACTTGGTCAAACTGGATTGATAACAATATTGATACGAATCGTACATCTGTCTACTTCAGTACAATGTCACCTGTTCATATCAAGTAAAAATTAAACACAATTCAATTCTCATTTTTTGGAACACAATTCAATTCTCATTTTTAGTAACTAATTCGACGCTGTGTATGAATTCAGGAGCACGGACTGGAACAACCCAGATGGTATAAAGTGTGCACGCGAGATATTTCCAGTACTAAACGCTACTTCACCTCCAAAAGTGGGGACAGACAGACGTCTATTTGGTGAAGTTCTGAATGCAACTGGATCAATGAAGAGTGTGTATCAAACAGACCCACAGCTGCAATTGAAAATGGGCAGTCGTTAGGTTTAGATTGCATTTCCAGGTTTTAACAAGGACAGATGTGAGAGAGCTACAAAAATTTGGCTAATAAAGATTGAAACGGCATCACATAAGCTAGCTGCAATTGGAATAGTTTGCGTAGCTTCTATAATCTCAAAACACCAGTTAGGATTCATTTACAAACTAACGAAACAGATTTTAGCACCACCGTACATATATCTTCTGTTCAACTTCATACTCTTCTGTATCCTATCTTCTTCTTTTTGATAAGCAAACTACAGAAGATGAGAAACTCGCTGGGAACCAACGAAGTGGTGGAGGTTACCTTCGGCTTTGATGAGCTGCGTAAAATAGTATGATTATCAGCTAGCAAACAATCTGTTGGTATAATCTTGTGTCCGACAAAGATCTCCGTTTCCTTTCTTCATGATTTTGATTTGTCGGTTAGGTTTTGAGTCGATAGAGTGCAGATTGGGGCGGACAGAAGGGTTACATAAAATTCCAACCAGGGCAACTATTTTTGTCGCCCTCGATGGCCTGTGGAATTAGTGACGGGATTGAAGTTAACAACCGGCAACCACAAAAGTCGCCCTCTTTGAGTTTATCAACGCCAACGACAGATCGAGCTCGCCCTCTTTGATTTGTATCAATGACAACGAGGCTTTCTTGTCGCCTTCTTTGATTTTGTCAATGACGCAACGGAAGTGTGAAGGAAACTAAGAACCAAGGCAACTACCAAAGTCGCCCTCTTTGATTTTATCAATGACAACGAGCCGTTTAGATCGCCCTGTTTGATTTTCTCAATAACAACGAGACTTTTAGTCGCCCTCCTTGATTTTTTCAACAAGGGCAACGTCTAATTTCGCCCTCTTTGATGCAGACAAGCACAGCAACAACCATGTGCCTTGTTTGATTTCATCTATAAGGGCAATATACAGCTGCCATCTTTGATAGTATGTACATTGCCCCCAAAGACCAATAATGTTGTAGTGATACTACTATTTTTTGTGATATTGTGTTTCTTGTGCTATTATAAAAATTCATTATTCTCTTGAATATATTCCCGCTAGCAAAAGGTCAAGAATGACCATAAAGAAAACAAAGCAAGCATCCATCCCCCACCCTCACACACAACCACAATTCGATCTAGATATTAACTATATGATGCTCTTTGGGTACAACAACAATAACAATTAGTCATCTCCTAGGAAATCAATTGAATGTTAGATGTTATGCGCATATTCTAAACTTGTGCGCTCAAGAAGGTTTACATAAGGGTTGTCATGAACTCATGGAGAAGATTAGATATCTCATGTTGTTAAAGGAGAATTAAAAAAATCATGTAAGGCTAGTGGTTTGAAACCTTGTCATTTTGCTCCTAATACCCTCACTGGGTGCAACCTATATACAATTTGTATATGAAAACTAGAAAACATCAAACTATTTTATCGCAAGTTTGTAGCTTTGTTGCATCTGGTAGGCCATTAGTGACCACTATGAAAAAGGATGGTTTGACTAAGTTACAAACTATTTCGTAGATGGGATCGAAATGTGATATTGAAAAGCAAGATTGCTAAGTACTTCACATATTTGTCTGAAGTTCCTTAAATATATTGTGTTCCAAATGTTATTGATCCGACTATGAAATTGTATGGTTAGACCAAGTTACTTCAGTATTATAATATGATTACTCCATATGACACTAAAACTACATATGTTGCCAAAAAATCTAAGAAAGGATTATATCTTGTATCATGTAAACAACGTTTATGTTTTGAAATATAGATTTCTGGTACATATAATAATCGCGGTAGTGATTCATATTCATGTTTTGAACCACCATGCCACAGCAGAAGTGAAACTCTTTAGTATTTAGATATTTTAAAGATTCCAAAATCCAATTAATCGGGTTTATAGATAATGCATATGATGATTATATCAACTTTGAGTTTTAATTTTGACGATGCGTTTATAAATGGTGACAAACTTACAAACCAAATTTCTTGTTTTAGCAAAAATTACATGAAACTCGAACTCCCTCCATTTAAAAATACAATTCGTTTTAGATATTCACATATTTATTAAGAAAAACAGAAAAATAATGAAACATGTATCCTTAGTTTTTATTTTTTATTTAAACAATACTTACTTTTAGATTCAAACTGGTATGTCAAAAAAACTAAAACGATTATTTTTTAAAAAAATTGATTACTAAAACCACCTATATTTCTGAAGAGGGAGTACCTATTATATTATTGCATCAATTGTAGGTAAATCACTTTGCCAAGAGAAACAACAATATGACAGGGAACACAATTAGTAATGCTTGAATATAGCCAAAGCTGCTGGAAAACCTTGTAAGTTACTACCTCCGTCCCGTCATAATTGTCCCATTTGCTTTTTGGCACGTTTTTCCACTTCAATATTAAATTATAAGATAAAATGATTTTTGAAAAAAATTTTTACAATATATAGTTTTTCATATAATGATTCCATTATAAAAAAAAATTTATAAAATATATTATTTTACATGTTAATATTGAAATCAAACGACAAGCCCAAATAGTAAAGGGGACAATAGGAGTGGGACGGAGGGAGTATTGTAGTTGTACTTAAATCAAAGCTATCCATTGTGGTATTAACTGTAAATATTTTACGAGACATCCAAATATTAATCAAAACCTCTCTGCTTTACAATTTAATCTAAAAGTTTAAATATTTTTCTAGGAGGTTGAATAGGAAAAAAAGGATCATGAACGAGTACAAAACCGCTTCTTCACCGTGGCCACCATCAATTATTGCAATCCAGTTAGAGTGTACTAATGAGAATCTTAAACCACTTCAAACAACCTATTTTAAAAAAACAGCAGAATATCATGTTTAGAGGAAGTACAGTGACCGTAGAAGAATTTTGCTGGCAGGGTTGCTTGGTTTTAGAATAATTTTTTGACATCTGATCAAACTAAAGTACATTTGGATTAACTTCTAAAAGGAAAAGAAGAATAGTAGTTATAAAGCATGCACTTCAGAAGCCAAAAATAAAAAAGATCATTTCTTTCAAATTTAGGGTTCATATCATCTCATTGGTCATACATTTAAAAAACCTATATCACTTGCTGAACGAAAATAAAACCCTCTAAACAATAGCATTAGCAGCACTTGCAATTCTAGGCCAGAGATCTGCACATTCCTTTCCAATTGGGCCAGTGATAGCGGATCCTGCAAACAATCAAAGGGAAATTGGGTCAACATTTCACCCATATGGTACCTCGAGGTTTCATCCTGTAGACAAGTAATGCATCTCAAAGCACATGGCTAGTGTATTGTAAGAGGTAACATACCTTTCATTTCACCTTTGGGGTTCACAATCACACCAGCATTGTCTGCAAATCAAAAAGGCATTATAAACTTAGAACAGATTCAGCAAACAATCAAGAACAAATGGGTAAAGACACTGGCCAAGCAAAAACTGCAACACAGAATACATAGAAAAGGTTAACAAATAAATCACACATATGTGGCTGGGATAGTTACCACAAGGATGAAGAGATGATTATAGATTTTCACCCAAATTTGAATTCAAACACTAGACTTGTTTAAAAGAAACTGGACATTTCAACCAAGACCTCTGATGAAACTGTAAATGCCAAATCAAACGGTAGTGCCAGGTTCAACGAGCTCAAGTATTTAACGCTAACCAATAATTTAGCAACGCATACAAGAGAAAGGATCAATCAAGGACAAACAAACCATACCTCACATTTTCAAATCCAAATTAAAAGCTAATTTATCCTAAAAGCTATGATTGGCGAGGGATTAGTTAAAACTCGTTCCCTCTTATATAGTGGATATTGATAACTCAACATATCCAGCACGTTTATATCAGAACAATAACTTACGGATCAGCCAAAATGCACCGTCACTACAATTTCAATCAAAGGAAAACCCAAGAACACAAAACAAATCTCTCAAGCCAAGTAGAAAAGTAACCAAAAAAAACTTAACAACCTCGATCTCTGGTGCCCAACTACATAAAAAATCCAAAAATTGAGGATACAAAACTGAGCAATCCAACATAACAGGAAACAAAATCCCTTACCTTCAAAATACATAAAGACACCATCCTTTCGGCGCCACGGCTTGCGCTGCCTCACAATGACGGCAGGCATGACCTTCTTACGAAGATCAGGCTTACCCTTCTTCACGGTGGCCATAACCATATCACCAACACAAGCAGATGGCAATCTGTTGAGCCGACCCTTTATCCCCTTAACGGAGATTATGTAAAGGTTTTTCGCTCCCGTGTTGTCAGCACAGTTGACGGTCGCCGCTACGGGCAGACCGAGTGACATACGGAACTTGTTTCCGGCAGATCCTCCTCGTCCTACATCGACATAATACACATAGATCAAAAGCGGCTCAGAAGTTAAAAATTATCATTCAGGATAGGCTAAAGCATAGAAATAATTGTTCATCGGTCATCACCTCGTTTCGACATTGTTCCTCAATCTCCCTCTCTTCCAAAAGCGGCAGAATTAGGTTTTCAAGTTTAGGGTTTTTGGTATTTTGTAGATAGCAACTGACTCGCCGTCATCTCCAACCCTACGGACTCAGGTGGGCCGGGCCTGCATTACTCTCCCAATAAGGCCGATTGGAACCTAGTTCGGCTGTGGTTGAACCGAATTTTAGTTAACATGATTAGTATGGAAAAGGCTGTAAGGCAGTGATATGGGTTGACTTTTATTCGGCCTTAAATCATGTTAGGAGTCCTCATTCACTTATTCCGAATACTTGAGATAGGGCATTTAAAAAAAAAAGTTTCATGTCAACATATAAGCTACTATAGTTTAATTTTATATATTGAAGTTAAATTTACTACACTCGTCACATTACAGATATAAAAATTGTTATATTTGTATTATATATTTTTCATTAAAATAAAAAATATACAATTATATACTCTTTCTCGTCCATACCGAATCTTCTCTCGTCCATACCGAATCTTCTATTTTGTGTCCCCTTTCTCGTCAATACCGAATCTTCTATTTGTATAATTTAATTTTATAACTATCATTTTTTGCATGTCAAAAATATCCCTTTCTTGTCAATAGCGAATCTTCTATTTTATATCCCTTTTCTTATCTTTCAGTTTTTTATGTCGGCTTAACTGGTTTACATCAGGATAGTGCTTGCGTTCATAAAATTTTACAATTTTTTGTCATGGCTGCCTCCCATTTCAAATACAAGCAAGATCCTTCATCTAGGGGTGAGCATTTGGTTCCGGTTATTCGGGTATAACCAAAAACTGAAATTATTTCAGATTTTTAAACCGAAATTTGGAACTGTATTAAAAAAAATCTGTTATTCGGTTCCAGGGTTGGGTTAACCGAATAACATATATGATCAAAACGTAGCGTTTTGTAATAGGGTTCTGGTTTGTGCGTGAGTCCGTGAGTTCTCTTCTTTGTTCTTCTGAGTTTTGAATCTTTCGATCTTTGTTGCGACTCTGCCTTGTGCCGCTACGCCCCACCCTATCTTCTTCAATATCCTCTTTGTGTTTGCGCCCCTCTCTCTCTACTGTTGCCTACTGGAAACTGCTGCTCACTAGAAAAAAATGGAAAATTTTACGATATACCTTCGAGGTTTTAGCGAATTTTACGAGATACCACTGAGGTTTCATTTTCATTACGAGATACCCTAAGGTTTCATTTTCTTTACGAGATACCCCCAATGTTTCATTTTCATTACAAGATACCCCTGATGTTTCAATTTATTACGAGATACCCCTGAGGTTTCAATTTTATTACTAGATACCCCTCCGTTCAAATTCTGATATATTATAATTTTCATATCCCTACTTTACCCTCTCACCATATGCCCCTACAAGAACCTTGGGAATTTATGATCAAAGTTTTATTAAAATTTAAGACTTAAATAAAATACAAAAAAATTATGAGTAATAATTATATAAACAAAAATAGTTAACATTTTAAAAATAAAAATAAATGACTAAACAATAAAATTAATTTATTTTAAAAACACATATTTTTACATAATTTTAAAAACTATTATTGCGGTGACATAAAATCATAAAAAAGTTATAACAATTATATTAAATATAAGAAAGTATTAAATAATTTTGTTAATTATAAAATTTTATTAGCAAATATATGATTTGACATCAATAATCACAAAAAATGATCATATTTTATGGTTTTTGATTATAATATTGTTCAAATTTTAAATAATGAGTTTTTTTTATGTACATATATGAAATTTTTACTTTTAATATTTTTCATATTATTGTTATAATTTTTTATGATTTTAAGTCATCACTACGTAACACTTTTACAATTTATGTTCATTTTTCAAAATAATACAATTTTTTATTATTTAGTCATTTCCATTTATTTAATTTTGTTTGTTTTTGTTTATTTAAATATATTCATTTTTTAAATTTTTTCCAAATTTTATGTGATCTTTAATTTTTTTGTATTTTACTTAAGTCTTAAATTTTAATAAAACTTCGATCATAAATTCCTGAGGTTCTTGTAGGGGCTTATGGTGGGAGGGTAAACTAGGGATATGAAAATTATAATATATCATAATTTGAACGGAGGGGTATCTCGTAATAAAATTGAAACCTCAGGGGTATCTCGTAATAAAATTGAAACCTCGGGGGTATCTCGTAATGAAAATGAAACCTCAGGGGTATCTCGTAAAGAAAATGAAACCTTAGGGGTATCTCGTAATGAAAATAAAACCTCGGGAATATCTCGTAAAATTTGCTCAAACCTCAGGGTATATGGTGAAATTTCCAAAAAAAAATGAAACTGGTAATCCTCAACCGTCAACGTATCTTCTCTCTGGCAGTAATACTCGAACGTATCTATTAGTGTGAATGATTTCTGGAAGTGCTCAATTAGTCATTGATTTGTTCTGTCCACAAATTTCGAACAAGGAACGGGAACTGCTCAAGCTCCAGCTCAATTCAATGGCGGTGCCGGTGAATGGTGATACTCGAACGTATCTGTTTGTGGCTGTTCCTGCTTGGATTTTCTTCTGTCACATAATTCAAAACAAGGAACATACTTGCTCCAGCTCAATTCAATCCCATCCTGAACTAGCGAACTGGACCTGGAACGGTAATACTCAAACCTATATCTTTGAGCGAATGATTTCTGCAGCTGCTCAATTGACTAATTTGAACATGATTTCTTCTGTTGCACAATTTAGAACAAGGAACATACTTGCTCAACCTCAATTCGAAGCAACCCAACTGGCGAACTGAACCTGGAACGGTGTTACGGTAATACTGAAACCTATATCTCTGTCTCTACACTAGTAGAAATTAGCCCTATTTTGGCGGTTGTTTTGGGCCTATTTCGGCTGTTTTGAACCGCCGAAATTGGATGCGCCGAGATAGGTGTGCGACCCTATCTCGGCGGTTGAACAACCACCGAAATAGACTACCTATTTCGGCAGTTGTTAGCTAAGAACCGCCGAAATAGGAGTGTTTTAGAACAAAAAAACATACCTATTTCGGCGGTTCCTAGCTAACAACCGCCAAAATAGACTACCTATTTCAGCGGTTGTTAGCTAAGAACTGCCAAAATAGGCGTGTTTTAGAACACAAAAAACATACTTATTTCGGCGGTTCCTAGCTGACAACCGCCGAAATAGGTGTATTTAAAAAAATGATACTATTGCCCCATCTTCAACCTCGGTCACGAGATGTAGCAGTTCCAGTGATTCATCTCAGGCGCAGAGCATGTTCGATTCCTTGTTCGCCAGTTAGGGTTGCAAAATTGGCGTGAGGCGCAGAGCATGTTGTTGCTCGCCAGTTAGGGTTGCAAAAATTACCGTGAGGGCGCAGGGAATGAATAGAGGCGCACAGCATGTTCGATTCCTTGTTCGCTAGTTAGGGTTGCAAAATTGACGTGAGGCGTAGAGCATGTTGTTGCTTGCCAGTTAGGGTTGCAAAAATTACCGTGAGGGCGCAAAGAATGAATAGAGGCGTAGAGCATGTTCGATTCCTTGTTCGCCAGTTAGGGTTGCAAAATTGACGTGAGGCGCAGATCATGTTGTTGCTCGCCAGTTAGGGTTGCAAAAATTATCGTGAGGGCGCAAAGAATGAATAGAGGCGCAAAGCATGTTCAATTCCTTGTTCGCCAGTTAGGGTTGCAAAATTGATGTGAGGCGCAGAGCATGTTGTTGCTCGCCTGTTAGAGTTGCAAAAATATACCGTGAGAGGCTGCAGAAGGTTATTTCTGAGTGGTTAAACTGGTGTAAAATTAAAAGAAAGGAAATTAAAAACTCAAATTATAAACGTCGGGCTGCAAACAAATCCCGGTCGTAGTTAGTAAAACAAGTGTCGTATCCACAGGAGATTGTTAATTTATCCTAGTCTTGGTAGTTACTTAAAAACTGTAAAAAGGGGTTTAGCCGGAGGCAAGCTTGATTTGTTGTTTGATCAGTGCAAATATAATAAGAACAGTAAAAAGGTGAATTAATTGATGTGAATGGAAAAATGTATCCTAGGATAGCGGGGGAATTTCCTAAATTATTTTTAAACATATTTATAACCATGTTTCAATTATTATTGCCTATTAGAGTTAATAATTGTCAGTTACGAACTCTTAATAAAAGCCTTAATATTTTCCTGCTCAGTCCGGAGTGTAAATACTAAGATAATTCCTTGTGGTACCTAGACTATCTCAAAATCATATGTTGATAGTTACCAAATAAATGCAGTCGTTTGTCGCGCAAAGCATTTAGCAATATTAGTTGAAAGGAATTAAAACAAGTTAAATGAGAAAACAGGTGATAAATATTAATTTACGTAATATTAGAAATCAAACCCCATCCTAGGATACAAAGGAAAATTACTCAGACATAACGGAGATAAGAAGATTACACAGATAGATTTTGACATTAATTCAGAGGAAGAACTGGTCTGCTCTCCTCTCACTGCTGTTCTTCTATTTTTTTGTTACTGCGTGAGTGTGGACTGATGTGGTGTTACGGGAGAGAATTAAATGGAAGCGAATGGATATGGATGAGTGTGGTGAAAATATTCTTCAGACTCCCGTCGTGCGTGCTGTGTGTTTTTTATGCAGTTATGGTGCTGGGTTTATAGAGGTTTGGATCCGTACGAATTGATTGCAGATGAAGAAGAGCATGATTGCTTCATTGATTGCGCAGGGGACAGACTGAATACGTGCGGGTAGATGGATAAGTTGCGGGCGAGCGTCGGGCGAGTTGCAGACGACGACGGCGCGAAGAAGATAGTCGCGACTGATAATTAGTCACGGTCCTGTTGGTGTCCGCCTGTTGGTACCGCCCAATAAGTGGCGGTTGCTGCTCTCATGTCCGCCAAAGACCGCTCAATATGGGGCGGTAACCTCCTTCAACGTCCGCGAGGCGGTAGCCTCTGTGTTGTCCGCGAGTTAAGAGGCGGTAGCCTTAGTGTCGTCCGCCTGTTAAGAGGCGGTACCCTCTGTGTTGTCCGCCTCGCGGTTTGCCTATGCTCGTCCGCCTCGCGGTTGCAATTGATGGGTGCGGACGTCTCGGCCCTTCTCATCCGATATTATGTATATATATATTTATATATATATAACAATCTTCAATCGGCTCTACATTCTTCGTTATAAGTCCGTTTTCTGAGCTGTTTGCGTCTACGTGTTCGTCTTTGTCTACTTCACTCCCGGCTTGGTTTTCCTCATGTTAAACCAATAATTTTGTGAGATAAACAATAAAACATAAACTAGAGGAAAACTAACCGAAGTGGAGAAATGAGCAAGAAAAGTGCTAATATATACATGAAATACACTATAAATCATGCTCATTTGGACACTATCAGAGCGCAGAGAATGAATAGAGGCAGAAAAATATAAGTTCAAGTATATTACCGATTTCTGAATGAAAAGTTTCAGCCCCGTCTTCAATCTGGTGAGCGAGATGCAGCAGTTTGAGGAGCAAACACAAGAAGAGAATGAAGGCGGAGGCGTGAGGGTTGCAAAATTACGGTGCGTGAAGAGAATAAAGAGAGAGAGAAGCGAAAGGTTGGAAAAGAATGTGGAGGGGCGGGAATTTGAAAAATAGACAAAAAAACCGGGAATGCGAAAAAAGAACTCAAAAATTAACCTATTTCGGCGGTTCCTAGCTAAGAACCGCCGAAATAGGTATCATTGTTTAGACACGGAATTTTCAGCGACCCTATTTCGGCGGTTGTTATCTAGGAACCGCCAAAATAGGTATCTTTGGACCCTATTTCGAAGGTTCCTAGCTAACAACCGCCGAAATAGGTGTCTTTTTTTTAGACACAAAATTTTCAAAGCTCTATTTCGGCGGTTGTAAGAACAACCGCCGAAATAAAGGCACCGAAATACGTCTTTTTTGTACTAGTGTTGTGCAATTGATTTATTGAACATACTTGCTCTACACCGTAAGCTTTGAAGCATTATTATTTTGTTTTTGGAAATTAGATTAGATGGCTAATGTGAATCCTCCACCACCGCTGCACCTGCAGATTTTACAAAGTAATAATGCTAATATCGTTTTAACCCAATTAGTTAAATTAGACTCTGAAATGCACTGGTATGGTGTGGACATTAAACTGAAGCAACCCAAACTCATAAGTTGAACAAGGAACGTACTTGCTCTGCACCTCTATTAATTATCTTCTTTGTGTATCTACGCCTCTGTAGTGCAGATTTTAATCACTCGAACATCTCATCTCTCACACCAGATTGAAGAGTGGGCTGCTGAATTCTGGAATTGGTAATCTACTAGAATTTATCTTCTCTCTGGCGATTATAACTTCTGTTTTTGATTTCTTTTGTGACGGTCACAAGTTGAACAAGGAACTTACATGCTCTAAGGATAGATAAATGTTAAGTTATCAGAATTGACACAAATGGCAAAGCGATGAATCTGTTCATTATTCTGGTTAAAGATATCACACTGTTGCGGTAATACACAAACTTTTTTCTTGTTGCAGATGGCTTCTAAGGGTGTACGTGATGTCTAGATAACAACTTAATTTCGTTTTTGCTTATGTTTATTTTTTTGGAAAGATTTGGATCTTGTAATGACATAAGTTGTAATCTAGATTTGGATCTTGTGATAGAATTAGCAGGTGGAACTCCCTTGTTGGTTCATTGAGTTCTAGACAAAATTTTGTTTTTTTTCTATAGTTCTGTTTTTTATTTTTTTATTCAGTTTTTTTAATTTGGTTTTTTTTCTGTAATTCGGTTTTTTTTTGCAATTTGGTTCCTTTTTTACAATTCAGTGTTTTTTTATAATTCGGTTCTCGGTTATGATTTGGGTAGAACCGAAAACCGAATTAAAATCTAAGTTTTTGGTTCCAGCTTCTAAAAAATTCGGTTATTCGGTTCTCGGTTATTTCGGTTCTCAAACTGAAATTTGGTTATTCGGGTAGAACTGAACAAACACCAAAATCGAACTTTTTTCCTTATTTGGTTTTCAGGTAGAACCGAATAACCAAATGCTCACCCCTACCTTCATCTGTTGGTAGAGTAACAAAGACGACACTTCTGAATTGGCCTTCGAGATCGTTGGCTTCTTAAAATTTCGATCGCAAATCTCTTTGTACAGGTGTAGGGCGGTGGATGGTGACGTGCAAAACCTCTCTTTGTTCAGTTGATTTTTTGTGCATAACATATATCGAATCACCTCATTCAAGGGACAGTGATTCATGCCCGCCCTATGCATGTCCCTTTTGTGATAGTGAAGCGGAAGAAATGGACTAATGGAGGTCGACTAACCACTTTGTATGCTCAGGTTGGTGATTTTGGGAACAAAAAGGAGGAGGAATCCTCTTGTTTTTGGTTGGGGAATGAATATAGAGATGTGTTGCTCCGTTTTGTAGTTACTAGTTAATGCTCAATAGAAGTTGGAAGATTCAGAGAGCGAAACAAGGAAGTGTATTTTTTGGGAACAAAAGAGGTGGCAGAGATAATCACTGCTGCTTCTGATTTTTTTTGATAATTGAGGGCACAAGGCCCGAGACTAGCCATAAGCCTAGAAGGTCACATAAGCGACCAGTAGCACCAAGCTAGAACAAAGAGAGGACCACCACATACATACCTTACTAGTCTAACAAACAAACTGCCAGACACTCCTTACTATCTCATTTTAACTCTGTTCTTGCTTCTAATTGTAGCCTTACTAATACGAGAGAACTTACTAAATCCCACTAGGCCTTTCTTAGACCCCAACCTCTTTCTAGCACTACATCTTGAGGTGGAACGCGACTCCCTATCTGCAGCGGCCTCAACCACAACCTTAGACTCTTGACTTCGTTGCCGTGAACTAGCTCTATGCTCGCGAATGATCTCCTCAAAATTATTTAGAGCAAGCCCTTCATCACGCACGTGGCATCCAAGCTTCTTCGCCAGCAGTAGAGTTTGTCTTGCTTCCTCTTTGACAAACTCCTCCTCAGGGCATCGCTCCGGCTGAGGAAGCTCAACACCCGGCTCAAAGCCAGGGGGAAACTCTGGATCTTTGAACAAGCTTCTAAGAGCTTCACCATCCCCTTCTTCATCCACCTGTCCTAGGACAAGATCCGGGGTCAAATTCTCTGAACCATCTGCTGCACAACCAGGGTCCAACTCCTTTCCCAGCACCGCTCGAGCACCATTCCTGTCATTCCAATGACTATCGTCTACCGAATCCGGCCAACCACTTCGTAACAATTCATCCGCAATAGGATCAGGAGCTAGCTCTTTAGTCACCACAGGTTGACGAATAGAGATAGGCGCACGGTCCTTAACCGTCGTAGCATCGGGCTGAGGGCCACAAGTGGGGGCACACGACACGTTTGGCCCGCTTAGGCCATGACCTATCTGCCCGTAGCCAAAAGACATCCCATCCATACCTGTAGCAACGGAATTGGCCCACTCTCCTCCCCATCCATACCCATGGCTCCACATCCCCGACTGGTCCAAGTAGTAGACCGGCGTCCCAGCCCAGTAACCATTGTACGGGTAGATCCAGCCCATGTAGCAATTAGGCCATTGCCCCCCGGTCCCAAAAGGGACATTGCCTGGGTTTACTGCATTCATGGCTCCGTTACCCACGCCTGCCTCAAAAGAATCTTTGTCGGGACCCAAACATCGAGCCTGCTCACCTTCTCCCGACAGCGTCCCCCCGTACCTATTCCAAGCCCCTTGGAACTGTTCACCACTATTCGAAATCCGGCGCGTCCCTTGGACTCTCCCCCAACCTCACCGTGGTCAATGACGAAGCTAACATTCACGCCATCCACCACCACTTCAATATTGTCGCCTATCTCGACCCTTCTAACACCGCTACTTTCAATATGGTGCAACTTTCTATGGTTGCCTTCCTGCAGCGAGATCACACCGGCGCGGCAAACATCTGGACCGCCACAGCCAGGCTTCTCCCCATCATCAGAGGAAGTCGCAGCAGGTGGTGCCACCACCGACCTACCTCCACTATGCATCTTGCCGAAACGCCTACTAACTACTCTCTGGATTGGATATTTAGCCCGGCGCGCGTAAATCCTATGACCCAGAAAAAGTCGACCATTAGCTTTAGCGACTGCCTCCTCCATCCGTGAAGAATTTTCCATACGCACCAGAGCGAACGCCAGACGATTGTTCTTGCGCTTCTTCCTTGAGATGAAGACATCCACGATATCATTATCCATCTTAAGAAGCCACCGGATTGCACGGGAGTCCACCAGGTGACTGAGGTTGTCCAAGAATAAAGAACAACCAAGTCCATCTGAAGCAGGACTTCCTTCGCCACCTCCTAATTTCTCGCCTTGGACTCGTGCGTCAGCATTACTGGCTGGAAAACCTCCTCCTCGTCGGAACGCCCAACTGCAGGAACTTCTACACCGTCGCAAATCCGTCCTCGAATGTCGGTGCAGGCGCTGCCTGGAGCACCGGGACTGCCAGGGCAGAGACTCGCCTCTTCTTCGTCGTCGTCTCAACCTTTTCCCACCTCGCTTAGACACAAACCGTCGCCTCCTGCGACTAGAGCTGCTCCTGGGATGGCGACTGGAACTTCGGCTCCAACACTTCTCACCGGCTCGCGACCTTTTTGAGTCCCTGTTCCTCTCCCGCTCTCGCTCCCTAATCCTCTCTCACTCTCTCATTTATCTATTTGGCTGGGTTGTGTAAAGGCTGTTGTGGTAGTGTTACGGTAGTTGAGTGTGAATATGTGTTTTTTGTTGTGGAAAGTTAGGCTTTTTGTGGTGGTAATACGTGAGTAGGTAGGCGATTGTGGAACGGTTTCTGAGGAGTTTTTGACGGTTTTGAGGTGGTTATGGGGTGTTTTAATGGTGGCGACATGGTGAAAGGTTACCGGAACGGCGAGGGAGAGGGATGGTCAAGGAGAGAGGAGGGAGCGACATGGATAGTGGGTTGACTGGGGAACTTGGGTGGTAGGTGTAACTTTACATCGAAAGCAATGACGACAGATTATGGTATGACTAGGGCCTTTTAACGTTATAGTTAATTATAGTCTTTCACAAAATCAATCAAATGTATTGCTTAAACTTAGTGGTATCCTTGCTTTATGTGGTTTAGTTGAGATACGTTAACCTCTTTAAAGTCATATAATGGTTTGTTCTTTGCCACTCAACAATCCATGGGACTCAGATTGCAAATAGTAGCTGACTTAAGCTCATACGCTTAGAAGGACTGCATACGGTTTAAGGTTTTGGATTTTGATGCATACGGTAGCTGGCGAGCTGCTTTGCATAGACTCAACTTGATATGTTCTTCAGTATGAAAATCTATCAACTCATCTATTGTAATGTTTTTTTTCTTTGAAGAAGTCAAGAGAAGGACAGACCTACTGTCTCATACCGTCATCCTACTCTGTCTATAATCTTGACATTTTTTTTATAAGTCTATAATCTTGACATTTAAAAGCATGTATCTCATTATCAATCTACATCAGTTCTTAGTCGTATTAATAAGAGTGCTTAAAAATTATCTCATTAAACAAGTCCATAATCCACAATTAGAATAAAATTAAGGGATACGGATATATAGCACCAAAGTAAAAGGTGACTTTTCTCTTCTCTCCTCTCTCATCTATTATGCTGCTTTCTTAGGTGGCGTTCGATACCAGCAAATCGTCCAATTTCCACGAATCGTGGGCATTAACGACCTTTTCGGAATGGATTGGCCCAGTCAATAATGTCCAGATTAATGTGAAAATGCAGCTTTATCGTAACGCAGGGAAACCCTGCGTTTGAGAATAATCTCGTTGGGCTTTAGCTTTTTGTGCACGGTAAATTACTCAAATGCCCACACTTTTCATTCCTTGCCAGAGTACCCTTCTCTCTCGTTATGCATTCAATTTCACAACTGTAGTACGCAAACAACCAGTGAAACCTGGAACTATCTACTCGATATTCACCAAATCTGGCGCTGTCCCAAACACTTCCATTGTTACAACTTCTGGAATGCGGCTACGTTTCTTCTAGTTCTCAATGGTTACAGAAGGCTTCAATGGAGTAACCTTTTTGACTGAGGTTTCGCCAGGATCAGGATTAAATTCCTTGTCTTTCGTTGGCAGTGGATGAACCCTAAATAACAAAATTAAAGAATTTAGACGACATACCCCGAGAAATCAAAGAAAGTAGAAATCTAGATGTGCGAACTTACCCTCCGTGAAGAAGATGGCATGGTGAGTGTCTCTCTGAAACGAAGAATTGGAAGACGACAGAGATAACACCCGTCGCTTTGTAATGAGTGAAAAGGCAGGGTATTCCAGTCTTTTTAACATGTAACACCACGTTTCTTGCCATCACGGTCATCGAACACCTAATAATATTATGGGCATAAAGCCCCACGATTAGCCCACGATTTATGACCCATTAAGCTGCGACTTTATGAACCCATATTTTACCGCTCGCAATCGAACGGGGCCTTAATCCTTGTTTCTTTTGTTTATTATCCACGCCACTATCATCATCTCTCTCCTTGTCTCCCTCACCATGTCTCACTATATGTGTTTCTGGCTTCTGGGTGGAGCATTTGGGTGACCAATCTTTGTATAACAACATGCGGAAGTGGAACCGCGCATGATTGGACATGGACTGGCAAAAAAAAACCAGAATAATTACATTCCATCTAAACTTTTTTTTTCTTTCTTCTTCTCGCTATTTTCCCTGTTCCTTACATGAAATTTAAATATGCCGAGTCAAGTAGTCCATGCAACATTTCTTAGAAACAAGATCTGAAGAGCAAAGACTTATACATTATAAGCCTAAAGAAACTATTAGTCAAATGGGATTTCATCAAACACCTCCATTTTGGGATGAAAATTGTCCCAAAAATAAATTAACTATGAAATTACTAAGATTTGCTTGTTCAAAGCAGGAAAAAATAACTAAATAATAGAATGCATAGCAACATGTACAACGTTGAAGTACAAAATCGTCCTTAGCATTGATTGAATCGAGTAACAACTCATATATTGATATTGTGGTAGAGCCACAACCAAGCTCTAAATTGTGTTAATTTGCAAGTTGGCAAAAATAAAGAAAGAGTCGACATCATGTCTGTTTTGCAAGCTAGCGTGTAAAAGTTCTACTTAATATCAAAATCGAAGTGTTTTTCATTTACACAGCCTTAGTGTAACATGTATCAATGATATTGTACAGACATGTAAAAGTAGCTGGTTGAATTTAATTTGATCTTCATAGGATGGGAGAGGATCGATAGATCGTTTTGTTTCGACAGTTTATTTTCAGGTCAGTCAAGTTGCTAGCCGAATTGTAGTAAGTATTTTGTTTTTTCTCTCGTCTAGATAAGTTACCTAAACAAATTAAAACTTCATTCTAACCAAGAATTAGATCATCCGTACATATCGGCAGTCTTAGCCATCAGATCATTAGCTGTAGACTCTTCATGGTTCTTTCTTGGGAGCGAATTAGGTGACGGATAGATTTTTTTCGTCATTAATGTTTTTGTTTGTTATTGGATGTTGCCTTCTACACTAATTTATTTTTATTTTTTATTTTAAAATATTAGAGTGTAATTATTTTATCCTTTTAATAATACATACTATAATAATATAGTTATTAATAAAATAATTCACTAATTATAAAAAAAATTATTTGACTATATTCATGTATATATGATTATTAATATTATTATTTAATTTGAATTATTTGTGATGAACATATATATCAATTTTTATGTATAATCATGCAGTGGAAACGTTTATATGTAATCGTGGCGTGGAAACGTTATCGATATAATCATGGAATTGTAGAAACGTGGAAACGTTTAAATAAACACGTGGAAACGTTTATCTAAATATGTGGACACCTTTATGTAAAAAGTTGGAAACATTATTTATAATTGTGGTGTGGAAATCTGTCGACTCAGTTACGACAATATAAAAGTATAGAACGACTTCAAAATAGACTACCTTACATCACACACCCTAAAAACTACCCCTATGAAACCTAAAAACGTTGAAGGGAGGGTTTATGGTGTAGGGTTTAGGGCTCTACACTACAAACCCTGAAAAACTATCGACTCAGTAACGACAATACAAATTATAGAACGGCTTCAAAATAGATTACCCTACACCACACACTCTAAAAACTACCCTAGGAAAGCTAAAAATGTCGAAGGCATTTCAGGGTTTATGATGTAGGGTTTAGGGTCTAACGACCCTAAATCCTAGACCATAAACCCTAAAAACCTGTCGAGTCTGTAAAGACAATATAAAGTGAAGAACTAATACCAAAAAGATTACCCTACCCTCCTAAATACCCTAAAAACCACCCTAGGAAAGCTAAAAAATATCGAATAGGCTTTTAGGGTTTGTAGTGCAGGATTTATGGTCTAACGACCGTAAACCCTAAACCATAAACCCTGAAAAACTATCGAGTCAGTAATGACAAAATATAAATGTAGAACTAATGCCAAAAAGATTACCCTACCCTCCCCCAACACCCTAAAAACTACCATAGGAAAGCTAAAGGCATCGAAGACATTTTTAAGGTTTGTAGTGCAGGGTTTAGGGTCTAATGACCTCTGATTCACTTTTTAACAATCTTTAATTCACTTTTCTTAAACTTAAAATTCACAATGAATCTTAAAGCATATGTACATACAAAAAATATAAAATTTTAATTTTTTCAAAACATATTTATATTGGGTCTTATTTTGAAGAGCTCGAATTATGATAAACAATGATATAAAATTTATGTTATTTAAACTTATATTTATTAAATTATAATATTTTAAAATTTCATAAAAAGGCAAAGAAAAAAGACAAAAATGGTGCACAATGGAATTTGCCTTAATGAAGTGTGATTGTGATGGAAAAATGACGTTTGTATAATACATTAATAATATTGTTTACTATATTATAATTGTGTAAGTGCATTAATGGTGGCCACGGGTCCGGTTCCACCGGTTCCAGTTCTAGAAAATGTGTATTCGTATTCGGAACCGGTCTGGGCGGTTCCGGTTACGGTTCCGGTTCCGGTTCTGAAATCTGGATTCGCTTCGGATTCGATCGAAAAACCGGTTCCGGCCGGTTCCAGCCGGTTCTGGTTTCGGTTCTGATCGGTTCCGACCGGTTCTGGAAAGATTTGATCGGCTCCAGTTGCTTCGTTTTAGCTCCGATTTGAGATCCGTTTGAGTGCACACGTTGCTCTTTCATCCACTTTACTCCTAGATAGGTTATTCTTCAAGTTTATAATCTTAAATGTGTAAGAAACAAAGACTTAGGAATTTTTATTGAATTTACAAAAAATAAGGAACAAAGAGAATTTTATTATATGATTCACTGCCTCATTAAAACCTTATTAGGTAAATATCCATTGGGAAAACCATAATAAGGAAAAAGAGTACAGCTACTAAGAGGTTACATTTTAAAAACCCAACGGTAACTTCAACCGGTTCCGGGGCGGTTCCGGTTCCGAATCCGACGACGGTTCCAGGCGGTTCCGGTTCGGGCCCGAATCTCAAAACATGTATTCGTATTCGGAACCAGCTGGGCGGTTCGGTTCCGGTTCCGATTCCCACCGGTTCCCGGCCGGTTCAGGTTCCATTCGGTTCCGGGTAGAACCAGACCTGATGGCCACCATTGTGCATGTGAACCAACTTGATTTGAAAAAAAAATTGTGAGAAAAATAGCGTATAAGTACGTGCCGCACAGGATAAAAAATTCATGTGAAATAAACAAAAAAAATAACATTCCGGACGATCCACTATAGGTCTTAATCGAACGGTTAGGAGCTCGTCCGTCAGGGACGGAAATGTAGCTCCGTCACCAAATCCTCTCCGTCTTTCTTGAACGCTGCTGCCTTTAATGCCCTACTCCTTGCCACATTACAGTCAAAATAGAATCATTTTACTGCCAAGGGCAGCACAGTGTTACTAAATAAATGATCCGAGGTTACACAAAGAATCAGCAGGGCCGTCTTAACGATTTTGGGGGCCCTGTACTTAAATCTAAATGAGACCTTTTATAAAATTAAATTATGTATGTATATAAAACTTACTAGATTAAATTATGTCACTTTACTCCATAAATAAATAAGTAAAATAAATATTTTGAAGATTTGTGAATATCTTAATCATAAGCACTACACTTTACTATATTTATTTAATTACTATTATAACTAAGGAAAAAAATTTGAGGCCCCATTATTTTGGGGGCCCTGTTCTGTTGAGCGGAATGCGCCACCCTCCCAGACGGCCCTGAGAATCAGTCGTAGAAATAAATTAACTACAATATTCGATCCCACATTAATGTGGTCGTTATAAATGTGGAAAAACCCATGCGGGTGTGGTCCCAGGAGAAAATAGAAGAGTAATAAACCAATCCTATTTGTCACTAATGAATGACTTTGACCCCGACTAATGACTGGCATACATTCAACCGTGTTTGAAAAGGTGAATATGAGACAAAATGAAAGTCTATCAGGAAATGGCTAGGGACGGCCGAACTACTGACTGGAGTAGTAAACAAGGCAGAACAGGAAGAAAATCTCATTACAAAACAAGCGTAAGATGTTTCCAAGATGAACGACTTCGACCAATATACATCGCATTCCAGTATACTTCTCACTTGACTTTCCTGCACCCACTCAAGGGAAATCGCAGAGAGAAGTGCATCACTCTTCTCTCATCTATTATGCTACTTTCTTAATCCTTGTTTCGTTTGTTTATTATCCACGCCACTATCATCATCTCTCTCCTTGTCTCACTATATGTGTTTCTGGTGGAGCATTTGGGTGACAGTCTTTGTATAACAACATGCGGAAGTGGAACCGCGCATGATGATGATTGGACATGGACTCGCTAAAAAAACCAGAATAATTACATTCCATCTAAACTTTTTTTTCTTTCTTCTTCTCGCTATTTTCCCTGTTCCGATCAAGCAGCACAAAAGAGTAAACACCAAAGTTAACCGGAGATTTCGGTCAGATGAGATTGCGATAAACAACCGATCAAAAAACGAACAACTCCGCGATTCCTTTTTTTTTTTTTCCAACCAATCAAATCTCTGTTAGCCATGCTAGTAAAGCTCCGGTCACCACCCAAAATTGCGTAAGTATTTATATATTATTATTAAAAATTATTTTCGTATGGTTATTCGGTTTTTTTGTTATTTAGTTATAATTTACATAAATTTTCATCTTTTCTGGTATCAAGTTGGTGATGATAAGTGCAATTGTTTAACGGAATTTGTATCTTATATTTTTAATGTTGTAATAAATGACTATATGTGTTGTTAATAACAATTGCTTCGTTAACACTATCAGTTGGATATCTAACGTATTAAATAAACCTGTTATAGCATAAACTAACGAAAATACATACATAAAATTCTGAATATCGGGTTTGATTTGACCAAATAAAAATATATTTAAAATTTAGATTAACATAATAAACCTACTAGACTGTATCACGTAAGGTGTTAACGCGATCATATTTAGATGCGATGTATATTGAAAATAAATGACAAGGGATTAATAGAAAGGAGACAATGTGAAAATATGTACATGGAATCTTAAATATAGGGTTAGGTATATGACTAATAATACAAAAATATTATAAAATTTAGATTAATATAATAAATCTATTAGAGTGTGATTACAGAAAGGTGTTATATGATTAACTCTAGATAAGTTGTGATGTCTTTCAACTAGTATGAAATAGGACATGTTAAATTTATTTTCGGCGGTTTCTAATAAGTAAACTGCTGAAAATACGAGCTAGCAGAGGGCAGTATACAGTGTAAAGTGTGACAATTTTTGACGGTTCTTATTAGAAACCGTCGATAATTTTTTTGTTTTTCTCATTTTTGTTTAAAATCCCACATATGTCATAAAACCTGTAAAATATGCATCCAAATATACCCATACATCTCTCTACATCACTCGTTAGAGTATCTCATCACTAACAAAATAATGATCAAATGGTCACAATGACCATATACCATATGACAATGACCATACACATACACAATTATTCAAATGGTCACTATGGTACTCAAAATGGTCATCTTTCACAACCTATCTGGCCATAAAAGTCTAAACAAAGTTCTAAATAAACAATTCGAAAATACAAAGTGAAACATTAAACCAAATTCATGTAGAGAAACTCCGCCCAATCCTCTAGCATATCATTGATGGTTTCTCTGGTATATTCTCCAACACTATAGAAAACCTTTGAAGAACAAAACAAGACAACATTAGTTAAACATCAAACAATTACCTTAGTAGTTGAAAATACATATAACTACCGCATACCTGTTATAACAGATCCCCCATCTGACCAAATAGAGTGATTATGTCATGCATATACCTCATGATATAATACCCACACTCCGAACTCCAAGGTTGGCATGGACACTTAAACATAGAAAAAAACAAATAACCACTTACATAAGACATTTGTTAGTGATGACAACCTATCACTGATAAGCAATGAGTAAGTGATGACGTATATAGTATACCTTCGCTGAAGTCCACGGGACGACACCTCTTAACGTTACCCCAAGCTTTGTCATCATAACACTTATACACTGCACAATTAGTATCATAAATATACATTAATTAAATTAGGATATATATGCACAATAAAATTAAGTTAAATGAAATATTTGAAATGCATAAAGTAGTGGTTTATAATGCACCCACACGTTAAGGTGTGACTTTATATTGATGTCTCTCGAATGTCCAACTTGCAGCGCGCACGATCCAGACACAACACTAGTAGAACCCAATGACTATTGTATAATACCAAAACAATAACATGTCATTATAATGTCAAAATCAATAACTACAACATTTTTTTAATAAAATGATAAACAAAAGTTATTATCTTTGATGATATGGTAGCATAAGATATTTTTTTTTCGTTTTGATGCTGTTTATTATCGCACAGTGCAATTACATCTTACACTACTCTAAATCACACTTCAAAGTAGTGTATGACTGAAATACCCCGTAATTAAAAATAGTGATTAATTAGGCTAATAAGTAATTTAGAAGCTTAATTAAGTGTAAATAATCATAAGGGAACAAATCCCGAAGAAAACGGACCTTTAAAACGGTTTAAAACATTACCGAACCTTAAAGCACGTTTTTCGAGGTAACCGGGAAAACGTGCCTTTAAGCGGGTCAAATAGACTCGTAACAATTTTGGTCAACTAAATAATCATTAATAAATATTAGTGAAGCTTGGACCAATAAAATCAAAAAACGAGAGATTAGTAAAAACTGTCAAAAACGGGAAGTTGTGGGGTAGAAACATAATTAACACAAACTTATGTGTCCAATAATGTAAAAAGAATTTAAAACCCCTTGGTCTTGTGTGCTGTCCGATTTTACATATATACACACACACACTCTACTTCTTATTAACTAAGACAAAAACAATTAAAAACAAAAAGTAAACACTCACCTCACTTTACCATCTCTCTATCTCATTCTCTTCTCTCACATGCACCCTCCTCTCACTCTCTCTCTTTTCCTCTTCTTCTACCTCCATGCGATTTCCATGGTGGAAATAGAAACACCCACAAACTACTTCTCTCCTTTGTAACTCTCTCCAAACTCTCCAAAAATTATAAAAACACCACCATTGTAATCCTCTCACCAAGAGCTACATTTTCATCTTTCCAAAATCCAAAAACAACACTTTCGATTTTATGGGTATACCCCATTTGGAGTTTCAACACCACCATTAGAAGGCCCTCCTTCTCCTTGTTCTTCTAAGGTAAAAATATTTCAAAAACTCCATCTTTTTCTAGCCTCAAAGGCAAAACGAAATCATAGACTAAACCCTTGTTTTCTTGTGTCTAGCCGATTTTGGCTTGTTGGTGGAGTTGGAAATTGTTCTTGAGCCACTCCAAGCTCATTTGAACCCTTGCAAGGTAAATAATATAAATTCTAAACCCTAGAATGTGCATTAGAACTCAAATAATGGTTAAGGTTAGTTTAGTATTGAAAATGTATGTTGATGGGCTGTAGCATTGGAGGTTTGGTTTGAAAACCGGTAGAGAGAGAGAGAAGAAGGAGAAAGAAGAAGAAAGAAAACTAGAAGAAACAAGGTAAGGTAAGAACTCTTGTGTAACTTGGTATGTATATGTATAATGTAACAGATTTTTAGAAATGAAAATTGGTATTGTAAAATGATAATGCATTAGTAGTATAATGTGTAAGAGAATATAAGCATTTTGAAGCTTTAAAAGATGTGTAAAACTTATTGAAAACAGATTGGGAATTTATGTTGAGTGCAGGAAATTTTGTGAGTGTTTTAGCATTAGTATTTGTATATGAGAGCTTGTATATGGTTGATGTTATAAACAGGTGAGAATGAATGAAAATGTGTTAAAACAATGTGGTGAGAGTGTAAAAATATAGGGGAGGTTATGTCAAAATTTATCTAGAATTAGAACACTTAGTGAATTTAAACTAGGTGAATGTGAGTTGTAACAGATTTTAAGATAGATAGAGGGAAGATGGGGAGAGATAGTTAATGTAGTTGTAGTGTATTAGAGGTGTTAGCAATGACATTAGAAGAGGGAGTTGTAGATGGAGAGAGTTAGTTAAAATCTGTAGCAAAACACAACTAGGAAACAACTAGTGAAGTGTGAGTTGAAACTTAGAAAATTAGGTGAGTGAATGAGTATAGTTGTGTAATGTTAGGAAATGAATTAGCATGATTTAGGGTGTTTAAATTGTAACAAAAACATGTTAGGATGTATGTAGGAAGATTGGGGAAACAATGGGTGAATTGGGAAAGAAAAAAAAAACTGTAACAAGGTTCTGGAACCGTCCGACCCAGACGGTGAGTCGGACGTGGGTCGGACGGGGCTTAAGAAACGAAAACCAGTCTTTCTGGAATGGTCCGACCCAGAGCCGTGAGTCGGACGTGGGTCGGACATGGCTTGAAAACTTTCTGTAATGGTCCGACCCAGAGCCGTGAGTCGGACGTGGGTCGGACATGGCTTAAATAACGAAACGTAAACCTTCTGTAATGGTCCGACCCAGGGCCGTGGATCGGACGTGGGTCGGACAGGCAAAAAATATAAGGTCGAAGTTTCTGACTTCGTCCGACCCAGACGGTGAGTCGGACGTGGGTCGGACGGAGCTTAGACTCGAGACCCAAAACCTTCTGGAATGGTCCGACCCAGAGGGTATGGGTCGGACGGAATAGTGCTGGGTCGGACAGGGTAATTTTCTGGGAACGAATCTTACTGGAATGGTCCGACCCAGGGCTTGGGTCGGACGGTGGGTCGGACGGCCCTAATTACAAAAAAAAAATTATTTTAATCTAATAATAATTGTATATATATATATATATATATATGTATACCCATATATATATGTATATGTACATGTAAGTAAGCATGCAAACCTTAAGTAAGAAATAAAAACTTAAGTAATGAAAATGAGTAAGTAATGTAAGTGTAAGAAGTATAAGGACATAGTAAGTATGAGTTAAGTAATGATAGTTAGATTAATCATTTAATTGTTGTATGTATAATAGGATTTGATTTGTGACACCGAAGGACGTTTGGAATCACGTACAACGGTGAACGGTATGGATTCCTCATGCCCCGTATGCTATCTTGGTTACTCTGATTTGTGTGTGTGTGCTAATTGATCACCAAATAAGATAAATGCACGAATCGGAGTTAATATGCATACTTGTGAATATGTAGTGTTGTATGATGTGTATATTTCTTTAATCTTAGTTTGTATAATTCATGAAATGTTGGATGAATATGAATGTGGTATGTATGAGTATTGTATGTGACCGATTTATGTGTTTGGACTTCTAACTTATTCCTAACAAGCTAACCATCCTAACTTAAAATGGTAATTAAATTGGAATGAGTAGAAGTCCGATATAGTTTCGGCCACGCGTGAGGATGCGGAGTCACGAGAGGTTGGCTCCAATTCCTGACTCTTAAACTGGTCCGCGGCCCAAATCCCTTAAGTGGGTAGCATCCCGGATTGGTGAGTCAAGTAAATCCCGGAGGTGGGACGGTGTAGTCCCCAGGCCGGAGGTCCCGACGACTTAACTTGAGTATAAGTAAGTAAGTAAGAATGAGTAAGTAAAGTAATGAAAGTAAGTAATTGTAAGTAAGAAAGTAAGTAATGAGTAAAAGAGTAAAGCATTCCGATTAACCCGGATGCATAATTTGGCTAACCTTGTGAAGGTAAGTAAGTTGTGTGCTACTACATTGTTGCCTTGAATTATGTAATGAATTGTATGAGCATGTAATTGTATGAAAAGCATGTATGTATGAAAAAAAAATGGCATGTTTAGTGGACGTCAAATAGTCGGCGTGCCCTAGCTAGCACGCGGTATATGCGGAGTCCATATGCAGCGTTTGCTGAGCCCCTTGGGGCACCATTTTTACTACACGCAGGTACTCGAGAGTGATGAAGATGTGAAGACTATTTCATTTCTTTTATCTTCTTTTTGGAATGTAAACATGAATTTATGATGGTGTACTGAGTAGTACATGGCTGTAGTTTTTGAATAGCCGGTGTACCATGGGGTACACCTTTTGGATTTTGGATAGAAGAGGATTGGTATAGATGAGTAGTTGGAAACTCATTCTTTTGGAAGCTTAGATGATGTAATCGAATATACTTTAATACTCGGTGATCCATTGATGTAAGTATTGGTGTATGGTTTGGCAAGTAATTAGTAGCTCGGTACGTTATGTTCATCAGACCGTGACTGTAAGTATTAGTAGCCTAGCTAGCCGTATGGGCGGTTAGCGGCATTGTTTCACCCGCCGTAGTAAGTATGTAATAATTCCGCTGCGAACTCGTAGGATTAATAGGACGATTAGACGGTAAGCATAGGATTAGCGGTTGGGGTGTTACAAAAAGTGGTATCAGAGCGTAGTTACGCTCTGATGTCCATAGTACCGAGCATAGGGGATTACCGAGTTAGGATTTCAACCGTCTTAAGACGGATACTTAGAAACCTAACTAGGAACTACCGTTGTTAACAACGGATACCCTTAACGTTCTTATGAACGATACCTTGCTTAAATTCCAAGACCTTTGAGTCATATCTTGCAAAGCCTAACGTAACTGTTAAATATTCAGATGTCAGGCAGAGGTCCAGGTCGCCCCAGAGGAGGGGGCAATGACGGACCCGGCGCGCAGACGATAGCTGAGATCGTCGCCGCCACGGTAGCGCAGATGCTACCTCAAGTAATCCAAGCTGTACAACAATCCCAACAAAACCAACAAACTCAAACGGGGCCAATCCCTCCCCCGCCACCCAGAGAAGCAAACTGGGTAAAAGCTGTAGCGGAGCTCCGCCCTCCCTGCTTTAGGGGCGAGAGTGATCCGGCTAAGCTCGAGGCCTACATCTCCGAGATGGAGACGGCTTCGAAACACTCGAAGCTCCTGCTGGAGTTCGAGTCAGAGTTGCTGCTACTACTAAAGGATGCTGCATGGATTGGTGGAAGCTGGTCAAGCACGAGCACGTCAGCGACCCCACATTCGATTGGGATTCCTTCGCCTCACTCCTCCGTTCAAATACTACCCGAGCATGTAAAACCAAGAAAAGGCTAGACTGGACGCCTTAAAGATGACAGACAAGATGACTGTCGATGAGTACTACCGCACCTTCACCTCATCTCCGTCTTCTCCCTGATCTAGGATACACCGGCCAGGTGTTGGTCGATCGCTTCTATGGCGGTCTGAGCCATCGCCTTCGGTACGGTATGGGCTACACCAGATTTACCTCCCTTCAGGTAAATAACGGTTAACCCTTAGTATCATTTCAATTCCTTAAATTCCTTGAATTCTTTGAATCTTTCTTATTTTTCCTTAAATGAGAATCCCGGCTAATACCTGAATTTCAGGAGTGTTATCACGCGGCTTCTCGCGTTGAGATCACTTGCCAATTAAGGGATGAAGAGACCGCGCTGAAGCGCAAGCTAACAACAAAAACACCAGCACTGAGGAGCAGAACCAGGGGAAGAGCTGGAAAAAGAAGAAAGGGAATTTCTTTCAGCAATCCCAAAAGAAATCCCAGGGTGAGAGCAGTGCCCATGCTGAGCAGGGCAAACCAGCTGAGCTTCTTCAGCTTGGTTATTCTGCACCGGTGGCAGCTAAGCCACTGAGATCACACCCACCAAAGGGTAAATTCCTAATCCAATTTGTATTCGTATAAGTATCATTCTAGTATACCCACGCACACATGTGCTAACCCTCTAACCTCAGGTTCTAGCTCCGGTGCCGCCAAAACCTTCTCCGATGGCCGCACCTATGTGTGCAGAAAGTGCAACCAGGACCATCCTGGTAAGGACTGTTACGGGAGGGAGATCAAATGCTATAACTGCCAGAAGCTGGGACACACAGCTAACAAGTGCCCAGAGAATGGAAAGCCGAGGGTACCTTCCAAACTACAAGCAGAGAGAGGGCAAGGAGGTGGCATCTGGCGATGCACCGGCCCAGCAGGCACCTCAGGGACAGGGATCCCGGGGCCCTCAGAGGGGCGCACCTCAGAGGCAGCCTGTTCTGCATGTATTGACCGTGATGGGCCCGGTTCGAAATCCGGCCAAGGTAATCATCTAAACCTTTAATCCTTGAAATAGCATGCCTAGTAGTAGAGTAACTGTATGAGTGAATGCATGAGTAAATAAATGAAGTGTATAAGCATGAAATGAAGTAGTTGAAACTAGTACTCACCGTAGATGAAATTTGTAACCATAGGAAACTTTAGTATCTGTTACCCGATACCGGTAACCTTGAATCAAGAAGAGATCGACATCACCAACCACGACTACACCAACAAACAGTGTCAGGTCATCCGACCAGGTATGATCTTATTAAAGGGATACCTGACACCCGAAGCGCAAATCTCAATCATTCGACGATGCAACGAGCTAGGAACGGGTCAAGGTGGATTTTACACACCCGAATTCCCCGGTGGAGCGAAGATGAAGCTGAAGATGATGTGCTTGGGAAAGGACTGGAATCCTTATACCAAGACATACCAGGAGACACGAACACAAGACGGAGCGACGCCACCGACAATACCACCAGAGTTTCAGACCCTCATCACACAAGCAGTAGAACTTGCACAACAATGTGAACCTGAACCGATCCCCGCACTTGAAGCGGATCTCTGTATCGTCAACTTCTATGAGAAAGAAGGACGACTTGGGTTACACCAAGACAAGGACGAGACAGCGGAATCTCTTGAACAAGGAGTGCCCGTAGTGTCTTGGTCCATTGGTGATGACGCCGTATTCCTGTATAGCGAGCAGAAGCGTGTGGACCTCGCACAGAAACTGGTATTGAGATCAGGAGATGTCCTAATCATGGGTGGAAACTCTAGGATGCTGTATCACGGGATCAACAAGATCAAGTTGAATACGGCACCGCCGGCAATAATCAATGCCACACACATGAAACCAGGACGCCTGAACCTTACCTTTAGAAAGTATTAAATTCCTAGTATCATGTAATCTATTAGTAACGTGTATTAGAGACACGGTATGTATGATGGTTGGTTTATCAATAAAGAGCAGTGTTGATTTAATTCCACTTGTGTCCACCATCAATACTTATCCAATTGTGAATCCAATAGGTTGTGGACTCGGTACCGAAGGTAACCTGAGCATCCTCACCGAAGCACAAGCCGGCAGAGCGGCACCATTCTAACGGGAACCTTCCCAGTAAATGGCATTGATGCCAATGTGTTATTCGACTCCGGCGCCTCTCACACTTTCGTATCACCATCCTTTGTGAAGAGGTTGAAGCTAGATGCGGATGAGCTACCGAACTTCATGGTTACTCTCCCATCGAAGGAGCGAGTAAAGTGCACCAATATTATCAATCAGCCACAATCCAAATCAAAGGCGAATCGTTTCCCATTTCCTTCATCGAATTCAATGGATTGGGATTCGACGTAATCATTGGGATGAATTGGTTGGAGCGGCACAAGGGTAGAATCCTCTGCGCCGAGCATCGTTTGCTGCTCAAGAGTCCTTCTGGGGTTACGTATCTTACCGCCAGAGACCGAGAGAGCCTTCGACCACACTATATCTGCCATGGCCATGTACCGGGAGCTCAGAAAGGGCCAAGAGGTGTATCTTTGTTATGTACAAGACCTGGAGCGAGATCCAGAGTTCAGTGATGAAGTACCCATTGTATCCGAGTATCCCGATGTATTCCCTAAGGAGCTACCCGGCATGCCACCACCGAGAGCAGTGGAATTCGAAATTGATCTATTGCCAGGTACCGGTCCCATTGCAGGGCACCGTACCGCATGGCACCAGCAGAGATGACCGAATTGAAAGAACAGTTGAGAGACCTTCTAGACAAAGGGTTTATACGCCCGAGCGTATCACCCTGGGGAGCACCGGTCCTCTTCGTGAAGAAGAAGGACGGTAGTCTCCGACTATGCATTGACTACCGCGAGCTGAATGCGGTCACAGTCAAAAATAAATACCCACTACCACGTATCGACGACCTATTCGACCAGTTGAAAGGAGCCTCAGTCTTCTCCAAGATCGACCTCCGTTCAGGGTATCATCAGATTGCAATCAAGGAACAAGACATTGAGAAAACGGCATTCCGTACCAGATATGGCCACTACGAATTCACAGTGATGCCATTCGGTTTGTCAAACGCACCGGCAAAATTCATGGACCTCATGAATCGACTATTCAGTGAGCAGTTGGACACTTCGGTTGTGGTCTTCATCGACGACATCCTTGTATATTCCAAATCACCAGAGGAACATGAAACCACTTGAGGAAAGTGCTTGAGACACTGCGCGAGAACCAGCTTATGCGAAGTTCTCCAAATGCGAGTTTTGGCTTGATCAGGTATCATTCCTTGGACATGTCATCTCGAGCGCAGGTATCTCGGTTGACCCTTCTAAGGTAGAAGCTGTACGATCATGGCCTAGACCCAAGACTGTTACCGACATTAGGAGCTTTCTTGGTCTAGCCGGTTACTACCGGAGATTTGTAAGGGACTTCTCGAAAGTCGCCAAGCCCATGACTACATTGATGAAGAAAGATGCACCGTTTGTATGGACAGACGAGTGCGAGTTATCATTTCAGAAACTGAAAGACTCATTGACCTCAGCGCCCGTCCTTACTCTTCCAGAGGGCACAGAGGGATTTGAGGTGTACTGTGATGCATCAGGCAAAGGAATGGGATGCGTACTCATGCAGCATGGCAAGGTTGGCTTATGCCTCCCGCCAGCTGAAAAACATGAGGAGAATTACCCGACTCACGACTTAGAGTTAGGAGCCATTGTCTTCGCCTTGAAGATATGGCGACACTATCTCTATGGGGTAAGCATCACCATCTACTCCGACCATAAGAGCTTACAGTATGTATTCACTCAGAAAGAACTCAACTTGAGACAGAGAAGGTGGATGGAGTTTCTCTCAGACTACGACATCAACCTGCAGTATAAGGAAGGGAAGGCAAACATGTAGCCGACGCCCTGAGCCGTCGAGCACACTCGCTCCATTCGCTACTCGCTTCTTCTAGCTTGGTTGACGAGGTGCGAGACGCTCAGTTGAGCGACCCTTACCTAACCGAAATCAGACACAAGATCGAGAATGGTACATTTGAGAAGAAAAAGTATGATTTTAAGCTACATGAAGATGGTTTGATTCGGTTGAATGGCAGGCTATGCGTCCCCCGAAGCAATGCTGAGCTAAGGGATCGCATCCTGCGAGAGTCACATAGTTCTACATTATCAGTCCATCCGGGAGCCTCCAAGATGTACAAAGACATGAAGAGGTACTTCTGGTGGTCTGGAATGAAGTCAGATGTGACAGAATTGTATTGAGATGCTTGACATGCCAGAAGGTAAAATTTGAACACCGTAGACCGGGCGGAATGGTACAATCGATGCCAATTCCGGAGTGGAAATTTCATGATATCTCCATGGATTTTGTTGTAGGACTCCCACCTGCTAGGGGAGGACTCAACATGATCTGGGTTGTAGTAGATCGCCTTACCAAGGTTGCCAGATTCATACCGATGAAGGACACCTGGAAGGTAGTAAAGCTAGCTGAGCTTTTTGATAAGGAGATTATCAGACACCACGGAGTCCCTAAGACCATAGTATCTGACCGCGACACCAGATTTCTTTCGAGATACTGGAGAGCTACAAGGGAAGCGTTGGGTACAGAACTGAAGTTGAGTACCGCCTTCCATCCTCAGACCGACGGTCAGACAGAAAGGACCATCCAGACACTGGAGGACATGCTTCGGGCATGTGCCTTGGACTTTCAGGGGAGTTGGTTAGATAAGCTTCATCTTATCGAGTTCTCGTATAATAATAGTTATCACGCCTCGATTAAGATGTCGCCTTTCCAAGCTCTATACGGTAGACCTTGCCGTACACCCTTGTGTTGGGATGAGTCAAGTGAAGCGGTCATAATAGGACCGGAGTACCTTGAGCAAGTACAAGCCGAAGTGCAACAAATCCGAGCTAACATGAAGGCAGCCCAAGATAGACAGAAATCCTATGCGGATGTGAGACGACGCGACCTTGAGTTCGCCGTGGGCGACCAAGTGTTCTTGCGAGTTTCACCTATGAAGGGTGTCTTCAGATTTGGTCAGAAGGGCAAGCTAAGCCCAAAGTTTGTAGGGCCGTACACTATCACCGAAAGAGTTGGATCCGTAGCCTACAGGTTAGCACTACCTGAGGACTTGGGGCGTGTCCATGATGTATTTCATGTGTCACAACTCAAGAAGTATATTGCTGATCCTTCTCATGTGTTGGAGCCCGAGCACTTATCCATTGAGCCAAACATGAGATATGTCGAAACCCCAGTGAGAATCCTTGATAGGAAGACCAGAGACACTCGCCATAAGTCTATACGAATGGTGAAGGTCCTATGGTCAAACCATGATGTCGAAGAAGCGACATGGGAGTTGGAAGATGCCATGAAGGCTAAATACCCGCAGTTATTCATAGACTAGAGAGTCTAGTATTTAGTATACGGGTACGGGTCGTACCCCTTTTAAGGGGGGTAGACCCTTTTGCTTTAGCATTGCTTCGGGGTAAGCATTGCATTTTGTATGGCACATGTAGTGCAAGTGAATTTAGTATGGATGTGTATGTATGTGTAATGTGTAATGAATATGTATGTGCAGTATGTATGTGTAATGTGTGATGGTGTATATGGTGTGATGTGTAATGTGTATTGTGGATGGTAATGGTGTATTGTGTATTGTGGTATGGTATGAATGGAAATGATGTATTGTGTATGTGAATGTGTATGATGTTGAAATGTGCATGCTTGCAATGTGGAATGAAGTAAACACTCATAGGTGGTAGTCTAGACACATTAGTGCAATTGGTTTGCCTAATGAGTAGAAATTAAAACTATTAACCTTGAGCAACTTTGAGGGCAAAGTTTCTTAAGGGGGGTAGATTGAAATACCCCGTAATTAAAAATAGTGATTAATTAGCTAATAAGTAATTTAGAAGCTTAATTAACTGTAAATAATCAAAGGGAACAAATCCCGAAGAAAAACGGACCTTTAAACGGTTTTAAAACATTACCGAACCTTAAAGCACGTTTTTTCGAGGTAACCGGGAAAACGTGCCTTTAAGCGGGTCAAATAGACTCGTAACAATTTTGGTCAACTAAATAATCATTAATAATATTAGTGAAGCTTCGGGACCAATAAAATCAATAAAACGAGAGATTGGTAAAAACTGTCAAAACGGGAAGTTGTGGGGTAGAAACATAATTAACACAAACTTATGTGTCCAATAATGTAAAAAGAATTTAAAACCCCCTTGGTCTATGGTGCTGTCCGATTTTACATATATACACACACCACTCTACTCTCTTATTAACTAAAGACAAAAACAATTAAAACCAAAAGTAAACACTCATCTCACTTTACCACTCTCCTCTCCTATCTCATTCTCTTCTCTCACGCATGCACCCTCCTCCCTCACTCTCTCTCTTTTCCTCTTCTTCTACCTCCATGCGATTTCCATGGTGGAAATAGAAACACCCACAAACTCTACCTTCTCTCCTTTGTAACTCTCTCCAAACTTCTCCAAAAATTATAAAAACACCACCATTGTAATCCTCTCACCAAGAGCTACATTTTCATATTTCCAAAATCCAAAAACAACTTTCGATTTTATGGGTATACCCCATTTGGAGTTTCAACACCACCATTAGAAGGCCCTCCTTCTCCTTGTTCTTCTAAGGTAAAAGTATCTTCAAAAACTCCATCTTTTTCTAGCCTCAAAGGCAAAACGAAATTCATAGACTAAACCCTTGTTGTTCCTTGTTCTAGCTACCGATTTGGCTTGTTGGTGGAGTTGGAAATATTGTTCTTGAGCCACTCCAAGCTCCATTTGAACCCTTGCAAGGTAATATAAATTCTAAACCCTAGAATGTGCATTAGAACTCAAATAATGTTTAAGGTTAGTTTGAGTATTGAAAATATGTATGTTGATGGGCTGTAGCATTGGAGGTTTGGTTTGAAAACCGGTAGAGAGAGAGAGAGGAAGGAGAAAGAAGAAGAAAGAAAGGCTAGAGAAGAAACAAGGTAAGAATGCTCTTGGGTGTAACTTGGTATGTATATGTATAATGTAACAGATTTTTAGAAATGAAAATTGGTATTGTAAAATGATAATGCATTAGTAGTATAATGTGTAAGAGAATATAAGCATTTTGAAGCTTTAAAAGATGTGTAAAACTTATTGAAAACAGATTGGGAATTTGATGTTGAGTGCAGGAAATTTTGTGAGTGTTTTAGCATTAGTATTTGCATATGAGAGCTTGTATATGGTTGATGTTTATAAACAGGTGAGAATGGATGAAAATGTGTATAAACAAATGTGGTGAGAGTGTAAAATATAGGGGAGGTTATGTCAAAATTATATAGGACTAGAACACTTAGAGAATTAAAACTAGGTGACAAATGTGAGTGTGTAACAGATTTGGATTAAGATAGGTGGAGGGTAAGTTGAGAAAGATAGTTAATGTAGTTGTAGTGTATTATAGGTGTTAGCAATGACATTAGAAGAGGGAGTTGTAGATGGAAGAGAGTTAGAATAAAATCTGTAGCAAAACACAACTAGGAAACAACTAGTGAGAGTGTGAGTTGAAACTTAGAAAATTAGGTGAGTGAATGAGTATAGGATTGTGTAATGAGTTAGGAAATGAATTAGCATGATTTAGGGTGTTTAAATTGTACTAAAACATGTTAGGATGTATGTAGGAAGATTGGGGAAACAATGGGTGAAATTGGGAAAGAAAAACAAAACTGTAACAAGGTTCTGGAACCGTCCGACCCAGACGGTGAGTCGGACGTGGGTCGGACGGGGCTTAAGAAACGAAAACCAGTCTTTCTGGAATGGTCCGACCCAGAGCCGTGAGTCGGACGTGGGTCGGACATGGCTTGAAAACTTTCTGTAATGGTCTGACCCAGAGCCGTGAGTCGGACGTGGGTCGGACATGGCTTAAATAACGAAACGTAAACCTTCTGTAATGGTCCGACCCAGGGCCGTGGATCGGACGTGGGTCGGACGGGCAAAAATTATAAGGGTCGAAGTTTCTGACTTCGTCCGACCCAGACGGTGAGTCGGACGTTGGTCGGACGGAGCTTAGACTCGAGACCCAAAACCTTCTGGAATGGTCCGACCCAGAGGGTATGGGTCGGACGGAATAGTGCTGTGTCGGACAGGGTAATTTTCTGGGAACGAAACTTACTGGAATGGTCCGACCCAGGGCTTGGGTCGGACGGTGGGTCGGACGGCCCTGTACTTACAAAAAAAAAATTATTTTAATCTAAGTAATAATTGTATATTATATATATATGTATACCCATATATATATGTATATGTACATGTAAGTAAGCATGCAAACCTTAAGTAAGAAAAAAAAACTTAAGTAATGAAAAATAAGTAATGTGTAAGTGTAAGAAGTATAAGGACATAGTAAGTATGAGTTAAGTAATGATAGTTAGATTAATCATTTAATTGTGTGTGTATAATAGGATTTGATTTGTGACACCGAAGGACGTTTGGAATTACGTACAACGGTGAACGGTATGGATCCTCATGCCCCATATGCTATCTTGTTACTCTGATGTGTGTGTGGTGTGCTAATTGATCACCAAATAAATAAATGCACGAATCGGAGTTAATATGCTACTTGTGAATATGTATGGTGCATATGTTGTATATCTTCTTTAATTCTTAGTTTGTATAATTCATGAAATGTTGGATGAATATGAATGGTGTATGTATGACGTATTGTACTGTGACCGATTGTGATGTGTTGGACTTCTAACTTATTCCTAACAAGCTAACCATCATAACTTAAAATGGTAATTAAATTGGAATGAGTAGAAGTCCGATATAGTTTCAGCCACGCTGAGGGCGGATCGCGAGAGGTTGGCTCCAATTCCTGACTCTTAAACTGGTCCGCGGCCCAAATCCCTTAAGTGGGTAGCATCCCGGATTGGTGAGTCAAGTAAATCCCGGAGGTGGGACGGTGTAGTCCCCAGGGCCGGAGGTCCGACGACTTAACTTGAGTATAAGAAAGTAAGTAAGAATGAGTAAGTAAAGTAAATGAAAGTAAGTATTGTAAGTAAGAAGAGTAAGTAATGAGTAAAAGAGTAAAGCATTCCGATTAACCCGGATGCATAATTGGCTAACCTTGTGAAGGTAAGTAAGTTGTGTGCTACTACATTGTTGCCTTGGATTATGTAATGAATTGTATGTGCATGTAATTTGTATGAAAAGCATGTATGTATGAAACAAATAAATGGCAGTTTAGTGGACATCAAATAGTCGGTGTGCCCTAGCTAGCACGCGGTATAGCGGATTCCATATGCTGCGTTTGCTGAGCCCCTTGGGCACCCATTTTTACTACACGCAGGTACTCGGGAGTGATGAAGATGTGAAGATCTATTTCCTTTCTTTTATCTTCTTTTTGGAATGTAAACAGTGAATTTATGATTGGTGTACTGAGTAGTACATGGCTGTAGTTTTTGAATACCGGTGTACCATGGGGTACACCTTTTTGGATTTTGGGATAGAAAGAGGATTGGTATAGATGAGTAGTTTGGTAAACTCATTCTTTTGGAGCTTAGATCTGATGTAATCGAATACTCTAATACTCGGTGATCCATTGATGTAAGTAATTGGTTGTATGGCATTTTGGCAAGTAAATTAGTAGCTCGGTACGTTATGTTCATCAGACCGTGACTGTAAGTATTAGTAGCCTAGCTAGCCGTATGGGCGGTTAGCGGCATGTTTCCCCCCGTAGTAGTATGTAATAATTCCGCTGCGAACTCGTAGGATTAATAGGACGATTAGACGGTAAGCAAGGATTAGCGGTTGGGTGTTACAATGACCCTCTTTCAGGACACAAAAATCATATTGGGTAAGGGCAAAAGATTGCAGTTTTTCATGCAAAAACCTGTTCATAAATTAAAAGATATAATAATTAACATTGTTTTAGGACATCAATTTATAACTTAATTACATAAAAAACTAATACTTATAGAATGCATGAGTGCATCACTGTGGTAGTCATCTAGTTAGATTTCAGGACATCCTTCACATCGGTGTGCAGGTCGACTTTTACGTCGTCTGGTAGTAATGAAGGTCATCATCAAAGCTAACCAAGATAGAATTTCTGCCCTCTGGGAAGTCACGTACTATGTCATGCAAGCATTTCATGTTTAGCCCCAAGTGTGCATATATGGAATCATCCACCAAGTTTTCTTTCTGAACAACATTGGTGGATGATTTGTATTCAGAAGATTTAAGCTTTGACTTCTTGTTGTCAGGAGACCCAGATTTCTTTTTTATTGCCTATTTACAACCGACGTAAACACTAGTCTGAATTGAGCATCCGTACATACTATATTCATAATTAACAATAAGAACTATATTAGTGTTTTGTATTAGGCATACATTCACACACTTCTGAATCAGACAAGCAGACCACTGAACAAATGCACCCTTTGCAGACCGAACCGTGTTGTACTTATGTTGAGGCACTGGGAGTTTTAGATCAGGACACTAATAGTCCGGTTCGTCCACAGAGACTCTTCCATGATAAGGCTGTGAGGCATCCCATGGGTCATGTCACTCGGGCCTGTGAGTACACCCTTCCTTGTGCGACAAATATATCTTCATTGTTGTATGAGAGCAGGAGATTACAGTTTATCGGATCCTACAATTTCATTAGATTAGTAGATGATTGAACTACGAAATATGTAACAAAAGATATGAGACAAGTAATAAACAATTAAAATATCAAAAATTACCTTACTAGGCGTATGGATACTAGTCATTGGACTCGACGCTTGTGTACAGTCAGCAAAGAGTACCTCCGTCATTGCTTGGGAATGAGGAGGATCATCATGATAACTTGGGTAAAAAGTCAGTAGCAAGAGCATAAGTCTGGGGTGCACCACTACGTACCCTCACGTTAATTCGCAATGACCTCCCTCTTTCACTACTCTTTCATGTCATTAATGACCACATATGCTCCTCATAAGAGTTTGTCTGTCCTTGACTACTTCCTTTCCTTGACCCGAGTTTTCAATAACTTTTCTTATCCCTATGTTTTCTTAGCGCACGACAATTGATCATCATGTCGATCAGGAACCCAAGTCCTTTGCGTGACTTGATCATTCAGCTCCCCTTTAGAATTAAATGCTAAAGGACTTATAATAATTTTAAAAGAATGTAAAACTGAATTCGTAGATAAATTTAAAAGTAGAAAAACTTACCATTTTATCAACACTTCTTCCTTGTCTTCTCGAAGGGATATAGAATCTCCAGACTTAGGGTCTTTCTTAGTGTGTGAAAGCTTCCATATAGTACCCCCGTAGCTGGTGCTCATCCAGAGTGCTCATATCCATGGTAACACCCCTTCTGCCACCCATTCAAGCACTCTTCTATTAACCCCCTTGGCACCAACACTGACGATATTCATATTCTTCGCATTCGCTAATTGGGCGTCATGATACTCCTATTATTAAGTAAACATACAATCAAGATGATTAAAAATATACAATACAAATATATAACATTTAATTATTTATATAACACATACATACATATATATATATAACAATTATTATTTAAGAGTTAGTACCTTGTCCTCCATCTTCTTAGCATAGAATTGTTGCCACTTCTCTTGGGTTATTGGTGTATATATCTCCCATGGCTGGCGTGTGTCGCCGTCAAGCCTCTTGGTGATGAACTACTTGACCAAATCATGCTTAATATCTAAAATTTCTTACGCATCATCCCTTTGACCATGTCGTAGTACTCGACATTTCTGCAGGTATTTGATATCATTTTCTGCATATTACCATAAATGAAACAAATGATAGTTATGGATACCTACAATTGTATTACAAAAAATACTTAACTTTGTTTATTTACGTGTATGATCTAAACGTCCGCTCTTCAGTCCTTCATTAACCTGTGGCCAACTGAGGTTGATATCACATACTTTCTTGCTATGATGCCTAGCTCGTAGTGCAGTCCCCAGCCCATTCCCAGTCGGATGTAGATAATCATTGAACACAAAGGCTTTGACTCTATCTTTTTCACCTTGAGAGCTTTCGTAGAACCTCTAGGTTTTACATTTCTCAAAGTGTGATTTGTGATCCAGAAGGTCCAGCATGTGTGTCCTTAGCTGGCACAGTGGACACCCCAATCTCATCTAGTCCCTGGCCCCCCCAGCAGCTAGCGCCTGTGACTTGTGACCTTTCCCTCCACGTGTTTGCTTCTTCATTGGTTGGGATGCCTCTGTCAGAAACTCGCTGACCGGGTCATCCATATCATCCATTTAACTGTCTGCACAGATAAAAACAATTTAATAGCAACACAACAATAATGTATCAAATAAATAATAAGACATTATGCTTTAGGATGAACAATGGTAAGTAATAATCACCAAATTTTGTTTTTTAAAATAGTTTTATATACTCTATACAACTCTACTTGTATAGCTACAAGTCATTCAAACTCATAAGCATATATACATATTTTTGTTTCAAATGAGTAATTAATATATCAACTATTAAACATTTATGTTGTATTATTGAGCTTTATATAGGTCTATATTAGTATCCTTACACATTAAATATCACTAGCTATCAATTACACTACACACACAATTTAAACTAGCAAAAAAACCAAGGAAACTAGTAGGGGCTTTTGTCGAACACCTTGCGGGCACATAAATGATTTTGTAAAATTAACCCACATTTAATAGTTCCAATCAAACGAATTACTCTATTGCACTCCAAATCACATATATCAGCCAACAATCACATTTAAACAACAGATTAACACACCCAATTTTTAAAGAATTCAAAAGTTGAAATTCCAAGATAAACTGACCTAAGTTTGCTCTATTCGGATGACTCTGGCGGTAGTTTCCGTTGCATTTGGCGGTAGCGGAGGCTGATGGCGGCGATTGGGTCCGGTGGTGGTGGCGCACGGTGGCCTGATTGAGGAGACGATTCAAAGGCAATTTCAGAAGAGAGGAGAGTACGAGGTCAATACTGTCCAGACTGTATGGTGGGTAATTAAAAATAGAAGGTTTTTCGGCGGTTCCTGTCAAAACCGTCAAAATTGGCTATAAAACATATTTTAGGCAGTTCCAGGGCACAACCTCTGAAAATGGCTTTATTAAAAAAGGGCATTTTCGGGGTTTTTACATAGGAACCACCGAAAAAACCTTGAGCTGACACTCTTTTTCGGCCAAATGTTAAAAACATTAGAAAAAGGGGGGCCGACAAAAGGCCCGTTTTGTACTAGTGTTCTAAAAATAAAGATAAGGGATTAACTAAAACAAGACAAGATTTGAGTAGTACAATCTTGAATGACCTAGTCCATTGAGTTGATAGAGTTTTTACTATATTCTGATCTTAATTTGTGTATTGAAAATGATGTGTATTTCTCTAAATCTCACTTAGGAGACATGGGTAATAGATACTTTGAGGTAATTTTGAGGATGTGCATGACCTCGACTATGTGCTGCATGAGGGTCCATGGCCAATCGGAAATCAGTACCTCACTATTCAAAGATAGAGAGCAAATTCAATACCATGACCGAGGTGATATCGGATTTAGAGATGTGGGTACGCTTTCCTGATCTCCCTCTAGAATGCTATAATGAAAAGTTCTTGTCGAAAGTGGGAAAGGTTATTAAAGTTGATCTCTCTTCTATGAGTTATGGAAGATTTAGATACAAAAGGATAGTGTACCTGTGGATTTAACAAAACCACTGCTGGCAAAATTTAAATACAAGAGACATATTAGCGGATTGAGTATGAAGTAATCAACCTTGTGTGCTTTCAATGTAGATGCTACGGGCATAAAAATGAGGACTGGCAAAAAATTGAAAATCTGAATGCTTAGGCTAACCAGGGTGGAGTTCCCTTGGTGAAAGAAATGATACAGTTTGTTCTCACATTGTTAAGATTTTGCCCTTGGATGATAGCTGGAAGGAAAAAAGCAGCAGAACTAGTAATATCCGGTAGGGGAAATATAGTGAACGGAGCTAACGAGAGGGAATCGAGGTTCGCAGCTCTTCTAATTGCAGACCAAGAGGAGAAAAAGGAAGAGTTGGATCTACAAGGATGGAGATGGATCTATCTCACAACCACATAATGATTGAGCTGGCTAAAGGGCCACAACCCAATATATATGGCCAACAATGATCAAGTCCTAAAGCGAGTCCTAAGAGTAAGGAGAACGCAATTTCGATTGTGACCCCTCAAGAAAGACAAAGTTCTCATATCACTTTGGAAACAAACCCTTACGATCGTGTTGGAACTAATGCTAATGACCTACAAAGTTCAAAGGGAAAAGACGACGCAAACATTTCTTCTAAAGAACATAAGCCCAACCCACATCAAAAGAAATCAAGGAATGAAACCGATTACTTGAAAAAAAAGACCAAACCCTGACTAAGGGGGCATCCCAGAATTGATGCCCATGTGTGACGTCATTACTTGAAACGTTGGAGGGCTCCTAAGAAGAGTCCTCCCATCCCTTAAGGAATTACCTAAAACCCATAAGCATAAAAATTTTGGTCCTACTAGAACCCATAATCAGTGAGATTTGGCAGAAAGTTAGCAAAAAAAAAAGGATTATCAAACAATTATAGGGAGGAAGCAAGGAGATTCAGTGAAGGTATATGGATTCTATGGAATGATGAGTTGATGTGCCATTTTTGACCCTTACTTCCTATGTGTTCATGCTTTGGTGGAGTGTAAAGGAAGCAAGTTCCACTTCACATCTGTCTACGCTAGTGTAACACACCCTACTGCTAATACTGTCATTACCGTCCTATCTCCTCGTACTTCCAGATTCACGCAGCGGTACATACTTACATATGGTGGTGATACATGTCGTTAGTCACCCACGTGACTAATAAAGCTACTACTACTACTACATACAGCATCGTCTGATGGACCAGAATCCCGAGTACTACACATCTACAATTCATACTCCATTCACCAATCAATACAACAATGCTCCATTCAATACTTTACTCCTTCATAATCCATACAATACAATATACATAACTGTTGGGGAAAATTACATACATAGTAATTGAACCTAGCTAAAATGGGCAAGTGCACCCAATTCGTTGCAGTAAAACAAGTGTCGTATCCACAAGGAAATTGGTTTCTAAATCCCAAGCTTCGGTATAAAAGTTCAGTGCAAAATAACAGTTAAATGGGGGTTTAGCCAGAGGCAAGCTTGGTTGTTTGTTTTGTTAACTAAAATGCAGTAAAAACAATGAAATGTTTGTGAATGGAATGGATGGAGAGAGTACCCTAGGACAGTGGGAATCACCCAATTCACTCAAAGAACTTCAAAACCATAACTCATCATCTCAATGCCTACAAGAGTTTAGCTCATGAATTCCCAAATCATGGGAAATCCAATTCTTACTAAATAATCAAACCCCTTAATTAAAGGAGGTTCAAGTCATCAAATAGCATTAAGCAAGCACTCTTAAATAATAGCCCCAAGCATTTACTTCCAAATCAAGAAAGCAAAGGTTAGGGTTTACTCCCTTCTTGGTCTAGTTCCAAACTCAAACTCAAATATTGAATGGAACCACCATAAATGCAATAAGAGATCAATTTAGTGCATTCATTGATATTGAAGGAAATAAAACAAGAGTAACAAATGAGTTAGGTTCTTAGCATTCAATGAGCAAAATGGGTTCAAACCCTCATCCTAGGATACAAATGGAACTACTCAGACATAGCTAAAGGAAAGAGCAAGGAAAGGAAGAATTAGCCATTAGAGGAGCTTCCAAGCTTCAATGGAGGTAGAAATCTTCACTTTCTTCTTCCTCCTTTCTTCTCTCTTCTCTTCTCCTTCTCTTTTCTCTTCTATTTTCGCCTCTTCTCTGTCTGTTTAGGGTTGGAGTCGGGTGAATTTGATAATGAGGAAGGAAGCCCCAAAATCAGCTTTTAAAACCGCAGATCTGGGCAAATTTTCTGCCCGACCGACCCAGACTGGGTCGGTCCCGGGGTCGGTCGGTCTTTGAAGAAGAAAGCACGTGAGACATTTTAAGTATGACCGACCCAGATCCGACCCAGCTTATGGGTCGGTCGATTCCCGAAACTTGGCATCCGGAAAACCAAAACGACCGACCCAGTGTGGGTCGGTCCTGTGGGTCGGTCCTGTTCCAGAGTTATTGCTCTAACTTGCACGGGGCCTAGAATCTTCGTTATAGCTCGGAATTGCTCCCCGTTTGCGGCGTCGGAAAGCTTGAAGGATGAGGGATCCGTTGATGCATGCTACTAACTCCAAGGAAGCTCGTAAGTATGTTCAAAATGAGCTTTTACCTAACAAGAGATTAAACTCCATTAGTTAACTATTAATCACTAAAACACTCTCTTAAGTGGTGAAACAAGTCATGCATGCAATAGAATAGAAGTAAATGAAGCTCTCAAAATAGCATTATTTCACCACTTATCAACTCCCCCACACTTATCTAATTGCTTGTCCTCAAGCAAAATTTGATAGGAGCCCATAGTAAGAAGGAACATTTACAGCAAACAAGTATTTAGATGAATTCTTGAACTTTAGTGAGCAAAATTGTGGAAAAATCTCGAGAGGAGTGCAACCAACCTTCTCATGGTGACATGGGTGTGCTTAGGGTAAATAAAAATATAGAGCTTCGGGGTATGATCCAGAGTGTTTCCATGTGCTTAAAGATCTTTGGACTTGGAGAACTTTTACCATGGCCAACTTCTCTCAAGAATGGGCATTGAGGAAAAACAAAAGGAAAAATAGAGATTTGCATTGGATTTCCTTTTGCAACAAGAGATGAGAAGAAGTAATTTCGGCATTTTGCCTTGCTTTACAGAGCACTCAACTCTCATTTGTTGGTTACCGATGGTGCCTCTCAAGTCCTTGTAAAAATTTCCACGAGGAAACACCCCTTAGCAATCCCTAGATGAGAAGATTAGAAAGGACCCCTAAGCAATTAAAATTCACCAAGAAAGGGATTTATGGAAGCACCGCAATTAATCGCTCCTCAAGAGATCATTTTTGAAAAAATTAGGTGGAAAGTTCGAAGCATTCATGGAAAGACTTGCTTACTATAAATGAAACTACTTTATGGCAGTAATAAGTATGTATGGGGAGCTTGCGAAGTGCATCAATAAGAAACGGTCACGTCCCCCACACTTGAGTAGGACAATGTCCTCATTTGTCAATGCGGAACCCAATAGGAAATAAAGAGATGACCGTTTCGATTTTTGAAAAATATTGTACAAAAAGTGTAAAGCAACTGAGAAATATATATCGAACTAGTACTCCCCTGATTAGACGTGGAGTGGGTAAAGGTTTCCCCCACACTTGAGAGTGGCCGGAGACCGTGGAAAAATGTGCAAGATCGCCTCTTGCAATTGTCGTATGCTGCGTTGAAAATGCTTGCATACGGGGTGTATATATCTACAATCATTGACAAAAACAAACGATGCGCAACAGGATTCCGAAGAATACACTAATAGCCCAAGGTTAGATAACAAAATTGGACTCATGGATGAGTCTACGATATAATATTCGAAAAGGTCGCATACAAACTAAAAGTGAAAGGAACATACTTGAAGTTTAAGGTTTGTAAAGAAATGTCAAAAGTAAAACACAACCAAACTCCAAAGTTAACACCAACGTAGTTTGAAATACAAGTCAGGGGGAGGGGGTAGAAACAACCGGCTACTGAGGAGGTGGGGCACCAGAGCGGAACTCGTCTCGCATGCGCTGCATCTGGGCCTCCATCTCGGCCTGCAGCTGACGCTGATAAGCTGCCATCCGCTCCTCGAACTCCTGCCTAGAAATGGTGTCTGGCGGTGGCGGGGGCAGAGTAAGGATTGGTGGGTAGTGGCTGCTGCCCCGGAGGAGGAGGAACCGGCACTCGGCTGCTCGTCGTCGACAAGCCCCTTCACCCAAGTGGTCCCGTCCCAAGAGAAACCCATCCTCTGCATGGCGTAGCCATGAATGTAGTCCATGGGGTCGGACACCGGCTCACCAGCAGCCGAGACGCCCTGGCGGACAAGCTGACTGTGCAAGAAATGGGGGAAGCCCAGATGGTGGGAATTCTTCTTTGTCACTATTTGCTGCAGATGGCGGAACATTAGCCCAGAGAGAGAGAGGGGGTGATCGGGGTCCGGGGCGACCAGGTAATCCATCATATAGCAGTCCATAGCATTTAGATCCTTGCTGTCGCGTGGGAGGATATTGTGGCGAAGGAGTGCGAGCATGACCCTCCTCACTGGGTCAGGGACCATGTTCAGGGTCATGGTGACCCGAACCTCTGTCCCCGCTTGATTCTTCTTTCGGCGCTGGACAGGGAGGGTGTTCAAGTAGTGCCTCCGGTGTGCGGCAAGATCGCCAACGGAGATGAATGTGGTGTACTGGAGATCCTCGAGAGGGAGGCGGAAGTAGCGGATGAAGGTCTCCGCGTTGAGTCTGATGTGCCGGCCTTTTACATGGGAGATAATAGTCGGTGTCCCGTACTCCATTTCATTGGTCGCATTTGCATAGAATTCTTTGACCAATCGAGGGCAGTATTGGCCGCCCATGGTCAGGACACACCCCCAGCCGGTGCGCTCCATCACCTCCTGGAGGCTGAGGTCAGAGATGAGCTCGGCATCGACCGTGCGCTCGCGTACGAATTCCCGAGTGCGGGGGTTGTTGTACCAGCTCCGCGCCTCCTCACTGATGAAGCGCCCATCGAGAAGGCCCTCTGGTGGACCGGTAGGCACAGGGGCGAGCTCAATCGCCTGAGAAGTACTGGCGCTACCCTTGCGCTTCTGGGTGCGTCGGGTCGTCCACTCATGTACTGCATCACAAACAAAAAAGAACACACGACAAAAGGAAAGAACAAAAACAGACAAGAAAGAGTTAAAGAAAAGTTAAAAAGCAGGAATTAAAGAGATAAGTGTAACGGAAATTGAAAATTTGGGCAGAGTTTCCCCCGTTTTTCTACACTTTTCCCCGGTTCTAAGAACCTCCACAAGTGCCCGAAGGCTATCATTCAAGTATACAAACATCCCAACAGCACAGTCGCACCAACGAGGTCAAAGTGCACCAAGCAATTATGACAATTGATTAAGTTTAAACACAATGTGAGTTACTCCCACTCACAACGATCAAGCACTAGCCTAGCCCATTATCAAATAAAGCACTAACGTCATCTAGCGAGTCCCACAAATCAGTAACCCACATGAAGCAGAGTTGAATAACACTAAAACATGGCCTAAGGCAAATGTAGACCAAAATCACAAAATGATGCTAGAACCAACAAATTGCTACAAGTTGCCTAATTCCACTTGGTGAATTTCCATCCCACACATAGTTCCTAATTAAGCATTCACACATCCAAACTCCACACTTTGCCCAAAAGCACAATTTATCACCCAAGGTCCCGTTTGGTTTACAAATAATTTAACCCTAAATGCAACTTGCTCAAAATAAATTTGTAGAAAGATAAAAATAAAAGCAGAGTCACATACCAAGTGTGTAGATGGTGAAATTAGGGTTACAATTTGAGAAAGTTGGGGCTGAAACCGAAAGTAATTGGTTTGGGTTTAGGGATTCGAAGTGGGAAGGTTGGGGTTCTGGTGGTGCGCGAGGGATGAAGGAGGGGCGACAGGGGGCGTGCGGCGCGACTGGCGTGGTGCTGGGTGCGACGTCGGAGGCGTGGTGGTGCTGGGGTGTGAGGCGCGCGACGCAGGGAGAAGAAGAAGGTGTGGTAATGGCGAGAGGGAGGAGGGAGTCGGGGAAGAAGAAGCGCAAGGAAGAAGAAGGAAAGAAAGAAAGAAAGAAAGGAAAGAAAGAAAGAAAGAAAAGGAAACGTTGCGTTTCCGTCTTTTTTTTTTTCAAAATTTTTCATCGGACCGACCCAGGGCCGACCCAGTATTGTGGGTCGGTCTACTGCCGAGAGTTGTTTCCAAAAATTTTCTTCGGACCGACCCAGGGCCGACCCAGAGCTATGGGTCGGTCCATTCCGAGAGTTTGGTTCAAATTTTTCGGACCGACCCAGGGCCGACCCAGTGCTTTGGGTCGGTCCATTCCCGAGAGTTTGGTTTCAGAATTTTAGCTGGACCGACCCATGGGTCGGTCGGTTGGGTCGGGGGACAAAAATTCCCCAAATCCTATTGTTCCGTTCCTCAAAACATTATCAGCCAGCTCTAGACCATATAAACCAGAAAAACAAGCTAAAACAGCTAAAATAAACAACCTCACACACCAAAAAGAACTACAAACGTTAATACAATAAACTTGCTTAAAGAGATGGAAAGGAGTCCGGGTTGCCTCCCGAAAAGCTGCCCGTCTTTTTAAGGTCTTTGGCTAGACCATAGTGAGGGTTAGAATGAACCTGGAGGGTCTCTTAAGTAAAGAGCCCGAGCTTCAACCTTTTGGATGTCGCCTCCTTGATAATGCTTTAGCCGGGAACCGTTTACCATGAAAGTCTCCCCTTTGACATTCTTCAGCTCATAAGCTCCATAGGGGGTGATCTTCGTGACAGTAAAAGGGCCAGCCCAATGCGACTTTAACTTCCCGGGGAATAACTTCAACCTTGAGTTGTAGAGAAGAACCCGGTCACCTTCGTGAAACTCCCGCTTCATAATCATCTTATCATGCCATTTCTTGGCCTTTTCTTTATAGATGCGGTTATTTTCGTAGGCTTCCTCCCGAATCTCTTCTAACTCGGTCAATTGGAACCGTCTTTTATCACCGGCGCTCTTGAGATCATAGTTAAGGGCCTTAACTGCCCAATATGACTTATGCGCTAATTCAACCGGCAAGTGACAAGCCTTTCCATAAACAAGCCGGAACGGGGACATACCGATTGGCGTTTTGTAGGCGGTCCTATATGCCCACAATGCATCGTCGAGCTTCATGGACCAATCCTTCCTTGAGGAACTTACTGTTTTTGAAGATCCATTTGAGCTCTCTGTTGGTGACCTCAGCTTGGCCATTGCATTGTGGGTGATAAGGAAGAGCAACCTTGTGTCTCACACCATATTTACTCATCAACGCTTCAAATTGTTTGTTGCAAAAATGAGATCCGCCATCACTCAATATGGCTCTTGGTACCCCGAACCGGGTGAAAATGTTTTTCTTCAGAAATTTGATCACAACCTTGGCGTCATTAGTTGGGGTTGCAATTGCTTCAACCCATTTGGTCACATAGTCGACCGCCACTAGAATAAACAAGTTGGAACAAGAAGATGGGAAAGGGCCCATGAAATCGATACCCCACAAATCAAACGGCTCAACCTCTATCATTATGTTGAGCGGCATCTCATGCTTGCGTGAGGTGTTTCCAAGCCTCTGACATTGGTCACAGGAGGCAACGAACGAGTGACAGTCTTTATGAAGGGTTTTCCAGAAAAACCCGGCTTGAAGAATCTTTGCTGCTGTTCGTGCCGGACCGTGGTGTCCTCCGGCTTCACCCGAGTGACAGTGAATCAAAATTTCCTGCACTTCACTCATGGGCACACATCTCCGGATTACCCCATCAGCACAAACCTTAAAAAGAAAAGGGTCCTCCCAGAAATACCTCTTGACGTCGGAGAAGAATTTCTTTCTTTGTTGATAAGTCATCTCTGGTGGGACCACTCCCCTCGCCAAATAATTTGCAAAGTCCGCATACCAAGGGTCCCCGGTCTCTGCAATCATGTAGATGCTCTCGTCTGGAAAATATTCATTGATGGGCACACCATCATCAGGGACTTCCATTCTTGATAAATGATCAGCTACCACATTCTGTACACCCGGTTTATCCCGGATCTCTATCTCAAACTCTTGCAGGAGCAGAATCCATCGGAGAAGTCTAGGTTTTGCATCACCCTTGTTGAACAAATATTTAAGTGCCGAGTGGTCTGTGTGCACCACAACCTTGCTGCCCAAGAGATAGGATCGGAATTTGTCGAGGGCGAAGACCACAGCCAACAACTCCTTCTCAGTGGTGGCGTAATTCTTTTGAGCATCATTGAGGGTTCTACTAGCGTAGTAGATACTCCTCAACATCTTTTCCTTCTTTTGACAAAGGACCGCCCCTACTGCATAGTCGCTGGCGTCGCACATGATCTCAAAAGGTAGACTCCAATCGGGGGAGACCACGATAGGTGCAGAGATAAGGCACTGTTTGAGGGTGTTGAAGGCATTAAGGCACTCCTCAGTGAATTCAAATTTTACATCCTTGGCCAAAAGGTCACAGAGAGGCTTTGAAATTTTGGAGAAGTCTTTTATAAACCTTCTGTAGAAGCCGGCATGACCCAAGAAGCTTCGAATGTCTCTCACTGATGTTGGAGGAGGTAGCTTTTCAATTACTTCGATTTTTGCTTTGTCTACCTCAATACCTTCTGAAGAGATCTTGTGCCCCAAGACAATTCCTTCTTTTACCATAAAATGGCATTTTTCCCAATTGAGCACAAGATTGGTCTCCTCACACCGAATCAAAATAGCCTCGAGATTATCCAAGCAGATGTCGAAGGAGGTACCGAAGACGGAGAAGTCATCCATAAAGACTTCAATACTTTTTTCTAGGAAGTCGGAGAGATCGTCCATCATGCATCTCTGAACTGTGGCCGGGGCGTTGCAAAGCCCGAAAGGCTCCGGGTGTAGCAAACGTCCCTATGGGCATGTGAATGTCGTCTTCTCCTGGTCCTCAGGAGCTATGGGGATTTGGAGATACCCCGAATATCCGTCTAGAAAGCAGTAATAGTCTTGTCCCGCCAACCTCTCGAGCATTTGATCAATAAATGGGAGGGAAGTGGTCTTTTCTGGTGGCGGTGTTCAGCTTCCGGTAATCGAGCAGACCCTCCACCCAGTGGTAGTCCTCTGAGACACCAGCTCACCTTTTTCGTTGGGGACGACGGTAACGCCCCCTTCTTGGACCACTTGCACGGGGCTTACCCAATTGCTGTCGGAGATGGCATAGATAATCCCCGCATCTAAGAGTTTAAGAACTTCCTTCTTGACAACCTCCTTCATATTGGGGTTCAATCTCCTCTGAGGTTGAACCAATGGTTTGTAATCATCTTCTTCCATGAATCCGGTGGGTGCAGAAATGAGGGCTGATCCCTTTGATGTCGGCTATAGTCCACCCGATAGCCCGTTTATGGTCTCTAAGCACCCTCATCAGACTCTCCTCTTGTGCACCTGTCAAAGAAGAAGAATAATAACAGGTAGAACACCGGATCAGTCAAAAAAGCATATTTAAGGTGAGAGGGTAGAGGTTTCATCTCCACAGTGGGAGGCTTTTCAACCGACGGCAACGGCTTCTGAGTAGCTCGTTCCAATGGTTCGGGTGGTGGATAGCGGGGTCTATAGCCAGAAGATCTGCTGTTCAACTCAGCCACCATTTCAAGCATATCGGGGTGGAATTCCTGTTCACAACAAGCTTCAAACAAAGCTAATTCAAGAGCATCAGTTTTAACAAGAGAGAGAGAGTGATCCTGCACAATTGAATCTATGACATCAACAGCAAAAACAGCCTCAGCCTGTGAGGGTCTCTTCACTACTTTAGACATGTCAAATTCCAATTTTTCATCATGCAGTCGCAGAATTATTTTGCCCTTCTCCACATCTATAAGGGCTCTAGCAGTCCTCATGAAAGGTCTGCCCAAAATTAATGGCACTCTCTGGTCCTCTTCCATGTCTATTACAATGAAATCAGCTGGGAAGACAAATGAACCAACAGTCACTACCAAGTCCTCTACCTTCCCTTTAGGGACAACCAAAGATCTATCCGCTATGTTGTAATTGAATGGGAGTGGGAGTGCATTTACCAATTCCAAGCTTATTAAAAGTTGAGAGAGGCATAAGATGATACTAGCACCTAAATCACATAGCCCACTCCCACAGTCAATTTCATCAATAAAGCAGGGGACGATAGGTAAACCGGGATCTCCAAGCTTTGGAGGTAGGCTTCTTTGTAGAACCGCCGACACTTCTTCAGTGAGGTGGACGGTTTCTGTTTCCTCCAGCGATCTCTTGTTCGCTATTATGTCCTTCATGAACTTAGCGTAGATCGGCATCTGTTTCAAAGCATCAGAAAATGGAATATTAATTGTTAATTTCTTGAAAATGCTTAGAAACTTCCCAAATTGCTCATCCAAATTTTTCTTTTTGAGTCTATTGGGAAAAGGAAGAGGGGGAAGGTGTTTTGCAAGAGTAGTAGAAGTAGAAGGTTCAGGAGACTCCTTCTCCTTGGAAACTTCCTTAGGTGGAGGTGGTGGTTCCTCTACAATCTCTTGCTCTTTTTCTTGTGGTTCATCTTCTTGGGTCTCTATGCCCTCATGTGAGCATGACGGATCAAGGAGTCTCCCACTCCTTAGTGTTACCGCTTTTGCTTGCTCTCTTGGGTTGGGCTGTGTTTGACTTGGAAGCACACCCGGTTGTCTTTGAGCGAGTTGTTGAGAGATGCTTTCAAGTTGGGACTCAACCCTTTTGTTGGTGGCGTCTTGACTTGCTTTAAAAGCATCCAAGTCAGCCGCTTTGGATTGCACAACCGAGACAAGATTTTTCATCATGTCTCTTAGCTCGGCATTGGCATCCGTGGGTGGAGGATGATGTTGTTGCTGCTGTTGTTGTTGTTGCTGAAAGCCCGGAGGTGCTCCTTGTGGTCGGTAACCCATTTGTGGGTTGGACATTTGAGTCGACCCTTGTGACCGGTAGCCCGTGGGATTGTTGGAAGCATTGCTAGCTCCCCCTTGGGGTTGGTCATTACTTCTCCATGAGAAGTTTGGATGGTTCCTCCATGGGGCATTTTGTTGATTGTAGTTGTATCCGGGGCGGTTGCCTACAAAGTTTACATCCTCACGTGGATCAGCATAAACCTTGCCTTCGCAAAAGTGGGTCTCGTGAGGACCCGCACAAATTGCACACCCCTCTTGGATCGGTGTAGAAGTAGATGGAGATGGTGATGATGAAGAAGCTATAGACTTTGTTGTTTCTTTTTGAGCTATAGCTAGCTTCTCCACCATCTTGGTGAGTGAAGATAGTTGAGCGGAAAGGTGGTCGGTGGGTTCAACATGTAAGAGACCAGCTGCTCTTGGTGCTCTCCCCTTTTGCCTAGACCATTGCCTTATGTTACTAGTCATCTCCTCTAGGAGTGCCATCCCCTCTTGAGGTGACTTGGTGCCATCCCCGGCAACGGCGCCAAAAACTTGTTGAGCAAAACAATGTTGAAACTATCTTGCTAACTATGGGCAGTGAACCCAATCATTGTAGTACAACAAGGTCGTATCCACAGGGACTTCGTAACTATCTAGCTAATTATCAATTTAGTAACTGTAAAATATATACAAAGGTGCATACATGTAAATGGGGTTTTTGGGATTTTAGTTGATAGATGGAAAATAAAGGAAAGCAGTAAAACTAGACTAACTATCTAGGATAGGTGTAGCTCGGGATGGTTATTTGCACCCGTCCTCCCCTTACTACCAATTGTCGAACCTCGAACTCATGGCTAAACAACGGGAACGCTAAACTGACTAATAGCCTAATCAAGGTCTACTAATCCTAACCAACGGAATGGAACCTGGTGGATCTTCCAAGTCCCTAGTCAATTGATGGCATTAAGCATAAATTCCCCTAAGTTGCAGTGTAGTCTAATCTCGAAATCCTCGATATTAGAATGCATTGATTCAGTCCTCACGGTCTAGATTTCTATCTCAGAATCACATGTTGACAGAAATCCACATAATGCTCAACTAATCGGTAGGCCAAACCAACCAGTTTAACACATAGTGCTAATTAATCAACAACCTAGAATCTATCTCAGAATCTCATTTCAACAAATTCAAGGCAAACCAACCAATTTCACACAAAGATAACAAATTGGGCAAAACCCTCAACAGATCCCCAAATCCTGGGTGACAAGTTCAAGAGCCACAAATACACAATTATTATCAGTATTCAGCACAAGAACTGAAATAAAATCATAAACGAGTTCAAGAATCAACAATGGAGTTTAGGGATTTTGGGGCAAAATCCCCAAATCCCAAGCTACAAGGAGTCTAAACAACCATTAGAGAGTAAAGAAGGGAGAGAGAGTAAGAAATGGCCATTAATGGAGCTTGGGAGCTTCAATGGAGGTGGGTCTTCCTCCTCTCCTTCTTCTCTTCTTCTTCTTCCTCTTTTCCCCTTCTTTTTCTTCCTTTTGCGTCGTTTTTCGTCTGGGTTGCGACTCCCCCTCTTCTCTCTCTTTTTCTGCGTTTAAAATCTCAAATCTGGGCATTTTTTGCGACCGACCGACCCACCCTGGGTCGGTCCCGTGGGTCGGTCGAGTCCCGAAGCAATTTCGGGGCCGAAAACGCGTTTTTAAGTCCGACCGACCCACCCATGGGTCGGTCGGTGGGTCGGTCCTATAGGCAGGCTAACTTCAAAATGTTGTATCTTCTTCGTTCTAGCTCCGATTTTGAATCCGTTTGCGCCCACGCGTTTGTCTCTTCATCTACTTTACTCCTATCTTGGTTATTCCTCCTGTTTAAACAATAAATGTGTAAGACACCAATGAAACATAAAACTAGAGGAAAACAAGCTAGAGTGGAGAAATGAGCATGAAAAGTGTTGATTAAACATATGAAATACTCCCCTAAAACATGCTCATTTAGACACTCATCACACCCCCACACTTACCTTTTTGCTTGTCCTCAAGCAAAACCAAGCACCCATGCAAGTAAGGAATGCTCAAGACTAACAAACACTAACATGAATTGTAGGATAAAAGAAGAAGCAAAAAGTGATTAAAACCTTTGAGGAGTGTGAACCATCTCTTAGTGGTGGCATGGGTGTGCTTAGGGCAAAACAAAATCTAGAGTTTCGGGGTATGATCCGAAGTGCTTCAAAGTTCTAAAGATTAGGTGACTTGGAGAGCTTTTACCATGTCCAACTTCTCTCAAGAATGGGCATTGAGAAGAAAACAAAAGGAAAAAAGATTTATGCAATTGTTTCACTTTTGCATAAGAGATGAGAAGATAAAATTTTGGCATCATGCCTTTGCATTTAAGAACACTCAACTCTCATTGTTGGTTAACAATGGCGTCTCACAAGTCCCTTGATGGATTTTCACAAAGAAGCACCCCTTAGCAATCCCTAAGAAAGAAGACAGAAGGAACCCCAAAGCAATAAAAATCCAACCATACAAGATCACTTGGCCACACCGCATGTAAAATGCTCCTCAAAAGCAATCAAAATGAAAAATTTTAGCATTTATCCCACAATTCATAACAGTATTTGTTCTTAATGAGAACAACTCACGACACAAGGATCCAAGTTTTTTATTTTGGACAATCGCAAGATAAGCATGAAGTATTAAGCATTTAAGCACACAATTCACCGAAAAGGTCACTCCCCCACACTTAAATTGAACAATGTCCCCATTGTTCACCAATCAAAACCGGGGAAGGTTCCAGAAGACCTTTGCGGGAAGCAGACAAAAGGAAAATCACACGGGACACAAACAAACAGTATAGCGCAGAAGCTATCCCCAAATTTGCAGATTCAAAATTAGAGAAGAGAGAACGAAAACTAAAAGGAACTAGTACTCCCCTGAGATTGCTATTGCTATCAGTTTGTAGAACTCCCTCACACTTGAGCTTCAGCCTCAAGTAACGTAGCTTGGTTGCGGTGTGGACTTGAAGTTGCACCTGCATAAAACACTAGAAGCAACCAAACTACAACTGGAGTTAAGGGTTAGCAAAAACAAAACCAAAGGAGAACGAAAACAAAAACAGGAAATAAAAATAGTGGAGTCGTTGTGGGCAAATATTAAAGGAAGGGTGAAACGAGTACGCCCCGATAAGATGCGGATGGAAGATAGGGTGCCCGCACAATTACTAGTGGGAGGGGTCGTTGAGGTGCTACCTTCAATCGTTGGAGATGAAGGTCCTCTTGGAAAATTTCGCCAGAGGTTCCTTTGTAAATGTTCCTAATTCCATCCCTTTTTCAGAGGGGCTGACCTGTTTCCAAAATATTCACAACACAGACGCCACCAATTGGGCGTAAAAGGGCAAGTCCAAAGAATGCCAAAATAGCCCATTATGGAAAAATGCAAAATCTAAACTAACAGAATTTAAAAGACAAGATACGAAATGAAATCCGGGTTGCCTCCCGGTAAGCGGCCCTTCTTTAAGGTCTTTGGCTAGACCATACCACCGTGAAGTCATCCAGGATCGAATATGAACGTTGAAGTCGGCTTCAACGGGTGGGTTGGGCGGGCATCATCTAGCAATGAAGAACGACCCGGATCAAAAGGAAATGTGGCCTCAACACTTAGGATGTGAAAGTGTAAACTCCACTGATCGTTCATCAGGTGGAAGTGTTGAGGTGGGTGATCCTTGGTACGAGGATCAAACTGTGGTGGAGCCTCCTCTTCAAATTCAAGGATGTAAACATCCTTATCTTCAGTGAGCGGTGCAGGGAGAACTCCGGAGCGGACTTTGTCTTCAATCTTTGGTCCCGGATCAAATGGGAAGGTGGCCTCCACACTTAGCGGGTGTACGTTGAGCTTCCACCCAACTTCATTAGTGCACGGGTGGGGGCCTTGATCCTTCAAGTGAAGATCAAAGTTTGATGGCTCCTCCTCCTCCTCCTCAAATTCGAGGATGTAAATGTCCTCAACTTCTTGGTGAGGCTCATGGGAAGAGCCTTGATGAAAATCAACTTCAGAGGGAGGTGGCACCTTGAAGTTGATTATAGCACTCTCCTCTGATGGCTCGGAGGGAGGCGGCATCTCCTCCTCCTCAAGGTTGAGGATGTGTCCATCCTCATCTTCTGGGTGGAGCACAGAGAAGGAGGGGAAATAACGGTAGTTGACTTCAGAGGGAGGAGACTCCATGAAGTCAAGGTGGAAGCGGTCCTCTGATGGCTTGTCTTCGAACTCAGGAAGATGGTTGAATGACGTTTTCTCAGGTTCGAACGGGGGAGGTGATAGAGAGCAACTCAAGTCCTCAGTAAGGTGATCCACTTTATGAACCATTTCGCTCTCCGGTTGCTGCGATGCAAGGTTTAGTAGACCTTCCATCATCGCGTTCATCTCTACTAATTTGGAATAGAGCTTCAGTTGGTTCATGTCGAGGTCTTTTTCCTTAGTCTGATGCTCCACTTCATGGACCATTTCACTCTCTGGTTGTTGCTCCCTTCGAGCTAGTGTAATGAGCTGGTTCATGTCGATGGTGTTCATTCTAGCACTAAGATCCTCCAGAGTGGGTGAATCTACCCTTGCCGTGATCTCAGAACAATAAGCACTCTTCTGGTCTCCTCCACTCTCTTGGCACCTGATCCATCGACTGATGTCTTGTTCAGTGGGGTTTGGATTGACAGATAAGAACCGGTTATCCATGAGAGTCTCCGATCTTGAGATTAGATCCTCACAAGGAGGGCACATATGAAAGGATCCACACCCTTGACAATCAATGTATTGGTCGTAGGTTGCTCCAGAGGTGTAGCCGTAACAATCTTCTGCTTGATCATCAAGACCATCCATCAGAGATAGGTTCCTAAAAAAAAAGTAACACAAATTTATACACAAACGGGGGAAATAAAGGAAATGAAAAATATGCACAGAAACTAAACAGATAATAAACAGATAGTTGGACCGAAGTCCCCGGCAACGGCGCCATAAACTTGTTGGGAAAATTACATACATAGTAATTAAACCTAGCTAAAATGGGCAAGTGCACCCAATTCGTTGCAGTAAAACAAGTGTCGTATCCACAAGGAAATTGGTTTCTAAATCCCAAGCTTCGGTATAAAAGTTCAGCGCAAAATAACAGTTAAATGGGGGTTTAGCCAGAGGCAAGCTTGGTTGTTTGTTTTGTTAACTAAAATGCAGTAAAAACAATGAAATGTTTGTGAATGGAATGGATGGAGAGAGTACCCTAGGACAGTGGGAATCACCCAATTCACTCAAAGAACTTCAAAACCATAACTCATCATCTCAATGCCTACAAGAGTTTAGCTCATGAATTCCCAAATCATGGGAAATCCAATTCTTACCTAAATAGTCAAACCCCTTAATCAAAGGAGGTTCAAGTCATCAAATAGCATTAAGCAAGCACTCTTAAATAATAGCCCCAAGCATTTACTTCCAAAATCAAGAAAGCAAAGGTTAGGGTTTACTCCCTTCTTAGTCTAGTTCCAAACTCAAACTCAAATATTGAATGGAACCACCATAAATGCAATAAGAGATCAATTTAGTGCATTCATTGATATTGAAGGAAATAAAACAAGAGTAACAAATGAGTTAGGTTCTTAGCATTCAATGAGCAAAATGGGTTCGAACCCTCATCCTAGGATACAAATGGAACTACTCAGACATAGCTAAAGGAAAGAGCAAGGAGAGGGAAGAATTAGCCATTAGAGGAGCTTCCAAGCTTCAATGGAGGTAGGAAACTTCACTTTCTTCTTCCTCCTTTCTTCTCTTCTCTTCTCCTTCTCTTTTCTCTTCTATTTTCGCCTCTTCTCTGTCTGTTTAGGGTTGGAGTCGGGTGAATTTGATAATGAGGAAGGAAGCCCCAAAATCAGCTTTTAAAACCGCAGATCTGGGCAAATTTTCTGCCCGACCGACCCAGACTGGGTCGGTCCCGTGGGTCGGTCGGTCTTTGAAGAAGAAAGCACGTGAGACATTTTAAGTATGACCGACCCAGATCCGACCCAGGCTTATGGGTCGGTCGATTCCCGAAACTTGGCATCCGGAAAAACCAAAACGACCGACCCAGTGTGGGTCGGTCCTGTGGGTCGGTCCTGTTCCAGAGTTATTGCTCTAACTTGCACGGGGCCTAGAATCTTCGTTATAGCTCGGAATTGCTCCCCGTTTGCGGCGTCGGAAAGCTTGAAGGATGAGGGATCCGTTGATGCATGCTACTAACTCCAAGGAAGCTCGTAAGTATGTTCAAAATGAGCTTTTACCTAACAAGAGATTAAACTCCATTAGTTAACTATTAATCACTAAAACACTCTCTTAAGTGGTGAACAAGTCATGCATGCAATAGAATAGAAGTAAATGAAGCTCTCAAAATAGCATTATTTCACCACTTATCAATAACCGAGTTTACTAAGTTCCAAATACAAATACAATGATTCTTCTAAGTTCCTGTGTACTCATTAAGTGTCTGCATCTACCCATTCCTCACAACTACTTACTCCCTAAGTACAAAGGTGTGCCGTTTAGTACACCACTACATTCTACTCCTAGCTATCCAAGTGTAGCCACCGGTCTCTTACCTTGACCACATCCGTTCCGGGTACCTGCACACTAAAAACGTTCCCCCGAGGGGGTCAGCTTTCGCTGAGCATGATAACCGCATACCCCGCGTACTAGTGAGGGTACGCCGACCACTTGGTCGAATACATGCGATTGATTTCATTCAAACATACATGCATACATGCTCTTATACATAATATTACAATACATTACGCAAGGAATACATACATACACGTCATTACACACTCTTCAATACATACATGGTAACCCATACAAGCCATCGGATACATTCTTACCTTTCCGAGATCCGCAATACACAATACATATACAATACATACGCAATACATACACAATACACCATCCTTGTTAGCTCATGTTGGTCCACCCGGGTTAATCGGGTGGAGATTACTCTTTTACTCGTTCCACAGTACTTACGCATACATACTCATACTCATACATACTTACTTACTTACTCTTACTCATGTTAAGTCGTCGGGACCTCCGGCCCGGGGACTACTCCGTCCCACCATCGGGATTTACTTGGTTCACCAATCCAGGATGCTACCCATTTAAGGGATTTGGGCCGTGGACTAGTTTAAGAACCAGGAATCGGATCCAACCTCTTGTGTCTCCTCATCCTCACGCGTGGCCGAAGCTATATCGGACTTCTACTCATTCCAATTTATTCCTTACTTATGTTAGGAGTTAGGTAGTTAGGAATTAGTAGAAGTCATTCATTCAAGCCACATACACAATACATTGTTCATATACACATCCATGCAAAATACATTACAATATACAAGTACACTACGAAATACAATACGCTTCATCATCATTCATATATTTCATGAATTATACAAACTATTGTTCAAGACAAATATCAAGAACAATGTAAACAAGCACAAGTAAGTGCAATATAGTCTGATTCGTGCATTTATCTTATTAGGTGATCAAATAAGCACACAAATCGGGGTAACCAGATTAGGATACAGGGCATGAAGAAATCATACCTTTTTACCGGGATTTACTTTACAGGGTGCTCCCTTGTTCCCTTGGTTCCCTCTTGTTCCTTGATTCTTATCCACGAACCAATGACTACATGTCAAATGGTTCAATTAATACTAAGCATTACAATACACAGATTACTACTACTCCCGTACTTACCCCGTTGTCTCGTCGTTTCAGTTTAACTTAATGTTCATATACTTACTACTCTCTTACGTAATTTTCCAACCTTCAATGACCTTTAAACATCATTAATTAAGTGCTAATTCTTATACTAGCATTACCATTCCTTACCCTTTCTTAAAAGCCACTTTATAAACTCATTCTTACTTTTCTGGGCTGGTCCGGGACCTTGTCCAGGTCTTAAGTCCCGGACCACCCTGTGGTATGAACTCTCGGGTCGTTTTTGCACATGGTCCGGGTCCTTGTACATATGTCAAGTCCCGGACCAGAGCTAGCCTTCACTCTCGAACGAAATTTCAAGGTGGTCCGGAACCTTGTACCCTAATCAAGTCCCGGACCTCCAGTTCTGTAAATTCTCGGCTAGTTTTAATGGGGTGGTCCGGGTCCTTGTATAGGACCTAAGTCCCGGACCACCCTTCACATACAACTCTCGGCCTGAATTTTACATTGGTCCGGGACTTAGTCCTGGACTTAAGTCCCGGACCCTGCTACATTTTCTACAGACTTGCAGTTTTAAAAATCTGTTACATTCCACACTTTGCCTAATTAGTTCCCCATTGTTCCTACACTTAATCCCACATATTTAAGCACTTAATTAGCCTCTTAAACATCCTCAAATCCTTTGCTAACTTCTTACTTCCTTTCATACCAATTCACACATACATTTTCTACATTTCCCTTTCAACACTTATACACATCCTTCCTAGTTTTGTTTTGCTACAGATTTTAGTTCCTATTTTCCCCATGCACATTCTCATCTCCTAATGCCATTTCCAAAGCCTACAATGCATTACCTTACCTCTTCAAGTCCAACACTCTTTTTCCTGGGTCTTGCACATAAGTTCTCTAGTTTCTCCAACACATTCCAATAACTCTTTGCTACAGATTTTTCCTTCTTCATTCTCATACTACAACTACCATCCATAATTACAACACATCTCTATTAACTCCCATACACACATTGGTTCTCCCATTCACCAAGTCATCCATAAATGCACATATCCCTACCAAAATTTTGCCATAGTTTACCTACAATTCTAACTTCTCCACATACACACTTTTTCATCAAATTCATTCCTAATCTAACCACACCCATACAAGGGTCCTAGCACACAAAGCTATATCAATCCATCTCAATACATCTATACTCCACCAAACATCAATACCAATACTCATACACAATATACTTGGCTCTAAGGCCTACAATTTACTTACTAGTTCCCAAATACTCAAAACTTCATAACCTTCAATACTAATACAATAGTTTAGGTTCTTTTATTTGTTTACCCCCCCATTACTCTAATGCAATAGAATTTAATATTAGGAAGGAGCTCTTACCTTGAGCTTATTTTTCCTTCATTCTTTTTCCCATTCCCTTCTTCCTCTCTTTTGCACCAAAATCGGCTACATGGGGAATGGAGTTGCCAAGCTCCATTCCCACCCCCAAAACACACATAAACAAGTGTAATTAAAATACTAACCCCTTAATTAATGTTAGTTCATAGAAATGCTTAAAACAAGATTTCTAGGGTTTACTTTGGAGTGTTTTAGGAGGGGTTTTAGCCCTTGGTTCAAGAAGGAGAATCCACCACCATTGCAAGGTGAAATTGATGCTCAAAAGAGAGAGAGAAAACAAGGCATTACAAGGGGTAAAAAAAATCGGTTATGAAAGGAGATGGTGAAAACATGAGTTTTTCATGTAGATTTTTACCTTAATGGAGAGAGGAGACTCCAAGCTTTACTTTGATGCCATTTTCTTCACCAATGGGGTATACCCATGAAAATGAACTTCATCATTTTGGAATTTTAAAAAGAGAGAGTGTAGAGGAGAATGAGAGGAGCAAGAATATATATTTATTTTTGCATTCGGAGCTCACATGGAGATGGAGCATGCTTGGAAAGGTGGAGAAGCCATGGAAGCTTGAGGAGCTTCAAGAAATCGCCCCAAACCAGAGAGAGAGAGAGCAAAAATCGGTGGGAAGGGGGAAAGAGGAAAGAGAAGAGAGAAAGGTGAGGTGAGAGAGTGTGGGGATTGCTTTTTACTTTATTACTTTTGCTTTTAGGTTCTCTTTATTTGTTAACTAGTTACATGTGTGTGTGAGGGGTTATTTAACCCATCAAAAACCGGCCCCCTTATATTGTTACTAGTTGGAGCGTTTTTCGTCTTTTACAGAAAATGCTCGTTATTTTACCCGGTTTAGGTACTATTCACTAACCGGGCCCGTTTCTGGAATTTCCTCGTTTAATTATTTTTATTGACTATTAAGCTCCCATAAATGCTTAATAATTGTTATTTAATGATTTATAATTTTTACGGGTCCGCTTGACCATTTAAAGTCACGTTTTCGGGTTTTCTCGAAAAACATGCGCTAAAGCTCTATTAGCGTTTTAATGCATTATTTGGATTCGTTTTATTCGGGATTTGTTCCCATATATTATTTAGGTATTATTAAGCCTTTATAATCCATATAATACATTAACCGAGGTCTCATACCTCCTATGGTTATTTAACGCTTATTTAGCGTTTTTCGCTTTTTAAGCGTTTCTTTATTTCTTTTGGATTTATTTTTCCTTACCAATATTACTTAGGCGTCATTAGGCCCTTAAATACGCACTAGATTAATTTTAATCCCTATATTTAAGTTCGGGGTATTTCAGCTAGCCCCTCTGCCTTGCTGTGAACTCACCTTTGGAGCTATCTATCTAACATTGATGTTAGCAATAATACCCCATGTGAAATGCCCCTAATTAATTAAACATTGATTAAACATATAATCAATTAAATTAAGGCCTAAACATGCCTTAAAAACAAATTAAACACAACAATGTTCGACAGAAAGCAAGAATTATACCCTTTGACCTTTTAGGGTGAAAATATACCCAAATGAACTCCTTAGGACCTAAAAGTTTGTCCTAAGTATTATAACCCATAAATTAACACAATAAAACTGTTTCCAAGAGAAACCAAGCTTATAAACTCATTAGAACATAAAATGTGCTCTAAGCTTCCTTAAAGCACATTTTTGTGAGATTGTCTCCAAAATGAGTTTTGTTTGATTTTAGGGTCTTGAATACCCTTAAATATACTAATGTGACATAATGTACCACATTATAATGCCTAATTCAAAGTTAAAAAAAATCAGAAATATGTGCATTGGTTTGTGAATAGTAACCAAATAGTGCAAAATAACACTTAAATCTCTTAATCTAGTCAATGGTCAATATTTCCCCCTTGACCTTGACCATTATTTCTGCCAATTCAAGGCTCTTTCCTATGTATGTGGCCGGTCTCACTAGCAACTAAATATGACTCATCAAGTTTACTTTATTAAAGTAATGATAATACTCTTTTATGACATTAAGTAAACAAGACTTATCCATCCACCTTTCCTGATCATTTACGCCAGCTTAGAGGCTTGCTTCAGCCTTAGGAAACCTCCTAAAATATCTAGGAAGAGCTATCTTGACCATTGACCAAACTTAAGACTCATTTCCCTTATTAGCCGGTTTTCATTTTCCTTCTTCATTACCTTTCTCCTCTTCAGCCGTAAGCAGCTCAAACCTCTCCTTACTGCCTCCATAATCGTGAGCCACCTCCCAACTTCCATGGCTATTATCTCATGCTATAGGTAAGCTTTCATGGCTTAAGTATGCTCATTCTTCTCCTCTCCTCTTCCTCTCTTCAATGAGCTCACCCATTTTAATTTTCACCCAGGAAACTAGGCCGAGTTGGTGTTTGAACTGGAGGAGGTTTTCGGCTGGAATTAAGGGAAGAAAGGGAAGCAAGTTTTAACATCTTCTTAAGGTAAAAATCAAGCATTAAGCCACCTAGTATCTCTTCTTCATTTCCGGTTGTGTTTCCAGTTTTTCCTTAGCTAAATCTTTGGTTCTCTTCATCAAAAATTAGAGGAGAACATCCAAGCTTCAGGTGGTAACAAGATCCAAGCAAAACACCTAGGTTTGACCACTTTAGGTAAGAAATTTTACCCATGTTTTCCTCTTGATTCTACCGGTTATAATGCCCTAGTTAAGTGGTGGTTTAACACCTTCTTTTTCCTGGTAAAAAACAAGCGTGAACAACCATTGAGATCAGCTCCATAACAAGGCAATTGTCATGCCTTTTCCTAGCTTAAATCAACCCTAAATGACCCTTGCTTCATATGCCTAACATGAGCTCTTTTCCTTGCATGAAATGTTGCCGAAATCCTCTTGGAACTATGGAAATATTCTGCACAAAATGTGTAAAACAGATCCAAGAACAAACCGTGGCAAAGTGAGTATTTTCGCTCTTAATGATGTGTATATATTAAGCCAAAATGATTTAACACTTCAAAAACTAATTAAATGCTGTGTTTAAATTAGGCCGAGAGCCTAGGAGGTGTTTGGTGAGCTTTGGTGGCTTGAGAATCAAAAGCTAGGTGAGGAAATCTTACCTTACTATATATAGTTTTTATGAAATTCTGTCACACATATATATCAGCCGTGGGGTTAAATAGGGTTAGATAACTTAACTATGTATTAAAATACTTTATAACATTTTTGGTTATTTAATATAGTGTTTAAATGACCTATAAGGTCAAGGAAATAATTTAAGGGTTAAAAACATAATTTATAAAAATATCTGGGTACCTAGGGTAAAAGCCGAGATTTAATTATGTCATTTGAGGCATTAATGTGTAATTTTATTCTATGCTAATTATTGTAATAAGGCCATATGTTTTTAGGCCATTTAATTTATGTTCATTAAGTTTAAAATGAGTTTAAGTTGGTAATTAACACTACCGAATATATTCTGGGGTTTTTAAGTAATTAAAATAAAACTTAGAGGCTAACTATAGGTATTAGCCGAAATCTAGACATTAAAACCTTATTTTATGAATTATATAAAATTTAATAAAGATTTGTGGCAAAAATGTGATTTCCGTAAAATAAAGGGGTCAAATCGTAATAAACAAAACATTTGGTCAAACTGATGGTCAATGGGTCAATATAGACCATGTTAGGAGGTTTGACCAAATTTAATGTCATAAATACTTAAATTATGAACTTATAGTAACATATTAGGTTAAATGTTAAGTGTATAAAAATATTGGGGTATAAGAGGCAATTACCGAAAGTTAGGGTATATTAGTTAATATAATAGTTTATATCATAAGTATAAAGTTTAGGAATTTTTGGAGCTATATAAATGACTATATTGATAAAAGTGTATAATATATAGTTTTATATGGAAAGTATATGATATAAAGTGGGGTCAATATGTAAATAAGGAATAGTGTTTAGGCGGAAAAAGGAATTTAAAAGCTGGTCTGGGTCTGTTCGGAAATAAGCATTATAAAACTATAGGTTATATAAATAATAAATGTTAAAACCATATAATATAACCTATACATATAACTTATGATAATATATGTGGTCATTGTGTAAATAAAGAAAATATTGTTGCTGGAAAGATTAAACCAAACAGACCAAAGGTCTGTTCGGTAATATTGGAAAAAAATAACATATAAAAACCATATGTTATAATTATTATAATGTTTGAATGGTATAATATATGTTATGTAAAAATATTATTAGATTTGTGGTAAAAGTATAAATATGAAAAGTTGAAAATAAAAACAAGACAGACCCTAAGGTCTGTTTATTATTTTCGGTAACTTTGAAACTATATAATATACTTACTATAAGGTTTAAATGTTATAGTATATAATGAATATGGTATGTTATAAAATAAGTGATGTAATTGTAATGATTTGAAAGTGTGGGATTTGAAAGAAAATAAAATATAAACTATATGCCTTTTCGGCAATTATAAAAGGAAAAAAATGTTATAAACTATAGGTTATATCTTGTTACAAGTTTTGATGTTATAAAATAGATATTTATAACATGGTATAGTTAATGTGGCTATATATGTAAATTATGAAAACATGTAAATAAGAAATAACAAGTGTATCATATATATGTTATTTTTCGGTATATAAATAGTTACCAAAATTGTATGGTATAAAGTTTAGACATATAAAATATCATACTATATGATATCATGATATAAGTGTAACACTTTATGATATTATGAGGTCAAATTATCGCTTTTAAAAAAGTAACAGCTGTAGCGCATGCTTATATTCCAAAATGAGATATAAACTATAGTATAATGACCATAAGATATACTATGGGTTATTATATTATTTTGGTATGAATAAATAAACTTTGGATGAGGAATAACATGTACATAATATAAAGTTTTTTTATACTTCATTAAATTAATGTGTATATAATCTATATAATATAACCGACACAAATTATATATGCACATATATTATGGTTTACAACCATATAGTAAATGATACAATGTTAACCTATTAGTATAATTATCTACTAAAAGTCATAAGGTTTTAATAAATACAACTTGTTACTAATGAGGAGTTGTATAATACAAAGATATTTAAGGAATAGTATGTACCATGCAATATAAATTAACGTTTGCATGGTGCATGCAACATGGTTATAAAATATACCATGCATGCAACTATAGGTTATATACGTACCTATGCATGCAGTCGAAACAGTCAAATTAATATAACAAAAATGAAGGAACCTATGTAAAAGCGTAACGCTTAAACTAACTATGTTTGAATAATATAAATTCCTATGTTCGAAACGCTAACTAAGACGTTTTTCATAAAACTGACTCCTTTGATAAACCAGTATTATACAACTACGAGTAAGGTGTTTTTAAGATAACAATACCTTAGTGAATAATTGTTGAAATCCGGGATGAAATACCGGGGTTACTGACTTATTCGGAAATCCGATTCATCTAGTCATGTGGATTCACTTTTAGCATTCTTCGTATCTTTTGATCGTACTCCAGACGGCGTGCTCCACCAGCTTAGTGGGCCTACACTGCGTAACCTTGATCTAGGTGTACGGTGTGTAAAGGGGTTTGATCCGGGTTTGTCCCGAGGAATTCCTCGGGCTCGATTTTGTTTGATATGTAACGTGTGTGATATGTGTGTGCATATGTGTTGTGATGATTATCTGTGTATTACTACTGCATTATTTATTTATGCACGAACGTCCTACGGGACTAATAATACTCGACTATAGATCACTTTATAACTACATATACGAGTTATGTGAATCGTGATTACCATTGATTGACATATACGCTAAGTATTGTAAGTATGTAGTATAACCTAAGTAAAATACTTAGGGACGGACACGACATCGTCGGTCTCTAGAGCTTTGACTCGAACATGAATACTACCTAGATAATTCTAGGCATGCGTAAGACCCAAGGGCAGCCAATAAAATTGATGTTCTCCATATCTAAAACTGTAACTGGATAACCGACTAACTAAGTCAAAGTGGAGTGTAATAAGTGGATGATTTACCTAACCCACTTAGTCATGGCTACTGGTTTCGCATAGAGATCTCTTGAGTGACCACACCCTATCGGGTTTACTCTAGTTAAATCCTGATCGAGCCTAGATAGATCGTCAGGCGGAGTGTGCTACTACCGTTGGCACCAGCCCTTGGCCACTATGTGGAGCCTTTAAAAAGGCAAAGTGAATAAGCCCCGGAATCTTCGGATCCTCTGGGCAATGACACCTCGTGTGTACGTGGGACTACCGTCCAAGTGAGATTATCCCGGGTTGTCCTAACTGACGCCCGACACTGCTAAACCGATTAAAGTGATATGTGAGGGCCCTGGGGCCAACTGATGTAATATGTGATGACATTAATAATCGTGTGCGAGTTAACGCCTCTATTGTATTGTTGAATGTAATGCTGTGTTTATGTGTCCTTGTAATACTGTTGTTGTGTGTTTACTTGCGTTTTACAGCTTTCAAATATTAACTGTAAACCGGCAATGCTGTAACAACCTAATAAAAAGACGGTTAAACGACTTAATTGACCACTAGGGTCCAGACCCGGCATACTCAGCGTTTATCGCTGAGCCTTTATGGCATTATGCAGGTTGATGATCGCGGATGAAGCCGGAGTGCAAGGCCGGGTAGCTAGGGCCTTTTGGATTTTGGATTACCGCACGTACTCTTTAATGTATTGAGATAGTCGTTTACTTACTGACGTTGGTATTGTACGTATTTGGGGACACCACTAGACGCTCACTGTAAATGTTATATTTTTGGAGACTTAGATGGTTGTATAGGCTGTATCTCGTTGTCACCGCGGGTTTTTATTTTTATGTTGTGACTCTGTTAATGTTTCGTATTGCTTCATCACTCGCAAGGGCGAGGGATGGCAAGTAACACCCATGTGAGTTCTAATTACCGTTCTTCCTTCCGTTGTGAGACATGTTCATTACCGTTAACGTGAGTGATTATTACGTTGTTACCGAGAGGGGTGTTACACCATGGGCAGTGGCGGGCAAATTTAACTCAATATCTTCTCAAATGAAAGACGCGGAGGCGCTAAGACTGTTAGAAATCTAGCCTTTGCTAAATGGGTGGAGAAAATGGTCTTGTGGATATTGGGCTTAGTGGTCCAAGACTCACATGGACTAATGGCCACATTTAAGTTCACCTTGATAAAGTGCTCTTATCCTCTAATTGAATGCAACACTTCTCGGAAACTTGTGTGGAACACCTCAAACGTGTTGCCTCTGATCATTCACCAGTGCTACTGAAAATGCTTGAAAACAAGATATCTCAAAGATTTGAAAGACCATTCAGATTTCAGTTGGCTTGGACCTTGCATGAGGAATTTGAAAACTTGATTGCCACCAACTGGGACAATGAGGAGCAACCCCATCCAGGTCTGGAGAACCTTAATTGGTGCTTAATAATTGAAATAAGACTATATTTGGAAATGTTTTTTTTATAGGAAGAAAAGTCTTCTAAGCAAACGTGATGGGATTTAAAGATGCATGAGTGATGAAAAGGGTAGGCACCTGGTAAGACTTGAGAGAAATCTTAAGTTGGAACTTGAGGAATGTCTTATCCAAGAAGAGATGACATGGTTCAAGAAGTCTAGAGATCGGTGGATTGCTCTTGGAGACAAAAACACTAAATACTTCCACCTAAAATTTTCTATTAAGAGAAGGAAAAACAAAGTGACGAAGCTTCTCAACACTAATGATGAGTGGATCACAGAGGAAGAGAAGCTTCAAAACCATGTTGTTGAATACATTAAGGGTCTATTTCAGGAAGATCCTTCACCCTTGCTTGACAAATCGGCAGAACATAAGTTTCCCCAATCGAAGGACACACTTTGATGAATTTGAAAAGGGAGGTTTCTGAGGATGAAATTTTATGTGCAGTTAAAGGAATGGGTCCTCCCAAGGCCCCTTGTCAAGACAGATTTCATGCTTTCTTTTTCCAATGGTACTGGATGAAGAATTGAAGACCACCCTCTTATCCCTAATCCTAAAGTTGGAGAACCCTGAAAATATTACCCAGTTTCGACCTATATCTTTGTGCAATGTTGGCTATAAGGCAATCACTAAGATCATTGTAAACAGGCTGAAGTCTATCCTCCCTGATATGGTTTCACCTTGTTAGAGCAGCTTTATACTAGGACGCAAATTGTTGATAACATCATTGTAATGCAAGAGCTTTTTGGAAGAATGTGGAATACTAAAGTGAGAAATGGCATGGTGGCAGTCAAAATTGACTTGGAAAAGGCCTATGACAAACTCCGATGGGACTTCATTGAAGAAACACTCATATATGATGGTCTTCCTAATGATCTTATCAGAATGATTATGAATAGTATTAGGTCAATCACCATGAAGATTCAATGGAATGGAGGTATGTTAGAAAGTTTTAAAACTTCTCATGGTTAGACAAGGAGATCCAATTTCCCCATATATCTTTGTGCTTTTCATGGAAATATTATCTCATCTTATTGAAAGTGAAGTGGATAATGGTAATTGGAAACCGATTATAGTGGGACAAAAAAGATCTTGAATCTCTCACTGATGCTTTGCAGACGACCTGGTACTCCTTGGTGAGGCTACTTCAAACCAGATTGAAATACCCCAAACCTAAGTATGATAAGTAAACATCAATTTATGATGTAATAAGGCTAAAGCATGCCTTAGAAACATTGGTAGACAATTTAAACTAAGGAAAACATAAGAAAACACCATAAAGTAAATTTAAGCAAAAACTTGCTCTAGACTTGGTGTAACCTTGATTAGGACCTAAAGGTCATTCCTAGACCTTATTAACATGCTAATGAACATGTTAAAACAATTACCAAAGAAAACCAAGCTCAAAAACGAGTTAAAACACAAAATGTGCTTTAAGACTCCTTAAAGCACCTTTTTGAAAAAATTGTCTTAGAAATGGGTTGTGAGTGGCTAAATGCCCATGATTACACCTTATTCAACTTGTGTACTACTTAGTATCACATTAGGAAGCCTAAATCAATGGGAAACCAAAAATTCACAAATATGTGCACTAATTGTGAATAGTAACCAAATAGTGCCCAATTTAAGCTTAAGTCAACTTAGTTTAATTAATTGGTCAACAAAGACCATAAATATCTTCATAAGCAAGGGGGCCAGTTTTGAAGTGGTGAGTCACCATAAGGAGCCAGCACTTAAGGAAAAAGAAGAGGGAAAAGTTAGTAAGTTACTATTTGCTTTTAAGGAAAGAAAAATCTTTACTTTAGCCTATCTCTCTCCTCCCTTCTTCATTATTTTCTCTTCCACTGTTTTTCTTCATCTTTTTCATCCTCTCTAAACCATAAGAACCAGCCCCATTGTTGCCTTACCTTGCTTTACTCACCAAATCTTCATTTTTGCTCCAAATAAAAAACTAAGCATATATTTCTCTTAGTTAGATCAAGCTCTTGCTTTCTATCTTTTCAAATCTCCAAGAGCTTCATTTTTGCCAAGGGACATCGCCATTGGAGGAGGAAAAATTAGCTTGAAGAGTCCTTTTGCTTCTCCATTCTCTTAACGTAAGGAAAATGAAAGAAAAATCATCTTTCCACCATTTTTCATTATGACCGAAATTTACCTCTCATGGAGCCTTGTTTTTATGCCTTGTTCTAGATTGTTTTCAATCACCAAGGACTAGTGGAGGTCCTCTTTGATTCATTGCCAAAGTCTACCTTAAGACTCCAAGGTAATCATCCATTTAAAATGCCTTAAAGCACTCTTTTTAACCTAGGAATGATTCCTTAAGTTAAGGTGCATTCATTAGCACTCATTGGATTATTTGAATGTGGATTAGAACATTGGCAAGGGAATTAAAGTTCATTGCCAAAAATCAAGCAAGAAAACCTAAGGAGGAAAATGTGAGGAAAATCTTGGGAAAACAAGGTAAACGACTTACCTTAAGGTATTTTATTGATTTAAGGGGTGGTATTTAGATAAGTACTAAATGTAGCTTAAAACTTACGCTATGTAATGGGTAATATAACCTAGGAAAAAGAATTTAAACAAGCTTGAGAACTTGTGACTAAGGAGCCAATGGAAATGAGTTAGTAAGATAAGATTAAGATGGATTTTAAGAGCATTATAACTACTATGAGATTGATGGGTGTAATTGCAGGTTGAAGGCTATTATATGTGGGAATTCAGTGTTTAGTTATGTCATTTAAGGGCCTAAGAGCCATGTCATTTAAGGGCCTAAGAGCCATAGTGTGCTATGCAATTTAAGATTATTGCACTATATTGAGTTTGCTATGAATGGTTTGGATTGGGTGAAAATATGGTGAGAAAAGGACTTGATGTGGTGTGTGATGATTAGAGGAGAAAAACTATGCATTTGGGCATGATAATATACTAGAGAGGCTATGAAATTTGAGCAGAAAACAAAGTGTTTTAGTGGTTGTTGTGAGTTTTGTGACCTAGGTTGTACTAGGAGTCATTAAGAGTCAAATTGGTGGAAGTGAAGGAATTAAGGTGATCTTGAGATTTAGAATGACCTAGAGTTGTCTAGGAGGAATTAGAGGTTAGGTGGGTGTATTAAACACACCAAGGTCATGGTATAAGGAATGTTAAGACTTGAACAAAAATCTGTAGGAAAGGATGTGTATGCCTTGTGGTTATTAGGTATGAACTAGTGCGCATAATCTTGATGGTAGTGAGTGGAGTTGGGTGATGGAGATGAAAACTATAAGTGAATGTAGTAACTTGTCAAGGGAATGACTAGGAATGGATAAGAGTGTATAACCATATTAATATTGAGTAAATTGAGTAAGAGTGAGGGAGATGTTTAAGAGGAAATTTAGAATGGTCAAGTTGAAGGAGTAAAGGTGTGTGTAAGGCTAAGTGATTGTGTAATTGGATGAGGAACAATGTTAAGGTGTTAAGAGGATGGCTAGAAATGCATAAATATGTATAAGTTTGGAAATGAGGAGTAGTAAGTGTAAATGAGAGGAAATCATGCATGTAGATGCAATATGACTTTGAGAAGTTTGAGTAAAGGAAATGGGTATGCATAATGATGCTCTAGGAGTAGTTAAGATGGTTGTAAAGGAACACTTTGGATAGTTGGAGTCTTAGGCAAACAATTTACAAGTTGGAAGTGTAAGTGGTTAAGTGTAGGAAATTAGTGTAAGAAGTTGAGGTAATGGTCAATGGATTAAATGGAGGGTTTATTAATGATTTGAATGATTTAAGAGGGTATTAAGTGCCTAAATGGTATTAGAGCAAGTTGGGGAACTTGTGGAAGAGTTTGGTATTGAATGAGCATTTAAAGAGAAATTTCTGCAGTGGACCGACCCAGGGGACCGACCCTGTCTGGGTCGGTCGGACTGTAAATTGCTAGCCGGGATTGTTCTGAATGGACCGACCCACAGGGTCTTGGGTCGGTCGGGATGAGCTTGGGTCGGTCGGGCAAGATTTAGCGAACTAAAATGTTTCTGGAATGGACCGACCCATAGGGCTTTGGGTCGGTCGTGGGTCGGTCTAGAGGGATTTTTCGAACCAGAAGTTACTGGAATGGATCGACCCAGGGGTTGGGTTGGTCAGTGGGTCGGTCGACCCTTAAGTTATAAAAAAACAGAAATGAGAGGGTGGCATTAGTAGTACACCACTAGGAGGGTAATGATGATTAAGAATATAAGCATATAAGGATTTAAGAAGTTAAACTAAGTAAATGAGTTAAGTGTTTAAGGTTAAGTTTATAAGAACTTAGTGGGTATTAATTGGGAATCATTAGAGACTAAGTAAGTTAAGTAATGTGGAAATAATTAATAACCTAAGTTGGATGAATGTTTTAGGACTTGAGTATTTGGACTTCAGAGGAGAGTAAGCAACCGAACAACCGACGGTGTACGGTATGGTTTTCTTGTAGCCTGCTTGCTAACGAGGTGTCCCTCGGCTTGTGTGCTATTTGTTTATGTGTGACGACTAAACAAGATAAAGCATGCAACTGGAATATTATGTTTGTTGTGTGATTGTGATGCACTAACACAACCTTACCTTGAGAACTTACTAACAATGTTTAGTAAAGAATTATGTGAGAATAAGGAACACTCCCTAATATTGTTTTATTAGTAACCGAAAGAGGTTAACTAACAAACATTAACTTTGAGACTTACACTAACTGGAACTTGGGGGGATTGAGGAATCCGGAATCGTTCCGACACATGTGTATTAGTGGAGGTCGGTATCCTTATCAGGTCCCGGCTTCCAAATATGACTTGTCTTCGGACTCGTCTCCTAGAGTTGACATAAAGACTCGGTCACCTCGATTTCTGTTCGAGGTGGGAGGCATTACTGAGGAGGTGTGGTGGGATCTACCTAAATCCCAACTAATTCTAACAAATATTGTTTATGTAAACCAATGGAGCTGATAACTCATTGGTTAGGGTTACTTTTAACCCGACAAGATAAACAATGAATTTAAGGAACAACCATTCTAAATATAAGAACGTTGTCTTGTTTGAGATAAGATTTGAGATAAGATACAACCAATTCTAATTATAGAACGGTTGGTACATTGAGACTGAGATAAGGATTAAGATTGAGGTAAGATAAGAAAGGACTGAGATTAAGAGGTATCATAACTTAAGGAGTTAAAAGACTAACTCACTTATTTGAGGGACGCTTTTAAGTTGTCCATTGTGTTTGAACTATATTTGTTCACGTGTTATGTGGTGTTTATTGCACTTCTTAATTATGTTGTGTATCTAATCAACCGCATGCTATCGACAATTAGTCGTCGTAGTCCCGTTAGCTTGGGGGCTATAAGAGAATCGTACCAGCAAAGGTGCTGACCCTCTCGGGGGCTGTTGTTTAAATTTTGCAGGTGAATGACAGAAGACGACCGTCCTGAGAGTAGGATCGGGTAGGATTATTTCGAGTTGTTTTCTTTTGTTATACGAGTTGTGCATGTACACTCGTTTAGTAAACGGTATGAGATGTTAGTAAGATGTATTAGGATGTGAGATACTTGTATTAAGAATATGTAATTGGTTAAGATTTTAGTATACTAATGTTCGGTATATTCGGGTCCATCAGACCGTAGCTAGATCTTGGAGATTTTAGTATGCTAGTTAGTCACGTGGGTGACTAACGGCGGTAACACCAAATGTTGTAAGAATTCCGCTGCAGTGTTAATATAAGTAAATGGAGATTTATGAGATGAGTATGGTTTTATCAGCTGGGGTGTTACAAAAAGTGGTATCAGAGCGTAGTTACGCTCTGATGACTAGAATTACCGAACTTAGAAGAATACTTAGGTTGAGTTTGAGTTATGGGTTAAGGGTTGAGAGATAGAGCGAGAGGTGCGTTAGTTAGGACTTCCCGGTGCTTACCGGATATCTATAGTACTTAACCGCGCCCTCCACTACCCTAATTTTGAATACGGGTCAGAGAGAAGATAGCCTTCTCTTACTCGGGGGAAACCCGATCTGGTAGTTAGTTAACATTAAGTAATACGAGCAAGACATCGTTATACAACAGTTTACGAAAACTTGGAGGTTTTAATTGGAGCGCAATGTTGAAACAGGCGCTGCCAACAGAATTCTACCAGTAAAGAAACGGTAATTACCGGTAACATGGGTCGACATGCTACGCAGTCGAAATAACCCGCCATACCAATAATAAGAAAAGCACTACGAGTGCAATGGAGAGAAAAGAGAAGCAACGTGAGTACCGGACAGTGGTCCGAAGGTGCACAACTGCGGGTATACCGCGCATGAGAATAAAGACTACCAGAAAGTCCATTATGAAATAGGGAACTCCAGACCCCATACAACTGGAAAAATACGAGGATACGACGGGCATAGCTCAGGCGACTAAGGAAACATGTACAAATTGGATATTGAAATAGGACTACGATGTAGTACCTAAGGGAGAATTGTTACTTAGTAACCACAACAGAACGTGTGGAAACGGGAGCGAGGATTAAGACATAAGTAAATAACAAGGGGTTTCCTCAGGAAGGGAAATGCCCTAATGAGTGACTGTGCTGTCAAGACAACCAGGAAACTGCCGGATGGTCAGTTATCCAAAACAAGAGAACATTGAAGGAGTCCCGAGGGCTACCAACTACGTGGAAATTAGGAGGAAGTACCACTACTGAGGTATACAGTATCGATAGCCCATCTTGCATGGTGCACATGCTATAGCAAGTGCTGCCATGATGAAGCTATACGGGAAGCCATTATGGCAAGGTAGTGCAACGCTACAGTTATTGTACATATTGTTACCGGATTGCAAATCCTTGAGGACTAGAGAATGAGACCTTGGAAAGGCCTGACGGCCTGACCATGACGAGCAGAGTCGACACACCAGTCAGCAGGGAGCTGAACTTGGACAGCATAATAAACGATATAAATTTTAGCAACAGTACAACCTACTACAACAACAATCGACAGTACGGGTAAGAACACCAATCCCGAACCTCGAAGAGAGGAACCTAAGAGATCACTCAGTAATCCGAGCAAAACACTACATAAGTGATAACATACAAGGAATGTATTATGAGATACGATGAAGACAGTCGATGGAACAACTTCCAACAAGAACGAGATAAGACTCCCAGGATGACCACTAGGAATACCAGTAACAAACATTCTTCATGGAAGATGTTGGTAAACCGATGAATCTAAGCAGTGACCTACCAAGGATTAAGGACATACAATCCCGACAGAGGGAAGCTCAGAGGACTACACCATAGAGTTGGCATAGTCGAGCCGAACAAAATGCACAAACGATAGTTAACATAGTTGCCTCACCCGTTAACACCCAAGTATGATTAATCATTGACGGGTGGCGTAGTCAACAAATGTTGAACGAAGCATTGAGACGAAAGCACATGATATCCAGGATAAATACCCAACTTAGACACCTTAAGGCAGATGCCTAATACGAACCAATCCATAATCGTTCTAAAAGGCGCAAGTCTATGGAAACGACGGTATTGTCACAGACACTGGCTAACGCCAGATCACCTGAACGAACTTACCATGAAACCCGGTACTACATATAGGATGTAACCTAATGGTTGAGAAAAAATTTAGAGAACCCGGAGCTTATGAGGATAGATTATAATGAGTAAAAGTTCGGCAGTGAACCGAGTGTCAGCTCGCACCAGGAAAAATTAGATGCTAAGAGCCTACGAGCCAAGGATGTTAACCACATCAGAGCCCGAGGCGCAATAAGTTGTAAGAGAGCTTATTTAAGCCATGAACGAACTACAATTCGTAGATATGAACGGTTACAAAACCTATAACTTAGATTGTGGAAGAGTTGCCAGGAAAGGGCACCAATGAGAATATTGAGATAATACTATTAACAGGGGCGGAGAACAAACCATTCCTTTTAGGGTGGGGATACCTCTCCTTGTTGTGAGGCCATAAATGGGAATAAATCCCTCAAAAAGGACTTTCACTTATTAGACATAGAATACTTTTGTTAGAGAATGGAAACTGTAAATCTTGAGATTTCCTTGGAACGTACCAGATACACGTGAGTAATAAGGAAGGTTGCATAGACAGACCTCATATCCAACACCCGGGATTAGGAACCAATAATCGTCAGAGATAAACACTATGAGTGCACAATACGGCACGTCAAGTGACCAACGCTCACAAGAGCTTGTGTGTAACACCCCCAAATAACAACCAACAATTAAACGACGCGCCTAACGGTAACATGAGATGTCTACGCAGCGGTTTCTAACTCTATTCGGGTGCTACAGATGCCAACCACCCACGTGGTTGACAGACCACATTACTAACACCAAGTTACGGTCTGCATGACTGGAAGCAGCCCTCAACTAAAACTCATATACAATATAAGATACAATTCCAAATACCGAGTGTCTACAATATAATTACTAAATCATAAATCGAAAAGTACAACCCGGGTTTAGTAACAACCCATACACTAACATACTATTCCAAACTCAAAAGTTATGCCTAGATAGACTACCCCCATGATAGCCATCCCGCCTACGCTCCGTTATCATCCAGCTCAATACCTATAATTTAGTTGTACAGAAACTACAATTTACCGAACTGAAACCGCAAACCTTATATTTCCTCTTGATTCTTGTTTCTGTTCAGTTCAACTGATGTTTAATTCTTTCCCAAGGCATTTCCCTTAACTAGATAAAGGTGTTATCACTGCTTTAGACTCAAAACTAAACCAATGGGACATTCACACACCTACTGCTCTTAAATACACAGAAACAGAAATCTGAAACATTAAAGTCGTGGACTGATGTAGTTTTTTTTTGTGTTGTTGTCTTTCTGTTTAGTGCTTAACCTGTATTCTACCTTTCCCATGGTACTCACCTATTTAGTTAAGTATCCTAGCACAAATTTAACTCACAACAACCCCCAACCAGCCCTCTGTAAAATGTTATACATAACTGATACAAAACTGAACAAAAATCTGAGACACAAACTGGTTTATCCTCTTATAATTTCTTTTTCTGTTATTAACTATCTGACTTCCTATTTTCCCCAAGATGCTTACACCTTTAGCTACGTGGATTTAAGAGGTTTAGGTTCATCCTCGACCCAATACAAATCATTTATATAGTTTCTGTACTTAGTTACACAGAAACAACATACTCATGACAATCTGAAACAACCTGAGTTAGTACATCTCTTTCAGTTTATTATATCAGTGTGTTAACCTGATTTCTAATCTTTCCCAAGTGATTATAAGCTCACCTAATAGTATTAGAGATGTTTCAGATTCCTTACCCACTCAATTCATCCCTTATAACCCTCTGAAGTAAGATTCCACAGCAGTGACAGATTAATGCAACCTGAAACCACATCATGGTAAAACTTCCAATTAACCTAGCAGTTTAATGCACTAACCTGTCTTCTAAATTTTCCCAAGTCGTTTACAATCCTATCTAAGTGTGTTAGTTAGGTTGGAAGCTTATTATCAAGTCAAGACAACACCCTTAACATCTCTGAAATTCAGTTATACAGAAACTACCGATTATTGAAGATCTGAAAACATAATCTGTACACTTCTTCTTATTCTTTCTGTTAGGTTGCTAAACTGACTCCTAATCCCACCCTAAGTATTTATAACTTACTCAAGTGCATTATAAATGTTTTAGGCTTATCAGTAACTCAATACACCACTATTATCTGTTCTGAAAGTTCATTTACAGAAAAATAGAAAACTGAAACACAAAATGGGTATTCTTCTTTTCTATCTTTCTTTCCTGTTTATTTACAAATCTATCTTTCAGATCTCTCCCAAAGTGCTTACCTTTTTAGTTAAGTGTTCTAGCACAAGTTTAAATTCGAAAACAACCCCAAACAGCCCTCTGTCACATGGTTACACAGAAGACATTAAATTTCTGAAACTGAGTAAATTGAAATCCTGCACTGTCACATTACTCTCCTGTTGCCTATTCTCTGCTTACTAACCCAACTTCTAAGTTCATTCCCAAATCATGCAACCAATTAGTTAAGCGGGTGAGTAAGATTTTTAAGCTTAACAACGACCTAGAACCTCTGATAGTTCTACTGGAATTCCCTTGTACAGGAACTGGTAACTATGTAAAACTGAACCTGAACTTATATATTTTTTTTCTTTCTGTTTTGTTCATTGGTTTGGTATTTATTCCAATTTTTCTTCACTTGATTGCCCACCTGGCTAAGTATATTACCAAGCTTATAAATTTGACACAACCCCAAATTAACCTGGTTAATAACCCTGAAAGTTCACTTGCACAGAACTGAATAAAATCTGAAACAGAAAACTGCTATGTCATTTCCTATCTCCTTTCTTTGTTTTCTGATTTGTTTTTCCCAGATTATCCCACCTCATTGACTCACTGGGTTAAGTGTGTTATACAGTTTTTGAGTGTGAAGCAGACCAAAAATCAATTTCGTTCATGTTACAGAAACATCCAACTAAACTGAAAAGGACTAAAACATGAAACTGCTACCCTCTCTTCCTTTTGTTTTGTTTATTCAGATTTATAGTTTCCCCCTAGGTTGTCTAGTCACTTGGTTATGTCTTAGTAAAGTTTCAGCTTCAAGATAACCCAAGACAATATTGTTAAACCTACTGTGTGTGCTTGTACTGGAACCAGGAAAACCATAGAAACCGAGATCGAGTTGCTGCACTCTACCCCTGCTTACTCCCTCCTTAATATGCTATCTTTTTTTTCTTCTAAAACTTATGTGGCTCACCTATCTGTTACATAAAGCACTAGACAGTTACTAGCTCACAACTAGTCCCTTAGCCACGTTTTCTCTCAGAGCATTTTTTCATGAGCACAGATATTCATTAAAGCAGAATTCTGAAATCTATACAAACACTTGGTTAGCTCACTACCTTGGGTTTTTTCTTTGTTTTGGGGTTGGTTCTTCCTAGTGCTGCTTGGAACAATGTACACCCCAGCCCCTTTGAACTCTCGACCTCACTGGGGTGATAACTCAAGTGTTAGGCCTTGGCAAATACAACAACAGAAAATGGGATGGAGCAGCCTGAAATTTATTGTGTAAGGCTTTACCTTCTGGTTATGTTTCAGCACTATGTTGAGCAGCTTCCTATCCCTGTTAATTTCGTTAAATCCAAGAAGGCTGCATGAATGATTAATGCATGACAGGAACAAGGGATAATTGGGTGAGTAGCCTTGTAGCGTTTCGGACATCAAAACAAAACAAGGAAACAGAAAGAGAGACTTGCAGCAAGGTTTGTATCATGGGCTCACCGTGAGTTGAAGTGCAAGTAACAATGTAGTTGTTTCTGTTCGTGAAGAATCAGGGGCATGAATAAGGTCTCTTGCCGTCTCCAAGATTTGCAACACCAGGCCAGTGTTGGACTTGCAACAAAAAGGATATCATGCTTGAACTCGGATAGACAGAACGTGAAGGGAAGAAATAACTCACCATTAGGGACTGGACCTTCCAAGCAGCGAAGGAGATTTACCAAGCTCAGCCATTGTAGAAAGTTGAGAGTTCCTTCTCTGGACTTGCGCATGGCATGGGACAATATGAGCTAGTGAAGGATGGAGTAATTATAACATGCGACCCATACAGAGGGTGATACGCAAGTGGGAGCAAATGTAAGGGGTTGTGGGTTTGATAATCGGTGATCTCCACACATGCAGAAAAGGCAAGCTGGTACAAGTGGGTGTGGGAATTCTCGTGTTCAACAGGGTGTGATTAGCATGCAGAGGACATAACATAAGAGTCCATGAAGGTAGAGTTAGTGGAGAGCAATCTCTGATGATTGTGGCTTGATGATTTCACGCCTGAGAAGGAATCAACGCAGGGTTTTTTTTATTTGCAATTACTTTAGTGGTCTCAATACTAGTTATATTAGGTTGGTATTTGTTATTGAATTCGAGCATAGCTCAACCGGTTAAGGCATTCAGAAAGGTACGAGAGGTACCGGGTTCGAATCTCGGCTAGAGCAGGTTTGCTCTTTTTTTGTATAAGTGTATATACATGCCTATTTTATCGTTGTTACATACATATACATATATGTAACTATTTTATCTTGTCACGTTGTTGATTATACCCATATATATGTACGACTATTTTATTTTGTCGCGTTTTAGTTATACATATATATATATATATGCCTATATATATTTACGCGACTGTTGTATTACGTCACGTTATTACTTGTGCACGTAACATGGTGATATTGTAACGTTGGTTGTACGTATGTATATATATATATATGTATATATATATATATACATACGAGTGACTATATCGACGTTTTCATGTTTGTTTCGCATTATTAATCGTAACATCTTCGGTTTAGAGATGTGTATACGTATGAGTTTACGTTTACGATTATAATTCGTCCAAGGTATATAGGATGTTCATACAATTTATTGGGCGCACTAGTGGTATTTATTTTACGCAACGATATGTACATTATATATTTTAAATACCATAATGTTTCATGGTAATTATTGCACATAATTTAATTTAAACTTCACTAATTTACAGTGGTAATTACTCGGGGTATTTCAGTCTACCCCTCTTAAAAGAACTTCGTCCCGAAGTTGTCTTAATTGAATATGTACCTAACCACCCAACGAATCTCAGGGTTATAATCCATTCAATCCTATCAATTCTAAAGTTCCAACATTTTCCTAACCTTCCATTCTACCACTAGTTTTCCAATCCAAACCAATCGCACATACATGTCTATATCACAAGTCTCAAGGGACATACATACACATAATTCCGCTCAATTCATACACACAGACCTACCAACCAACGTGTGGTTGTAGGAATACACATAGTGAAAGGATCAAGTCTCGAATTCGTTCTCTTTAATCAAGGGATCATGTCCCGTAAATTCCATAGTTCTATTTCACCATTTGTGCTTATAAGCACCACGCCACATCTGTGGCTTGACCAAGTTCTTAATAATATTGCAATGTACAAGTAATATTAATATACTATACTCATAAGCAATCCGATGAACAAGTTATTCGTTCATAACCACCATGCATTCTAACCAATCCACACACAGTTCACACACATTGCATCCAAAACAACACCTCAAATGAGCAACAACAAGTAAAAACGCAACGCGCCTACCCCCCTTAAAAATGGATTACACCCACATAATTCCTTTTATATCATTCTTGAGCCTTAGTTCAAGATGTTTAATTCTCATGGGGAATTCTAGTTTCTATACGATGTAACTAACAATATAATCTCATCAAGAGTCTTGACCTTGTTAGTGGCTTAGTTTCTGTCTCAAGGATTCTTATCGGTTTCCATACCGACCTATAAACGGATTCGGGTTCAGCCTCACTAGGTCTAAGGTATTGGTCGATATGTCACTTGTTATTCAACTGGAAAATGTGGAATACGGTCCACCAGCTTCTGCTGTGCGACTCTGATTACCTTCGGGTTTAGTTTTCCCTTTCTATGCCTTCCAAAGTGGTGCATGGCTTATTTGTATCTTTGTCATTTAGGAGTAAAGGCCCCTTGACTGCCGTGGGTATTTTAATTCATACATGTCTCGGTGGTTTGTTATTGTCCATCCATTTTTTTGGGAGGTCGGTATTCATTCTTTTAGTGCGCTTTTAAGCGTCTGAGTTATTTCTTTCTAACTGCCCTTAAGGTTTATATTCATATATGCTATGTAGTAACGGTTTAGTTTAGTATTGAATGTTACAAACGTGTCATGTTATAAAGACCTGTCTAGTTGATATACGCTCATAATTATATGTAGGAGCTAGTTTACTCCTAGCATTGCTACCTATTTAGATCCCTTAATGGATAGCAAATTAGACCTTTCTTTGTCTTCATGTAATCTTTATTTTCAGCCGAATCATGGCCTTGACACTGCCGGTTTACCTAACTGTATATGTTACAAGTTTTTGCGTTTGTAAACCATTTAATATAGGATGTTTAGTTTTTTTATCATCACCATTGTTTTTATGTCCCGCCAAGTAGGGAAGTAAAGTAATTGATTATACCGGTTACTTATTGCATTTGATTACGGTAGTGTATACTTTATGTATTAACAGTTATGTTATTGGTAACATCACATTATTTCCAGTCATCACATATCCGTACACCCTTGTGTTTATCCCCGAATTTTTTTTCGAGCCATGTATCCATGTATTTTATGTGGTTTTGTCATCTAGTTTCAATAACGCTTCTTTCGCATTTTTACTTATTCAAACTTTAAACTTTCACCTATTGTAGTTTAGTGTCCACTTGTAGGGGGGGTTCGAGATCATCAACACTGACGTGATCAGCGTAAATGTTGGGCTACCCCTTCACCTCAATTCGTGCGCAGTGTCGCTTGACCTGGCCAGGGTCAAGTTCAACCTTGCACGTCCGATTTAAACAATCAAGTAATTTATAGGACGTGTGCGTAGGTATGTTATACCGATGATCCTCACTATGGGATCATTCAAGAGATTACGTATTGTTTTCTTGTTCTCATTACACAAGTTTACCTTCCTTCTCTTGCACCGAGTCAGGGGATATAGGTTAGATCCCGAGACTTCACTCTGTAGGTGCTATTCAGCCCTTGTTTTAAAGAATCACATTTGTGAATTTTCTTATGGATTGGTTTCTCATTACACATGTTTTCCTTTATTCCCATAGTTTAGATCCCGTGACCTTATCATGTAGGTGCCAATCGTTCCTTATCTCTTTAAGGCTGTGTGTGAATTCTCTTATCACCACAAGATGGAGAACGTCTTCTCCATAGCTAATCCTCCATTCCCGGCGTCATGCGTTGAGGAAGAGGGGTCACCTCTAGACCTCAGGATGTGCTCCACAATAGTCGGTCGAAGGATCTGATGCAGATACCAACTCCCGAGCGTCCCTACCGCGCAGCCCGAGAAGTCATCTTCCCGGATTATCCTTATGTTTCACCAGCTGATATTTCTTATCTTTATCATTAATAGCTTGACACCATAGTGGGTGTCATTAGAAGTCCTCTATAGTTAGAGAGGAGTTTCTTTGTATAGTTCTTTGTTTGTTTACGTAGTTCGTCATGTTCCATCTCAAAGTTCCATAAACGAGAAAGGGACTAAACTACTGTGTGCGTGCAAGTAATATGCAACAATGATATAACAAGCATATAAGCAAGCCACAACAAGCAATCCAATTTCATGCTTTAGTCTTATGGTCATTGTCAAACAAGCACACAGCACACAAGCTGTGTAACACGACAACATACGGACCACACATATCCATACCTTATTCAGAAGGAAAGCTTGTCTCACAAACGGGGTCCCGGTTGGCGGTCGTTACGGCCCTAACGTTAATCAACACAACTTGTCAGTTTTATGATTTCATGCACAACCGTTGTGACATTTTTCCTAGCTTATTCCATGTTAACATGTGCAATTCTCTAGGCGAGTCCTTAAGTGCTTAGTTTATATTAACCCCTAGAAACTTCCCGTATTAATCCTAGGCTTATCTTACTCCTATGACTTTCACATTGCCAACTCACATGTTAACTAAGTCCTTTCCACCAGCTAACGCTTTAGAGTATACTAAGCGCTAATCATGTAACAAGTTTATATAAGGTAGATTTAACTTGCCTAGAGTATATTCCCTTCTTAGCTAAATAGGTTAGCAATGTCTTAAACCTATTATCATAGTAATACAATCTTTAGAAAACTCCTAAAACATGTTTATACAGAAGCACTGCATTTTCTAAATCTGCACACAATTCCATGTAATACCTTATCTAACTTCACTTCTAATGTAGTAATTGATGTTTAACCTTCTCAAATTTTTTGCTAACCTAACTACCTTTATCAGCTATGATTTAGGCTCATTATTAACCCATCACCACAACCTTATCACCCTAGAAGTTACCATACTGAAACACAAGTTCATAAAAACTGAAACCAAACTCTTGTTTCTAATCTTACCTAATCCTACTCCTTAAGTCCCTACTGATGTCTAGCCTTCCCAATATATTCTCTCAATTTAGCTAGATGTATTAGGAGGGTTTTGGGTCCATTATCCAACTAGAATCCCACTCATTACTCCCCTGTAACCCTCTGAAGTAAGATTCCACAGCAGTGACAGATTAATGCAACCTGAAACCACATCTTGGTAAAACTTCCAATTAACCTAGTAGTTTAATGCACTAACCTGTCTTCTAAATTTTCCCAAGTCATTTACAATCCTATCTAAGTGTGTTAGTTAGGTGGGAAGCTTATTATCAAGTCAAGACAACACCCTTAACATCTTTGAAATTCAGTTATACAGAAACTACCGATTATTGAAGATCTGAAAACAGAATCTGTACACTTCTTCTTATTCTTTCTGTTAGGTCGCTAAACTGACTCCTAATCCCCCCTAAGTATTTATAACTTACTCAAGTGCATTATAAATGTTTTAGGCTTATCAGTAACTCAATACACCACTGTTATCTGTTCTGAAAGTTCACTTACAGAAAAACAGAAAACTGAAACACAAAATGGGTATTCTCTTTTCTATCTTTCTTTCTTTCCTGTTTATTTACAAATCTGTCTTTCAGATCTCTCCCAAAATGCTTACCTTTTAGTTAAGTGTTCTAGCACAAGTTTAAATTCGAAAACAACCCCAAACAGCCCTCTGTCACATGGTTATACAGAAGACATTAAATTTCTGAAACTGAGTAAATTGAAATCCTGCACTGTCACATTACTCTCCTATTGCCTATTCTCTACTTACTAACCCAACTTCTAAGTTCTTTCCCAAATCATGCAACCAATTAGTTAAGCGGGTGAGTAAGATTTTTAAGCTTAACAACGACCTAGAACCTCTGATAGTTCTACTGGAATTCCCTTGTACCGGAACTGGTAACTATGTAAAACTGGACCTGAACTTATATATTTTTTTGTCTTTCTGTTTCGTTCATTGGTTTGGTATTTATTCCAATTTTTCTTCACTTGATTGCCCACCTGGCTAAGTGTATTACCAAGCTTATAAATTTGACACAGCCCCAAATTAACCTGGTTAATAACCCTGAAAGTTCACTTGCACAGAACTGAATAAAATCTGAAACAGAAAACTGCTATGTCATTTCCTATCTCCTTTCTTTGTTCTGATTTGTTTTTCCCAGATTATCCCACCTCATTGACTCACTGGGTTAAGTGTGTTATACAGTTTTTGAGTGAGAAGCAGACCAAAAATCAATTTCGTTCATGTTACAGAAACATCCAACTAAACTGAAAAGGACTGAAACATGAAACTGCTACCCTCTCTTCCTTTTGTTTTGTTTATTCAGATTTATAGTTTCCCCCTAGGTTGTCTAGTCACTTGGTTACATGTCTTAGTAAAGTTTCAGCTTCAATATTACCCAAGACAATATTGTTAAACCTACTGTGTGTGCTTGTACTGGAACCAGGAAAACCATAGAAACCGAGATCGAGTTGCTGCACTCTACTCCTGCTTACTCCCTCCTTAATATGCTATAAGTTTTTTTTTCTTCTAACACTTATGTGGCTCACCTATCTGTTACATAAAGCACTAGATAGTTACTAGCTCACAACTAGTCCCTTAGCCACGTTTTCTCTCAGAGCATTTTTTCATGAGCACAGATATTCATTAAAGCAAAATTCTGAAATCTGTACAGAACACTTGGTTAGCTCACTACCTTGGGTTCTTTTTCTTTGTTTTGGGGTTGGTTCATCCTGGTGCTGCTTGGCACAATGTACACCCCAGCCCCTTTGAACTCTCGACCTCACTGGGGTGATAAGTCAAGTGTTAGGCCTTGGCAAATACAACAACAGAAAATGGGATGGAGCAGCCTGAAATTTATTGTGTAAGGCTTTACCTTCTGGTTATGTTTCAGCACTATGTTGAGCAGCTTCCTATCCTAGTTAATTTCGTTAAATCCAAGAAGGCTGCATGAATGATTAATGCATGACAGGAACAAGGGATAATTGGGTGAGTAGCCTTGTAGCGTTTCGGACATCAGAACAAAACAAGGAAACAGAAAGAGAGACTTGCAGCAAGGTTTGTATCATGGGTTCACCGTGAGTTGAAGTGCAAGTAACAATGTAGTTGTTTCTGTTCTTGAAGAATCAAGGGCATGAATAAGGTCTCTTGTCGTCTCTAAGATTTGCAACACCAGGCCAGTGTTGGACTTGCAACAAAAAGGATATCAGGCTTGAACTCGGATAGACAGAACGTGAAGGGAAGAAATAACTCGCCATGAGGGACTGGACCTTCCAAGCAACGATTTAGGAATAACCAGAGGCGAAGGAGATTTACCAAGCTCAGCCATTGCCGAAAGTTGAGAGTTCCTTCTCTGGACTTGCGCATGGCGTGGGACAATATAAGCTAGTGAAGGATGGAGTAATTATAACATGCGACCCATACAGAGGGTGATACGCAGGTGGGAGCAAATGTAAGGGGTTGCGTGGGTTTGATAATCGGTGATCTCCACATATGCAGAAAAGGTAAGCTCTGGTACAAGTGGGTGTGGGAATTCTCGTGTTCAACAGGGTGTGATTAGCATGCAGAGGACATAACATAAGAGTCCGTGAAGGTAGAGTTAGTGGAGAGCAATCTCTGATGATTGTGGCTTGATGATTTCACGCCTGAGAAGGAATCAGCGCAGAGTTTTTTTTTTATTTGCAATTACTTTAGTGGTCTCAATACTAGTTATATTATGTTGGTATTTGTTATCGAATTCGAGCATAGCTCAACCGGTTAAAGCATTCAGAAAGGTACGAGAGGTACCGGGTTCGAATCTCGGCTAGAGCAGGATTGCTCTTTTTTTGTATAAGTGTATATACATGCCTATTTTATCATTGTTACATACATATACATATATGTAACTATTTTATCTTGTCACTGAAATACCCCGTAATTAAAAACAGTGATTAATTAGGCTAATTATATTTTTAAAGGCTTAATTACACTTAAATAAATACGAGGGAACAAATCCCGTAGAAAACAGACCTTTAAAATGGGTTAAAAGCATAAACGAACCTTAAAGCGCGTTTTTCGAGGAAATCGGGAAAACGTGGCTTTAAGCGGGTCAATTAGACTCGTAACAGTTTTGGTCAACTAAATAATCATTAATAAATATTAGTGAAGCTTTAGAACCAATAAAATTAATTAAACGAGAAAATTCCGGAAAACGGATACCGGTTAGTAAAAATTGTCAAAACCGAGAAGTTGTGGGGTGAGAATGCAAATAAACAAACTTAGTGTGTCCACTTTGTAAATAAAAAGTAAAAATGTGTATGTGTGTGTAGGGGGAACCGATTTCCCCTCCTCTCACTCACTCTCTTTATTATTTGTAACTCACAAGAAGACAAAAGGAATAAAGAAAAGAAAAGAAACTCTCTCTCCTACCACACACTCCCTCTCTCACGTTTTTCCCCCCAACCTGCACTCTCTCTTCTTCCTCAAGCTTGCAAATGGCGTTTTTTTGAGTCCCCTACAGCTCTCACCTTCTCTCCCCTCTTTGAGCACTCAAATCTTCTCCAAACTCAACAAAAATTATACCATTGTAACCCCCTTGCAAAGGAGAACATTTTCATCCTTCCAAAAATCGAAAATGACCACATTCATTTCGGTGGGTATTCTCCATTTGAAGATTCAAGTCCACCATTAGAAGCACCTTCACCTCCTTGTTACTTTGAGGTAAAAAGAATTTCGAAAATCCTTCATTTCTAGCTCTCATTGGCATTATAAGGATTTTTAGTTTTGAACTCTTGGTCCTCCTTGTTCCAGCCGATTTTGGCTCTCTTGTTGGGCTAGGAATCTTGTTCTCTTGCTAGTCAAGAAATCCATTCATCCATTGGAAGGTAATACTCATTTCTAAACCCTAAAACATTTAGATTCTAGGGTTAGTATAAAATGTATACTAAGTAGTTGTGTGTATTGGCATGGGGTGTTGTAGCATTGCCCATCCTTGAGCAAAAACCGAGAACAAGGAGAAAGGAGAAGGAAAGAAGAGAAGGAAAGGGAAGAAAGAAAAACTAGCAAGTCAAGGTAATGCTTTTACCTTGGGTTAGTTGTGTATTGCATTGTAACAGATTTTAAGTATCTAACAATGAGGAATGTATGTAGTATTAGTAGTAGTAATGTATTGGAGAAGAGAATGTAACAGTTTTGAAGCCTTTTAAAAGATGTTTAAAAGCTTGGGAAAACCATGGGTAGTATGTGTATGTGTGCAGGATTTTATTGTGTTGAAGAGATGTTGAGATGTGATAATGCATTGTATAAACAGGTTGTGAGAATGAACAATTGTGAGCTGAAATGGTGTGAGAGCAAAGTAAGAAATATAGGGGAGACTATGTCAAATTCTATCTAGGAATTTGAGGACTTAGGTACATTTGGAACAGATTTTGGAGAGTTCAAAATGAGTGGTTTTGTAGTTTGAAACAGATTTGGAAAGGAGTATGTTAAGGGAATGGAACTAGGATGTGAGTAATGTATTTGAGATGCTAAGAGTAGCATTAGTTGAGAGAGTAATGAAGGATAAAGGTTAGGTTGAAAAATCTGTAGCATAATGTGGAAAACCAAAATCTGTAGCATTAGTGTGAGGAAGAATAGTGTAAGTGTTGAATTGAGATGATGAAAATTGGTGTAAGTTGTGTAGGAATTGAGTAGCAAGTTTGGTGGATGAACTAAGGTGATTTAGAGTGTTTAATTAGTACTAAATCATGTGGGGAAGTATTGGTAAAGATTGGGGAAGCAATGGGTAAAGAAAACACCCAAAAACAGATTTTAAAACTGAAGTACTGGGCCGGACCGGACTTGCGACCTGGACTTGCAAGTTCGGTCGAGCCCAGATTTACAAAGACGGGAAACCTTCTGGAATCGACCGACCTTGCGACCGGACTTGCAAGTTCGGTCGGACCAGAAAATTCTCCCGTCAGAAACCTTCTGGAATGGACCGAACTTGCGACTGGACTTGCAAGTTCGGTCGGCCAGAAAAATTCCCGTAATGCAAGCTACTGGAATGGACCGACCTTGCGACCGGACTTGCAAGGTCGGTCGGGCTAAAATTCTCACGAAGGAAACTTACTGGAATGGACCGACCTTGGGACCGGACTTGCAAGGTCGGTCGAGCCTGAAATTTTCACACGATGTAGCCTACTGACTTGGACCGAACTTGCGACCGGACTTGCAAGTTCGGTCGAGTCAAAAAAAAAATATGTTTTATTATATGATTATAGTTATCATATGTATATATATGCCTATACAAATATAAGCATATATATGTAGTAATACACCATTAATAAAGTAATAATGGTAAGGAAGTAAGTAAATGTGTAAGAAAACAAGTTTAAGAAGTAGTAAAGAAAAGAATGGCTTTATAACCAAGTAAGAAAGTAATAAAGTAGTAAGTATACATTGAAAGTAACAATGAAGGAGTACGTTAGATCAATAGTAGATCATTGATCATACTACTTCATGTATGTATAGGAATCAAATAGTTGAACGTTGAAGGAACCCGGTAACACGAATATGACGGTGAACGGTATGATTTCTTCATGCCCTGTATCCTAACTTGGTTACCCCGATTTGTGTGCTTTTGTGATCACCAATAAGATAAATGCATGAATCAGACTTTTATTGCATTTAATTGTGTTTGAACTATATTGTTCTTGTTGCATCTTCTTGAACAAATAGTTTGTATAATTCATGAAATGTATGAATGAGAATGAAGTGTATGTGTAAGTATGAGTACTTTTGTATTGTATTGATGTATGGAAAGACGGTATGGACTTCTACTAATTCCTAACGATCTAACTCCTAACATGAGTAATGAGTAAAATGGAATGAGTAGAAGCCTGATATAGTTTCGGCCACGCATGAGGATAAGGAAACACAAGAGGTTGGATCCGAATCCTGGCTATAATCTTTTCCTTGGACCAATCCCCTTGAATGGGTAGCATCCTGGATTAGTGGGCCACCCTAAAGCCCGGTGGTGGGATGTAGTAATCCCTGCCGGAGGTCATACCGACTTAACTGGAAGTAAAGTATGTAAGAAGTAAGTATTGTATGTGTATTGGTCCTTGACTATTGTAGTCATTGACCGGGAGTAAAAGAGTATTGAACACCGATTAACCCGGGTGTGTAATGAGGCTAACAAGACCTTTGTATGTATTGGAGAATTGTATCTCCGTAATGCGGTGAGTATGGTAAGTATAAACGTTGACTTGAATTGTCTTCCTTATACGTATTGTATGTATGTATGTATGCCTTGTATGGAATGTATTGTATTGTATTATATAAGCATGTATGTATGTATGAATGAAACGAACCACATGTACTCGACCAATTAGTTGGCGTACCCTCGCTAGCACGCGGGGGTATGCGGTTATCATATGCAGCGTAAGCTGACCCCCTAGGGGGAATGTTTTTACTCTATAGGTACCCGCGAGGCGTGATGTAGGGTAAGGACCGGCGTGATTCTTTTGGTAGTTAGTAGCATTAGAATAGTTACCGAGTTGTACCGGCTAGGCCATTTGAGTAGCCGGTGTACCATGTGGTACACCTTTTGGATATTGAATTCATGATTGGATAGGGAAGAGTGGATGTATAAACTCTTAATTTTTGGGAATAGTCTTGGAATTAATTCATATATTCGGTATACTCGGTAATCAAATGTAAGTAAGTATTTGGTATTGTAAAGTAAGTAGTATGTATGCAGGTATTCTAATCGTCAGACCGATTCGGTAAGTACTAGTAGCCTTGTTAACCTTGGATGGTTAACGGCGTTGTATCACCCGCCGGGAGTAGGTAAGTATTCCACTACGAGTAAGGTAATTATGGGAATGATTAGAGGATAATGGAAGAATTAGCGGTTGGGGTGTTACAAGAAGTGGTATCAGAGCGAAGTATCGCTCTGATGATTAGAATCCTAAGTGTAGTGATTACCGAGTTAGGATTTCAACCGTCTTAAGACGGATATTTAGAAACCTAACTAGGAACTACCGTTGTTAACAACGGATACCCTTGACGTCTGCAAAGGCGATACCATTGTTTGAATCAAGACCATGTGGTCATAGTTTCACGGTATCTAATGTGATCCACGCTTATTCAGATGTCAGGAAGAGGTCCAGGCCGACCTAGAGAAGGTGGCAACGAAGGACCGGGCATGCAGACGATAGCTGAGATCGTCGCCGCCACGGTAGCGTAGATGCTACCGCAAGTAATCACCGCTGTACAACAAACACAGCAGAACCAACAGCAACAACAGCAGCCACAGCCCGACCCACCTCATCCCCGTGAGACCAATTGGGTAAAAGCAGTCACCGACCTTCGACCTCCCTACTTTAGAGGCGAGAGCGACCCCACCAAGCTCGAGGCCTATCTCTCTGAGATGGAGACGGCCTTCGAGACACTTGAGACTCCCGCTGGAGTTCGAGTGACGATAGCTGCGTACTATCTGAAAGACACGGCTATGGACTGGTGGAAGCTCATTAAGGCCGAGCACATAGCTGATCCCCATTCGGTTGGGAAGCATTCACCTTCTCTCCTCATCTAAGTATTACCCCAGCATGTCAAGACCAAGAAAAGGCTTGAGCTCGATGCACTGAAAATAACTGAGAAGATGACGGTTGATGAATATTCCGCACCTTCACCTCTCTTCTCAGACTCCTACCCGACCTTGGTATACCGGCCAAGTCTTGGTCGACCGCTTCTACGGCGGATTGAGCCATCGACTCCGGTATGGCATGGGCTTCCCACGGTTTCCTCCCTTCAGGTAAACAAGTTGACCCCTTAAAAGCCATGAGTAATGTGAATTAGTATTCCCGTATGTAAGTGTAACCTAATGCCTAAGTAATTCAGGAGTGTTACCACGCTGCATCTCGAGTTGAGATCACCTGCCAGCTAAGAGATGAGGAGCAAGCGCTGAAGCGCAAGGTGAGCGGCAAGGGTAACACCTCCGACGACCAAAACCAATCCAAACCTTGGAAGAAGAAGAAGGGGAAGTACTCCCATCAGAAGAACACTTCAGGAGACGGCGGTGCCCATACTGAGAAGGGCAAGGCAGCTGAGCCATTGCAGCTTGGCTACACCGCACCAGTGGCAGCGAAGCCACTGAGGTCTCAGCCCTACAGGGGTAAGAACCCGAAACCGAATTTGTACACTTGTGAACTAGTATGTATAAGGAGTATTATGAGTATATCGAACCTTGCTAACTTGGAAGCTATAGGTTCTGGATTTGGCCAAGGCAAGAGCCAATCTAATGGCCGCAGCTACAAATGTCGTAACTGCAACAAGGATCATCCTGGCACAGATTGCCAAGGAAGGGAGATCGGCTGCTACACCTGCCAGAAACCGGGGCACCGTGCTAATGCATGCCCAGAAAACTCTAAGCCCAAGGGCAACTACCAGGGCTATAAGCAGCGTGAGGGCAAGGAAGCTGCATCTGGCGATGCTCATGCCCAGCATGCCTCACAGGGACAGGGATCCCGAGGTCCGCAGAAGGGCGCACCGCAGAGGCAGCCGGCCTTACACATAATAGACCGTGATGGGACCGGGACTAAGTCCGGCCCAGGTAATAACTAAAACCTTTAATCCTTGAAGAGCATGCCTAAAGTAGTGAAGTACTTGTATGAGTAAATGTATGAATACGTAAGTATCCAAAGTATGAATCTAAGTATGAGTAAGTAACATGGAAGTATGTATTGAGCATGAAATGAATTAGTAAGCCTAGAACTTACACTAGATGTAATTTACCACCTTAGGGAAATTCCTTATCTGTTACCCAATACCTTCAAACTCACCTCATGAAGAGACCGACATCGCCACTCACCACTTCAACAACGAGCAGTGTCAGGTCATCCGCCCAGGTATGATCTTATTAAAAGGATACCTGACACCCGAAGCACAAGTCTCAATCATCCGACGATGCAACGAGTTAGGAATGGGTCCAGGAGGATTTTATACACCTGAATTCCCCGGTGGAGCAACAATGAAGCTGAAAATGATGTGCTTGGGAAAGGATTGGAACCCTTATACCAAGACATACCAAACAACGCGATCAGGAGACGGAGCCACACCTCCATCAATACCCCCAGAATTCAAAACGCTTGTCACACAAGCTGTAGAAATTGCACAACAGTACGAAGATGAACCAATTCCTGCACTTGAAGCAGATGTATGTATTGTCAACTTCTATGAGAAAGAAGGACGACTTGGCCTACACCAAGACAAGGACGAGACAGCGGAATCTCTTGAACTAGGAGTGCCCGTAGTGTCTTGGTCCATTGGCGATGACGCCGTATTTTTGTATAGCGAGCAGAAGCGTGTGGACCTCGCAGAGAAATTGGTATTGAGATCATGAGATGTCCTAATCATGGTTGGAGAATCAAGGTTGCTCTATCACGGGATCCAGAGGATCAAGTTGAATACGGCACCACCGGCAATAATCAATGCCACACACATGAAACCAGGACGCCTGAACCTTACCTTTAGAAAGTATTAATCTTGTAGTATCATGTAATCCAGTAGTAACGTGTATTAGAGACACAGTAGTATGGTTGGTTATTCAATAAAGCAGTGTTGGTTATTAAATTCCACTTGCGTTCCACCATCTTTACTTATAATCTCATGAATCAATAGGTTGTGGACTCGGTACCGAAGGTAACCTGAGTATCCTCACCAAAGAACAAGCCGGCAGAAGCGGCACCATTCTAATGGGAACATTCCCAGTAAACGGCATCGAAGCCTCAGTATTATTCGACTCCGGCGCCTCTCACACCTTTGTATCGCCATCATTCACTACAAGGTTGGGGCTAGACGCAGATGAGCTACCAAATTTCTTGGTTACTCTTCCGTCGAAGGAGCGAGTAAAGTGTACTAAGTATTACCACACCGCCCACAATTCAAATCAAAGGTGAAGTGTTTCCCATTTCCTTCATTGAATTCAACGGATTGGGATTCGACTTAATAATTGGAATGAACTGGTTGGAGCGGCACAAGGGACGAATCCTATGCGCCGAGCACCGATTGCTGCTCAAGAGTCCATCTGGGGTCACTGTTTCATACCGCCAGAGACCAAGAGAGCCTTCAACAACAGTCATCTCCGCTATGGCAATGTATCGGGAGCTCAGAAAGGGCATGAAGTGTATTTATGTATGCATTGCAAGATCTGGAGAGATCCAGAATTCAGTGATGATGTGACAGTAGTCTCAGAATCCCTGATGTATTTCCAAGAGCTACCTGGTATGCCACCACAGAGGGCAGTAGAGTTCGAAATCGACCTTGTACCTGGTACTGGTCCCATTGCTAGGGCACCATACCGTATGGCACCTGCAGAAATGACAGAGCTCAAAGAGCAACTACGTGATCTACTCGACAAAGGGTTTATACGCCCGAGCGTATCACCCTGGGGAGCACCGGTCCTCTTCGTGAAGAAGAAGGACGGTAGTCTCCGCCTCTGCATCGACTACTGCGAATTGAATGCGGTCACTGTAAAGAACAAATATCCATTACCACGCATCGACGACCTGTTCGATCAGTTGAAGGGAGCTTCGGTCTTTTCTAAGATCGATCTCCGATCCGGATATCACCAAATTGCTATCAAAGCAAGATTGAAAAACAGCATTCCGAACAAGATATGGCCACTACGAATTCACAGTGATGCAATTCGGTTTGTCTAACGCACCAGCCAAATTCATGGACCTAATGAATCAGTTATTCAGTGATCAGCTGGACACTTCAGTAGTAGTATTCATTGACGACATCCTTGTGTATTCGAAATCAGCAGAAGAACATGAAAACCATTAGAGAAGAGTACTTGAGACACTGCGCGAGAACCAGCTGTATGCGAAGTTCTCCAAATGCGAATTTTGGCTAGATCAGGTATCATTCCTTGGTCATGTCATCTCATGTGCAGGTATTTCAGTAGATCCATCCAAAATCGAAGCAGTGCGATCATGGCCTAGACCTAAGACTGTTACCGACATCCGGAGCTTTCTTGGTTTAACCGGTTATTACCGGAGGTTTGTGAAGGACTTCTCAAAAGTCGCTAAGCCCATGACGTCGTTGATGAAGAAAGATGCACCGTTTGTATGGACAAGCGAGTGCGAGGTATCCTTCTAGAGACTAAAAGACTCATTGACCTTAGCGCCAATTCTCACACTTCCAGAGGGCACAGAGGGATTTGAGGTGTATTGTGATGCATCGGGCAAGGGCATGGGATGCGTACTCATGCAGCATGGCAAGGTAGTAGCCTATGCTTCTCGCCAACTGAAAAAGCATGAGGAGAATTACCCGACACATGATCTAGAGTTAGGAGCCATTGTCTTTGCCTTGAAGATATGGCGACACTATCTCTATGGGGTAAGCATCACCATCTACTCCAACCACAAAAGTTTGCAGTATGTATTCACCCAGAAAGAACTGAATCTAAGACAGAGGAGGTGGATGGAGTTCCTATCAGATTACGACATCAACCTCCAGTACAAAGAAGGGAAGGCAAACGTTGTAGCCGACGCCCTGAGTCGTCGAGCACACTCGCTCCATTCGCTACTTGCTTCTTCTAGCTTGGTTGACGAGGTGCGAGACGCTCAGTTGAACGACCCTTACTTCACAGAGATCAGACAGAAAATCACAAATGGTACCTTCGAGAGCCGAAAGTACGACTTCAAATTGCATGAAGATGGTCTGATCCGATTGAATGGCAGATTATGCGTCCCCCGAAGCAATGCTGAGCTAAGGGATCGCATTCTGCGAGAGTCACATTGTTCGACATTGCATGTCCATCCGGGAGCCTCTAAAATGTACAAAGACATGAAGAGGTACTTCTGGTGGTCAGGAATGAAATCAGACGTGACTGAGTATGTTCTAAGGTGTCTCACATGCCAAAAGGTGAAGTTCGAGCACCGAAGACCGGGAGAAATGGTGCAATCCATGCCCATTCCGGAGTGGAAATTCCACGATATCTCTATGGATTTTGTTGTTGGACTCCCACCTGCCAGGGGAGGACTCAACATGATCTGGTAGTAGTCGTCTCACCAAGGTTGCCCGATTCTTACCGATGAAGGACACCTGGAAGGTGGCGAAGCTCGCGGAGCTATTCGACAAGGAGATCATCCGACCCACGGAGTCCCGAAAACCATTGTATCGATGGCGACACCAGATTTCTTTCGAGATACTGGAGAGCAACACGGGAAGCGCTTGGTACTGAGTTGAAGCTTAGCACCGCCTTCCACCACAGACCGACGGTCAAACAGAAAGGACCATCCAAACACTAGAGGATATGCTTAGGGCATGTGCCTTAGACTTTCAGGGGAGCTGGATTGAGAAGCTTCATCTTATCGAGTTTTCGTATAACAATAGCCATCATGCTTCGATTAAGATGTCGCCATTCCAAGCTTTGTATGGTAGACCTTGCCGTACCCCGTTGTTTGGGATGAGTCACGAAGCGGTCATCATAGGACCGGAGTATTTAGAACAAGTACAAGCTGAGTACAACAAATCTGAGCAAATATGAAGGCTGCCCAAGATAGACAGAAATCCTATGCGGATGTGCGACGACGCGACCTTGAGTTCGCCGTGGGCGACCAAGTGTTCTTGCGTGTCTCACCTATGGAGGGTGTCTTTCGATTTGGCCAAAAGGGCAAGCTGAGCCCGAAATTTGTAGGCCCGTATGCCATTACCGAGAGGATTGGAGCCGTAGCTTATAGGATAGCATTGCCTGAAGAATTGGGATGTGTTCATGATGTCTTTCATGTATCACAACTCAAGAAATACATAGCCGATCCCTCTCATGTATTAGAACCCGAACACTTATCCCTAGAGCCGACGATGAGATATGTCGAGACTCCATTGCGAATCCTTGATACAAAGACAAGAGACACTCGCCATAAATCTGTGTGAATGGTGAAGGTCTTGTGGTCTAACCACGATGTCAAGGAAGCGACTTGGGAACTAGAAGACGCCATGAAGGCGAAGTACCCGAATCTATTTGTAGACTAGATGTCTAGTATCCGTATAGTACGGAGGGTACGGGGCGTACCCCTTTTAAGGGGGGTAGAGCCTTTTGCTTTTGCATTGCTTCGGGTTAGCATTGCGTAGTAGTATGTATTGTAATTGTATTTTGTTGGCACATGAAGTGCTAATGGTATTGTATTGGCACAAAGTAGTGCTAGTAGTATTCAGTATGTAGTACAATGAGTATGGTATGTGTATGGTATGTGTGTAATGAGTAATGCATTTGTGTTGTACGGAATATGACACGAATGACAATGTGAAGTGTATTGCGAATGTATCGTGGAATGTGTGAATTGAATTGTGTATTTGGTATGGTATTTGAACTGAGTATGGTACATGATCTGAATTGTGCATGCTGGTAGTGTAAGAATTGTGAACACCTTGTAAGGTGGTAGTAGAATTCATTGTGGCAGTTGGCTTGCCAAATGAGTAGAAATAGAAACCGTAAACCTTGAGCAACTTTGAGGGCAAAGTTCCTTAAGGGGGTAGATTAAAATACCCCGTAATTAAAAACAGTGATTAATTAGGATAATTATATTTTTAAAGGCTTAATTACACTTAAATAATACAGGGAACAAATCCCGAAAAAAACGGATCTTTAAAATGGGTTAAAAGCATAAACGAACCTTAAAGCGTGTTTTTCGAGGAAACCGGGAAAACGTGACTTTAAGCGGGTCAAATAGACTCGTAACATTTGGTCAACTAAATAATCATTAATAAATATTAGTGAAGCTTTGAACCAATAAAATTAATAAACGAGAAAATTCCAGAAAACGGGTACCGGTTAGTAAAAACTGTCAAAACCGAGAAGTTGTGGGGTGAGAATGCAAATAAACAAACTTAGTGTGTCCACTTTGTAAATAAAAAGTAAAAATGTGTATGTGTGTGTAGGGGGAACCGATTTCCCCTCCTCTCACTCCTCTCTTTTTATTTAACTCACAAGAAGACAAAAGGAATAAAGAAAAGAAAAGAAACTCTCGCTCCTACCACACACTCCCTCTCTCACGTTTTTCCCCCAACCTGCACTCTCTCTTCTTCCTCAAGCTTGCAAATGGCGATTTTTTGAGTCCCCTACAACTCTCACCTTCTCTCCCCTCTTTGACACTCAAATCTTCTCCAAACTCAACAAAAATTATACCATTGTAACCCCCTTGCAAAGGAGAACATTTTCATCCTTCCAAAAATCGAAAATGACACTTTCATTTTGGGGGTATTCTCCATTTGAAGATTCAAGTCCACCATTAGAAGCACCTTCACCTCCTGTTACTTTGAGGTAAAAGAATTTCGAAAATCCTTCATTTCTAGCTCTCATTGGCATTAGAAGGATTTTCAGTTTTAACTCTTGGTCCTCCTTGTTCCAGCCGATTTGGCTCTCTTGTTGGGCTAGGAATCTTGTTCTCTGCTAGTCAAGAACTCAATTCATCCTTGGAAGGTAATACTCATTTCTAAACCCTAAAACATTTAGATTTCAGGGTTAGTATAAAATGTATACTAAGTAGTTGTGTGTATTGGCATGGGGGGTTGTAGCATTGCCCATCCTTGAGCAAAAACCGAGAACAAGGAGAAATGAGAAGGAAAGAAGAGAAGGAAATGGAAGAAAGAAAAACTAGCAAGTCAAGGTAATGCTCTTACCTTGGGTTAGTTGTGTATTGCATTGTAACAGATTTTAAGTATCTAACAATGAGGAATGTATGTAGTATTAGTAGTAGTAATGTAGTAATGTATTGGAGAAGAGAATGTAACAGTTTTGAAGCCTTTTAAAAGATGTTTAAAAGCTTGGGAAAACCATGGGTAGTATGTGTATGTGTGCAGGATTTTATTGTGTTTAAGAGATGTTGAGATGTGGATATAATGCATTGTATAAACAGGTTGTGAGAATGAACAATTGTGAGCTGAAATGGTGTTAGAGCAAAGTAAGAAATATAGGGGAGACTATGTCAAATTCTATCTAGGAATTTGAGGACTTAGGTACATTTGGAACAGATTTTGGAGAGTTCAAAATGAGTGGTTTTGTAGTTTGAAACAGATTTGGAAAGGAGTATGTTAAGGGAATGGAACTAGGATGTGAGTAATGTATTTGAGATGCTAAGAGTAGCATTAGTTTAGAGTAATGAAGGATAAAGGTTAGGTTGAAAAATCTGTAGCATAATGTGGAAAACCAAAATCTGTAGCATTAGTGTGAGGAATAGTGTAAGTGTTGAATTGAGATGATGAAAAATTGGTGTAAGTTGTGTAGGAATTGAGTAGCAAGTTTGGTGGATGAACTAAGGTGATTTAGAGTGTTTATTTAGTACTAAATCATGTGGGGATATTGGTAAAGATTGGGGAAGCAATGGTAAAGAAAACACCCAAAACAGATTTTAAAACTGAAGTACTGGGCCGACCGGACTTGCGACCGGACTTGCAAGTTCGGTCAAGCCAGATTTACAAAGACGGAAACCTTCTGGAATCGACCGACCTTGCGACCGGACTTGCAAGTTCGGTCAGACCAGAAAATTCTCCCGTCAGAAACCTTCTGGAATGGACCAAACTTGCGACCGGACTTGCAAGTTCGGTTGGCCAGAAAAATTCCCGTAATGCAAGCTACTGGAATGGACCGACCTTGCGACCGGACTTGCAAGGTCGGTCGGGCTAAAATTCTCACGAAGGAAACTACTGGAATGGACCGACCTTGGGACCGGACTTGCAAGGTCGGTCGAGCCTGAAATTTTCACACGATGTAGCCTACTGACTTGGACCGAACTTGCGACCGGACTTGCAAGTTCGGTCGAGTCAAAAAAAAATGTTTTATTATATGATTATAGTTATCATATGTATATATATGCCTATACAAATATAAGCATATATATGTAGTAATACACCATTAATAAAGTAATAATGGTAAGGAAGTAAGTAAATGTGTAAGAAAACAAGTTTAAGAAGTAGTAAAGAAAAGAATGGCTTTATAACCAAGTAAGAAAGTAATAAAGTAGTAAGTATACATTAAAAGTAACAATGAAGGAGTATGTTAGATCAATAGTAGATCATTGATCATACTACTTCATGTATGTATAGGAATCAAATAGTTGAACGTTGAAGGAACCCGGTAACATGAATACGACGGTGAACGGTATGATTTCTTCATGCCCTGTATCCTAACTTGGTTACCCCGATTTGTGTGCTTATGTGATCACCAATAAGATAAATGCATGAATCGGACTTTTATTGCATTTAATTGTGTTTGAACTATATTGTTCTTGTTGCATCTTCTTGAACAAATAGTTTGTATAATTCATGAAATGTATGAATGAGAATGAAGTGTATGTGTAAGTATGAGTACTTGTGTATTGTATTGATGTATGGAAAGAAGGTATGGACTTCTACTAATTCCTAACGATCTAACTCCTAAAATGAGTAATGAGTAAAATGGAATGAGTAGAAGCCCGATATAGTTTCGGCCACGCGTGAGGATAAGGAAACACAAGAGGTTGGATCCGAATCATGGCTATAATCTTTTCCTTGGACCAATCCCCTTGAATGGGTAGCATCCTGGATTAGTGGGCCACCCTAAAGCCCGGTGGTGGGATGTAGTAATCCCTGCCGGAGGTCATACCGACTTAACTGGAAGTAAAGTATGTAAGAAGTAAGTATTATATGTGTATTGGTCTTGACTATTGTAAGTCATTGACCGGGAGTAAAGAGTATTGAACACCCGATTAACCCGGGTGTGTAATGAGGCTAACAAGACCTTTGTATGTATTGGAGAATTGTATCTCCGTAATGCGGTGAGTATGGGTAAGTATAAACGGTTGACTTGAATTGTCTTCCTTATATGTATTGTATGTATGTATGCCTTGTGTATGGAATGTATTGTATTGTATTGTATGTAAAGCATGTATGTATGTTGAATGAAACGAACCGCATGTACTCGACCAATTAGTTGGCGTACCCTCGCTAGCACGCGGGGTATGCGGTTATCATATGCAGCGTAAGCTGACCCCCTAGGGGGAATGTTTTTACTCTACAGGTACCCGCGAGGCGTGATGGTAGGGTAAGGACCGTGCGTGATTCTTTTGGTAGTTAGTAGCATTAGAATAGTGTACCGAGTTGTACACGGATAGGCCATTTTGAGTAGCCGGTGTACCATGTGGTACACCTTTTTGGGATATTGAATTCATGATTGGATAGGGAAGAGTGGATGTATAAACTCTTAATTTTTGGGAATAGTCTTGGAATGTAATTCATATATTCGGTATACTCGGTAATCAAATGTAAGTAAGTATTTGGTATTGTAAAGTAAGTAGTATGTATGCAGGTATTCTAATCGTCAGACCGATTCGGTAAGTACTAGTAGCCTTGTTAACCTTGGATGGTTAACGGCGTTGTATCACCCGCCGGGAGTAGGTAAGTATTCCGCTGCGAGTAAGGTAATTATGGGAATGATTAGAGGATAATGGAAGGATTAGCGGTTGGGGTGTTACAGTCACGTTGTTGATTATACCCATATATGAAATACCCCTAATCTTTAAATAATTGAATAATGATAAATAAGTATTAATTATGGGATTATTAAACCCTAATAAAAGTATATAAACACTTGGGCGTTAAAACGCACCAAAACTCCTTAAGGACAGAATCGAGCGTTAAAGCCCGACCTTAGGTTAAACAAATTATATAAGCTATGAACATCATATAAAGTTAACCAAGGATCATTATATGACCTTGGGAATACAAGTCCTCAGTTAGAACTGAGTAAAAATACGAAATGCCCGGGAATTCTCTTAAAGGCCTCTTAAGGCCCGAAAGTCCCGAAAATACCTTATTAAATAAATTAAAGCATTACAACTCATTCAAAATGCATAATAGTACCTTAATGAACATTTAAGACAAAGTTCTCAAGATATATTCTCAGTTAAAGACAAAATACTCGGGGGAGTTTCTTAACGCTCATTTTTGCCCGGGTAGCTCGAGAATTGTGTTATGAGTTTATATAACCCCATATAACTCAATGTAACACCTTAACATATTGTTATTGACTATAAAAAATGTCAATAAACACTTGGAACACATAGCGACTAATTATTTCTTAGAAAATTCCTTAAAGCACAAAAACGCACCTTCGGGTGTCACGAAAATGCGTTTTACGCAATTGCCTTGAAGTTTTTGAGGAGCCACGAGTTGATAAAATTAAAATTGGATAAAACGAACATCTAAATCAATTGATGGCAGTACAAAATTCATAGTACAAATGGGGGCGATTTTTAGGACAAAAAGGTACCTAAAATCAGCATTTTTACCTTAAAACTTTCATCTTTTACCATAATAAAAATGTACCAATTAAATGCTGGAACCTATTGCACATATTAGTATGGTCTTAGTACAATATAGTGTAACAAAAATAAAATGAAAAATCAGTCCCAATTTACCTCCATGTTGGGCGAGATTTATAGCTTATTATGGCTAGTTTTGATTCAAAAATATGTCATGAGATATAATGACTCATCCCTACCTATATAATTTGTTAATATATCTATATTATTGTCATTTGGAACCTCACCCATCGGTTTACCTGCAAGAATATCACAAAGATTAGCTAGATTAAAAAAAATAATGACACTAATGTGCTAATCTAGTCACACTTACAAACTAAGCAACAAACAAATAATCAAGTGGATTCCTTGGCATATAATTGTCGATTGAAATCAATAGTTGGGGAGTTTTATTGACAATTAATTAACCTCATAATACCATGACCTAACTTCCATAATTGCCATGTTGTAAATAAACAAAAAACCTAGACTAACTATCTAGCTAGTCTATTACCGTAAATCTACTTCAATTAGGAGCTGCTTTTGTGCTTCATTGCAGCCGATCAAACCTGCACAAATAAACAAGATTAGTGCTGTTAATGATCAAATAAAAACAACAAGAATAAGCTTAATCTAATGCCTATACCAATCTTTAGCCGTAAGGCTATATGAAGATGTGGAGCTGCTTTGTGCTCCATCAATGCCGATCGTCTCCATCTACTGGGATAAAACAAGTTAGCAAAATTAATCAAGCTAATAAATCCTAAACTAATGCCTAGTAATAAATAACCTAAGTTAATTCTCTACCATTCCTTTAACCATAATGCTACAATAATAAGAAGATGCTTGACTCCATAATGGCCACTCAGCCGCATGCCTAACAAGCTAAGAGATCCATGTAGTTAATTTTGTAATCAAATAAACATAAACAAAGACATGGAATAATAGCAATTAAACAATAGCAATCAAATTCTAATTGCCTTCATTCTCTTCTACTAAAGCTTACGTGAGTTTTGATTCATTTCCCTTGACATAACATAACCGATTGGTAAGTCTCCCCTCTAGTTCTCTCTCTTTTCTTCTTTCTTCCTAAGTTAATTCCTAAGTGTTAATAACTCCATTAATGGTATATTAGTTCCTAACACCATTTTAATGTAATTTCCTAGTTAATTCTATCAAGTCTTGAAGCAAGAAATCAACCTAGCAACCTTGCAAAAATCGCCAAGCTTAGGTGTTCTAAGGAGGCTTCTTGATTCAACAACAATACAAGGAACAACAAGATCAAGTTAAGGTATATTTTCATGTTGAAAATCTTAAGAAAGTTCCTTAAGTAATTTTCAAAAATTTAGGAACTTCTAAACATATGTTCTCTTCATTATTTCATGAAGGAAACTTGGATCTACAATCATCTCAAGGCGTATCAAAAATACCTTGTTAAATTCCTAAGGTAAACTTTTGTAAAACTACTTCAAATATTACTTATAAACTCTTGGTGGAAGTCTAACAAATAGATCTCCTAAAATGTTTATAAGGAGCCGAATTCTCTACATCAATATAGCATTTGAGGAGCTTGGAAATTCAAGGAAAAATCAAGTACAAAAATTGTCTTGATTTAAGGGTAAGTTTATATAAGTAAGGTTTATTAAGCTTCAAACTTTGGTATAAAAATCATGTTTAGGCCATGTTAATATTAAGGCCGAAAATATTTAGTAAAAGTGTCAAGAAAAATAATTTATAACATATAAGATAAGGTTATTACCTTAAGGTATATTTTTGGGTCACAAAAATTAATTATGTTACATATATATTAAAACCAAATGGTCTAGGGATTTATTGTTCTATTTTTTGTTTATAATCGTTCTAAGTCATTAGCATAATTTTTAGAAGTGTTATATGGCTTATATACATTTATATATACATATTATAAAGTTTAAATCAAGTTTTAAAATCATATGGTAGAATTTATTTTAAGCCGAGAGCAATATATGAGATTTGGTGAATTTTGAATGTATATAAGCTTATTAACTTATATTCTAAATTTTGGGAATATTAAAAATAGCTACAAGTATTTAAATGGCTATTTTAAGAAGTTATGTGGTTAAAATGCAATTTTTGAAAAGTTTAGTGTACAAATGTTAATTGCCGAGAACATAAGGGACAATTTGGTATATTTATAGTATAATATAAGATAGGAATTAATATTAGGAATTTTGGTGAATTTAAATACGTGTTTAAGTGTTAAGAATAACATTTAATAAAGTTTTGGGGCTATTTTGTAATTTATGGAAAGTTTGGTATAAAACCGAATCATATATGATTTTATGGGTATATTGAGGTATTAATTATGAAATTAAGTCAAAGTGTTGACCAAAAAAAACATTGGGTTAAAATGATTTATGACATAAAATATTAAGTTTATAAAAGTTTTGGGGTGAATATGTAATTTATGAAAATATAAATAGAAAACCGAATTTAATTTGGGGCGAATACATAATTTGCAAAAGTATAAGGGCCTTTTCAGTATTTAAGAAAAAATAAATATTAAAACTATAGTTTATAAGTTAATATGTAACTTATATAAAGTTTTGGGGTTAAATTGTAATAAAGGAATTATATAAGTTCAAACCGAAAGTATTTGGGTCCATTTGGTAATTTAGAAAAATTAGAATAATCATTTTGTAATTACCGAAATGTTAAGTGGTTAATTGGTAAATTATGAATGAGTTATGTACAAAATATCATTACCGAAAATATAGGTTTGTTTTGTAATTTAATAAGGAAAGGAATTAAGATTATGTAATATAGTGTATTATGGTATATTATGAAATATAATATAAAGTTTATGAAATAAGGGTGGTTATAACATAAATAACTAAATGATATGATATAAATGATAAGTGGAAATAATTATGAGTATATAATTAACACTACTAAAAAACAGTGGTTTAGAGACGGAAATTGAGACGGAAAAATTTCCGACTCTAAATAGAGACGGAATCGAGACGGATTAGAGACAAATAGAAATTAAAAGAATTTAGACAAAATAGAGTCGGAATAGAGACAGATTATTGCGGGAATAATCTGACGCGTTTTTTCAGTTGGCGCTCAGAATAGAGATAAATTAGAGACGGAAATATTGTCTCTATATTAAAGGAAATAGAGACGGAAATATATTCCATCTCAAACTATGTAAATATTCTCTCAATAGAGACGGAACTTAAAATCCGACTCTAATAGAGACAAAACATTTTCCGTCGCTATCTTTTAACCCTAACCTAATCTCTCTTCCGCTCCACTTAATTACTCACGCTAATTTTGCAATAATCTGACGAACGAGGAATTAACTCTGCGCCTGGATTTGAAGGAGGCTTTGCCCTCTTCTTCATCTTCAACCACGGTAATTTTGTTATCCTAACTGACGAACATCTTCGATTCTTCAGTCACGGTAATTTTGCTATCCTGAACGAACGAGGAACCTTGCTCTGTGCCATCGATTCAAGGAGTTTACCACCTTCTCCATTCTCCAATCAGGGTACTTTTGCAGTAACTGTCGAACAAGGAATAAACACTGCGCCAGGATTTGAAGGAGGGTTTGCCCTCTTCTTCATCTTCAACCACGGTAATTTTGTTATCCTAACTGACGAACATGGTCGATTCTTCAGTCACGGTAATTTTGCTATCCTGACTGACGAACACGGTCATTCAATCACGGTAATCTGGAAAAAAAAATCTAGGTTTCTCATCGTCATTGCTAGCCTTTTAATCTCCTGTTCACACTTTACTGATTACATTTTTGCTCTGCTGTCTAAATCTGTCTTTACTATTGTCACTATAGATGTTTGATTCTTTTTTGCCGTTGCCTTTGTTATTTTGAGCTAATAGAGGTTATTGTATTTGTTATTCTGGTCTGATTGCTTGGGCTCAAGACTGCATTGTACCTGTTTGATCTCTTTACCTAAAGAATGTCTATGCAGATCCATGATGCTGTCTGCGTTCCTTGGCTTGGATAGCCCTTCTAGTTTATTACTCCCTCCGTCCTGAATTGACCGTCCTGTTTACTATTTGGACATGTCGTTTGACTTCAATTTTTAAGATATAAGATAAATTAATTTTGAAAATTTAAATTTTGCATATGAATCCTTACATGATAAACTATATGTTACAAAAATTAGTTTTATAAAATTATTTTATCTTATATGCTTAATATTGAAGTGGAAAAACGTGCCATAAAGCAAACAGGACGGTCAATTCAGGACGGAGGGAGTAATAGGCATGAACAGTCTCCTTGCGTTGACTGCACTCTTCGTTACTTGCAATTAGACATGTTACCTTCAACTAGAATTACAATTTATTCAACTGAAAATGCGACTACCAGCAATCTATTCTATTTTCCTATAATGTAAGATTTTCACCTTTTTAACCAGCTAACCTTTGGTAATTATTTACAGGTTACCTATTGCATGTTTGTACATTATGCTCCCACTTACTAAGAACACAAAACCTTGTCAGATTTTAGGATCCGGCCCTTGTATTTCTCTTTATTGAATGCTGCATTCTTTGATCCTCTTACAATCGAGCCTATATGCTGGTTCTCCTGATTTTTTAGATTTAAAAATATTCAAATTCAATCACGGTAATCTTTCTATCCTAACTGTCGAACAGAATCAATACAGTGAACAAGGAACTACTGATTCGAGTGTTATCCTGTTCGATCTTCAATCACGGTAATTTTTCTATCGCAATCTTCACTCACGCTAATGTTGCTTTGTGTCTGTGAAATCATGTCTTCTTTGCTTTGAGTTTGTCTGTCTGTCTATGCAGAAAAAGTAGTAGTTCAAGAGTTTGGTTACCTGCTGTTTGTGCGCTGCAGTCCTTTTCTTTCTCCTACAAAAGCATCTCACACTAATACACACTGATTTTGTTATAATAGCAGGCGAAGAAGGAAATTGCTGTTGAACAGACTCAATACAGCGAACAAGGAACTACTGATTCGAGTGTTATCCTCTTCGATCTTTGATCACGGTAATTTTTGCTATCCCAATCCTAACTGCTTCTATCCTAACTGGCGAAAGAAGGTGACTGTGATTTTCTATACTCCTCTAAGAATAGACATTTTTATGCTTTCTCACTAAATGCACCATACAATTGCATAGAATCCTCCGGAGTACCAACAACTCACGATGATAGGTTCCGATTTGTCTCAATCTATTTATATTAACGTTCCTTTTAATAAGTACTAGCAGCCATTAAATAGATAATTATATCTTAACCGTATTATCCTTGTTTCCTTCTAGTTTAAAATGGTTGTTGTTTCCTTCTGATTTAGGATTGCTATTCAGCTTGCTCTTTATTTCTTTGTAGAATTTTGCTCCCAACTTATAAATTCTGCAATTGAAACTTGGGTCTGAGGTATGTGATCAACACTATTCTTTTTTTTATTTCTCTTATGTACACACATATCATGAATGACCTATATGTTTTGTGTTTCTTTTTTTTTCTCTTGTGGGTGCACACTCATAATTAATGATGTATATATTATGCGTTTTTTTTATATTTTATTTCTCTTTTGTGCACAAACATATTAAGGTTTAAGGTACATAATGAGGGTTTTGTACTAAACTCTAGGGCTTAGATTTTAATGGCTTTAAATTCAAAAGATATAAAGATAGAAGTATATGATTTGAGGGTTTAGAATTCTTGAATGAAAGGTTGAATATTGAATCTTAAATGTTAGGATTTAGAAGTTTGACCATCTAATTAATGATAAAGGAATAAAATTTCTTTACATAAAGCAGTATACTGTAGAACTTTTAGAAACCTAAATACTATGAAATAGCCCTTTAATTAAGAATTATTAGAAATTGTAACTACTCCTCACGAAGGAGAAAAAAGATAGCTACTATTATACTTGGTCAACATTTTGTTACTATTAGGAATCCCGATCTATTTTGTTATGCCCCAGGTTTTTTTTCTATTTTATTTCAGCTTGTTTCAAATTCGCAAGGGAGCTTTATAACTTTCTAATCTTATTTTAGTGGGATTATGTCGTCAACAATATAATTCCTAAGTTAGAAGGAAGGAGGGTTAATCTTGTCCTTTTAGTCTTCTTACTAATTAGGGAGTTGGAGAGTTAGAAAACTAAATTCATTTTAGATATCCTAACTCTTGTTTTTATTCTCTCTCATTTTTATTTCTCGATCATCCCTTTGACAGTTTTCTTTCTCCTCTCAACTCCCGTTCTGCAGAAACTTCCCCTCCCTTGCTCTCTCTTCACAATTCCTCAATCTTGCAAATTAATTAGCCTGATGTCTAGCTTCTGCATTGATGATTCCAATCTGTAGAGTCCGAGTGTGCGTTGCTGTTCGTCGGTCAAGTTCCTTGCTCCTTCCTTCGCTGTTGGCCCTCTTCGATTTGTGCGAGCATTTGTGATTCGGGATGTAATTCGAGTGGAGCAGATTGTAGAGTCTACAGAGATGGCTTAGTGTCGGATGTGAGGTAGGTGGTGAATGGATTCGGTTGTGTGTGTTGACCATGGAGATTTCTAATTTTGTTTGTTCTTCGTATATGATTGTTTTAACTCTTTGATTTGGTGATGTTTTTGGTTGATTTTGATGTGCGTTTGATGCGTTAAAACCCCATGGAAATGTGTTTTCGATTGGTTAATTTGCTACAATAAGTTATGTATGTTTTGTGGGGGATTTGTGGCTTGGTTCTGGCTGATTTCCGTAAGTGATTTTGCAGTTTTCGGTATGTCCTAACATGTGTCCGAACATTGAAGTTCGGACATCATACGCCGGAGGATTTTCAGACTCTCGAATTAGGTCCGAACATGCAAGGTCGGACGCATGTTTGGACTGGCCTTTGTTTTAGCATAACTTCTTCGTCTGAGCTCCGTTTTGAGTGCCGTTTGCGGTGTTGGATTCCTCTTTTCGAGTACTATCTGTTCTGATATGTTTTAGCACATGTATATGTGTACCTTAATTTGAAAGTTCTCAACAAGCCTTGGAACTTTGATTTGCTCTAGAAGAGTGTTTGAACTTCTACGCTTCTGTTTTGTTTCCGGGTTTGATAGTCAGTGTATGACTTTTGTTTGATAAGGGCTTATGATCTGTATGATGTGCTTCGGCCCTCCGTTCTGTTATGTTAAGGCTTTGGTGTTTTGTAAAGTCTCTGTTTTGGGACCTAGATGTTTAGCTTCTGAGCCTTGGATAGTCGGGTCTGGCTGTCCCGTAGCATGCTGCAGGAATTCCTTCTGTTATTCCCTTGAGTTCCCTTCTGTTCTATCTCTCAGGGTCCCTTGGATGTTTAGTGACCGACGAGTCCATAGCTGTCTCTACGGCTTCTGTTGTGGGATCTTCGGATCCATAGGACGTTATGTGAGTCCTTCTGATGTGTCAGCTGGTGTCTAGTGTCCCACCTCTGTTTTGATTGAGCTTCTGTTATGAACTTCTGAGTTTGTGGTTTGTTTTGTTCTGATTTAAGACTTCTGTTCGGTTTGCTCAGTTCCTGCTTCTTTGCTCTGATTTGACAAACTTCTATTTCGGTTCTGCTTGTCACTCCTCTGATTGGAGAAAGCTTCATTCTCTATCTGATTTATGTTACAACTTCCAGTCTGATTTGCTAAGCTTATGTATTAGTATATGATTATGTTCAGTATATGTTTTGAGCATGCTCAGCTGATGAAGTTTATCACCTGCTGAGCTATAGTTTGGCTCACCCCTATTTCCGTCTGATTTGCAGGTTTAAGTTTCCTTTGAAGACTCCGCTCTGCTTTCTGCATCGTCCTTCGCTTTGTATTTGTAGTTGTGGCTTAAGGCCCTTTGTAATTTGATTATGTGACGTAATGTGGTTTGGCTTCTGCATGTAATGTCAGATGGACCTTGTAATCTATTTTCAGTTAATAAAAGTGTACTTTGTTTTGTTTTGGGTTTCGTATGTTAGAGCCTTGCGTTATTAGGAAATAGATACGCGGCGTGTAACGTCCCTAACTCCTAGGGTGGAGTAACCCAAAACAAAACAAAGTACACTTTTATTAACTGAAAATAGATTACAAGGTCCATCTGACATTACATGCAGAAGCCAAACCACATTACGTCACATAATCAATTACAAAGGGCCTTAAGCCACAACTACAAATACAAAGCGAAGGACGATGCAGAAAGCAGAGCGGAGTCTTCAAGGAAACTTAAACCTGCAAATCAGACGGAAATAGGGGTGAGCCAAACTATAGCTCAGCAGGTGATAAACTTCATCAGCTGAGCATGCTCAAAACATATACTGAACATAACCATATACTAATACATAAGCTTAGCAAATCAGACTGGAAGTTGTAACATAAATCAGATAGAGAATGAAGCTTTCTCCAATCAGAGGAGTGACAAGCAGAACCGAAATAGAAGTTTGTCAAATCAGAGCAAAGAAGCAGGAACTGAGCAAACCGAACAGAAGTCTTAAATCAGAACAAAGCAAACCACAAACTCAGAAGTTCATAACAGAAGCTCAATCAAAACAGAGGTGGGACACTAGACACCAGCTGACACATCAGAAGGACTCACATAACGTCCTATGAATCCGAAGATCCCACAACAGAAGCCGTAGAGACAGCTATGGACCCGTCGGTCACTAAACATCCAAGGGACCCTGAGAGATAGAACAGAAGGGAACCCAAGGGAATAACAGAAGGAATTCATGCGCAGCATGCTACGGGACAGCCAGACCCGACTATCCAAGGCTCAGAAGCTAAACATCTAGGTCCCAAAACAGAGGCTTTACAAAACAACACAGAAGCCTTAACATAACAGAACGGAGGGCCGAAGCACATCATACAGATCATAAGCCCTTATCAAAACAAAAGTCATACACTGACTATCAAACCCGGAAACAAAACAGAAGCGTAGAAGCTCAACACTCTTCTAGAGCAAATCAAAGTTCCAAGGCTTGTTGAGAACTTTCAAATTAAGGTACACATATACATGTGCTAAAACATATCAGAACAGATAGTACTCGAAAAGAGGAATCCAATGCCGCAAACGACACTCAAAACGGAGCTCAGACGAAGAAGTTATGCTAAAACAAAGGCCAGTCCGAACATGCGTCCGATTTTGCATGTTCGGACCTAATTCGAGAGTCTGAAAATCCTCCAGCGTATGATGTCCGAACTTCAATGTTCGGACACATGTTAGGACATACCGAAAACTGCAAAATCACTTACGGAAATCAGCCAGAACCAAGCCACAAATCCCCCACAAAACATACATAACTTATTGTAGCAAATTAACCAATCGAAAACACATTTCCATGGGGTTTTAACGCATCAAACGCACATCAAAATCAACCAAAAACATCACCAAATCAAAGAGTTAAAACAATCATATACGAAGAACAAACAAAATTAGAAATCCCCATGGTCGAACACACACAACCGAATCCATTCACCACCTACCTCACATCCGACGCTAAGCCATCTCTGTAGACTCTACAATCTGCTCCACTCGAATTACATCCCGAATCACAAATGCTCGCACAAATCGAAGAGGGCCAACAGCAAAGGAAGGAGCAAGGAACTTGACCGACGAACAACAACGCACACTCGGACTCTACAGATTGGAATCATCAATGCAGAAGCTAGACATCAGGCTAATTAATTTGCAAGATTGAGGAATTGTGAAGAAGAGAGCAAGGGAGGGGAAGTTTCTGCAGAACGGGAGTTGAGAGGAGAAGGAAGAAAACTGTCGAGAGGGATGATCGAGAAATAAAAATGAGAGAGAATAAAAACAAGAGTTAGGATATCTAAAATGAATTTAGTTTTCTAACTCTCCAACTCCCTAATTAGTAAGAAGACTAAAAGGACAAGATTAACCCTCCTTCCTTCTAACTTAGGAATTATATTGTTGACGACATAATCCCACTAAAATAAGATTAGAAAGTTATAAAGCTCCCTTGCGAATTTGAAACAAGCTGAAATAAAATAGAATAAAAAACCTGGGGCATAACATATTTCCTCGTTGTTTCTAATGGAGGCTCTTCTAATTCCTCTCGTTTATCTCCCTCCTCAATTATTTAGTTAGGTTGAGTATTATAATAATTTGGCATGACTAAATAAATAATTAGGGATGAAAATTGGACTAGTACAACCTAAATGATTTAGTCTATTGTATTCAAAGACATACTCTTGTTGGTCCTATTTCCACTATCTTTTCATTATCGCCGTCACGAAGCTCAAACAGTACTAATCATACAAACTTTTTTCTTATCACCATCCAGACCCTATCCATACATTTTTCTTTTGAGTAAAAATTATTACCGGTTAAATTTGCTATGATTTTTTAAACAAATGTATTTTACCTTAATATAAACAAATGTATTTTACCTTAATGTAAGCAAGCACCTTATTTTACCTTAATGTAAGCAAGCACCTTATTTTACCTTACTTGTAAGTGCATGATTTTTTTTAAACAATATTTTGTTGAAATTTTGTTTGTGTGGTAGTTGGTATAGGTATGACGACATCTAATAGAAGTTGGATGTATGAGTTACCTAGAATTGTGTGTGGTAGACCTAATCCACAATGGTTGTCAAAGGTTGAAGAGTTTGTAGAGTTTACCCTAAAACATCCAGAATGCATGGTGAATGGAAAAATAAAGTGTCCGTGTGAATTGAAGAGGTGTAGGAATAGACAGTATCTTGAACCAGCAGTTGTGAAGCTTCATCTAGCGAAAAATGGTTTCATGTACGGATACTTCCAGTGGAAGTTTCATGGAGAAAGTGAAAGTGTTGGATTAACAGAGCCATTGAGTACTAGGGCTGAGATGCTTGATGCATTTCCCATCGAAAATCAAGAGCAAATGGTGTTGGATGCCTTTGTTCCGTTTCAAGGGCAAATGGTGAATGCTAGTAATGATGACATGGTTGAGGTTGTGGACGATGCAGATGATACTCCAAACCCGGAAGCTAAGAAGTTCTTCAAACTCATGGAATCCGCAAAGAAGAAATTGTTTAATGGAAAGCATAGTTTATTGTCAATCACCTCTGAAATCATGTCGATGAAAACTGACTATCAAGCACCGCAAGGTTTGATTGATCGAGTATGCCAATCATACCATGACCTCTGGCCAGAAAATAACAATATTCCCACGAGCTTTTACGATGCAAAAAAGACTATATCTGCTCTGGGGTTGCCTTACGAGGAAATTGATTGTTGTATTGAGATGTGTATGATTTATTGGGGAACGGATAGTCACCTGGACGAATGCAAGTTTTGTAACCGCCCTAGATACAAGCCTGTTACAGAGGGGGTAAAAAGGAGGAAATCTAATGTCCCATTCAAGAAAATGCAATATTTTCCCATTATTCCAAGGTTGAAACGTCTTTATGCTTCTTCCGCAATAGCTAGTGATATGAGGTGGCATGCGGAGCATAAAATGGAAGAAGATAGAATGTGTCACCCATCTGATTCAAAAGCTTGGAAGCATTTTGATCAGATTCATCCTGAGTTTGCTTCAGATGCTAGAAATGTCAGACTTGGGTTGTGCACTGATGGTTTTCAGCCGTTCACAGCTTCTGGCCAACAATACTCGTGTTGGCCAGTCATTCTTACACCTTACAATCTTCCTCCAGGGATGTGTATAAAGGATGAGTTCTTCTTTTTGACAGCTTTAGTGCCCGGGCCAAAGAATCCAAAAGGCAAGATCGATGTTTTCTTGCAGCCTTTAATGGCTGAATTACAAGAGTTGTGGAGTGGTGGAGTCACAACATATGATGTCTCAAGGAAAAAGAACTTTCAGATGCGAGCTGCATTGTTGTGGACAATTAACGACTTCCCTGCATACGCTATGTTATCAGGTTGGAGTACTGCAGGTAAATTTGCATGCCCGTATTGTATGGCTGATAGTGACGCATTTTACCTCCGTTGCAAGTAGAAAAATATCTTGGTTTGATAATCACAGGAAGTTCTTGTGTGAATATCATCAGTTTCGTAATGACAAAAAATCATTCACAAAAGGTAAAAAAGTGACAAAAAGTCCTCCACCTTTAAAAGATGGTAGGGAGATATTGGCAGAGTTGGATCGTTTGGGTTTAATGAAGGTGACTGAAGTTGGTTCATATTTGGTTAACAATCAAGTTTCCAAGACATGTGGGTGGAACAAAAGGAGCATCTTTTGGGATTTGCCGTACTGGAAAGATTTGTTGATCAGACATATCCTTGATGTGATGCACATTGAGAAGAACGTGTTTGAGAACCTATTTAACACTGTGCTTAATGTTAAAGGAAAAACCAAAGACACAATTAGGTCACGTGAAGAGTTGAATGATTATTGTAATCGTCCTGAATTGGCACCTGATTTGACATCAAACACCTATCCAAAGGCTAATTATGTATTGGATAAGGAGTCGATTCAAATATTGTGCAATTGGGTTAGGGAATTGAAGTTTCCAGATGGATATGCTTCCAACATGGGAAGATGTGTTGACATGACTAATAGAAAGATGTTTGGTATGAAAAGTCATGATTGTCACGTATTTATGCAAAGATTGATGCCCATTGCATTCCGTCACCTTCTTCCAAAGAAGGTTTGGGAGCCAATTGTAGAGCTCTGTCTATTCTTCAAAGAATTGACATCTACATCACTTCTAGCTAACAATCTTCAGATGATGAATGATAAGATTGCATATATCCTATGTAAGTTAGAAAGGTTTTTTCCTCCAAGTTTCTTTGACTCTATGGAACATCTCCCAGTCCATCTAGCATATGAAGCCCTATTGTGTGGTCCAGTGCAATACAGATGGATGTACCCATTTGAGAGGTAGAGATATGAGATTATACAAGTAAATACACTATTTTATTAAATTATATTTGCTAACTACCCTTGTTCTTGAATGCTTTAGGTATTTGGGTAAACTGAAAAGGTTGATTCGAAAAACAATAAGGTTGAGGGTTCAATTCGTAATGGATATCTCTTACAAGAGATTACCAATTTTACCAAATTTATTTTGTGGATGGAGATCCTGCATACCCTTATCGCTTGGGCAGAAATGAAGTGAATGTGAATAATGTTGATGATGACCCACAAAGATTGTCAATATTTAAAGCGGTTGGTAAACCGATTGGGAAAGGAATCAGAAGAGTGTTGACAAATCGAGAAGTACTTGCTGCACAAAGATACATACTAATGAATTGTGAAGAAGTTGAACCATATATAGAGTAAGATACCAAATACAAACATAATTTAACTGTTTAACTTGCTGGAGAATTGTATTTGAAATTAATGTTGATTGATTTGTGAATACACTAGGAAATTTGTACAACAACTACGTGATGAAGATTCGACCCTCGAAGAGAGCGCCATTACTGAAAGGATGGAAAAGGAGTTTATGAATTGGTTCAGCACATATGTGCTTTCTTCCTCCAATGCAGATACTTCTAATAAATTCATTCGTAGTCTTGCACAAGGACCATTGAATGTGGCCACATCCTATCAAGGGTTATTTGTCAACGGTTATAGGTTTCATACAAGAGCTTATTCGCAAGGTCGATCTACATTAAACAGTGGAGTTAGCATCTCTGGTTCTGGTTATGATTACTATGGATTGTTGGAAGAAATACTTGAACTAGAATACCCCGCTTGGCCTGTTAAAAAGGTCGTCTTGTTCTATTGTCATTGGTATGATCCAAACAAACAAAGGGGAGTACAAATACATCCAGAGTACAATTTGGTTGATGTTAATCATACCAAGACGTTTGACCAGTATGAGCCATTTGTGTTAGCTAATCAAGTTGATCAAGTACAGTTTTGTTCATATCCCTCGAAAAATAAGGAAAGAAAAGATTGGGTGGTTGTCATCAAGATTAAACCAAGAAGTGGTTTGGATATGCCAAGTTCATCAACAAATGAAGACGATGTGCAAGAGCCATTGCAGGATGACATCGTTAATGACAACAACCATATTACTAGTCCTTTACAAGATGATGAAGAATATGTAGATTTGGTTGATCAAACAAATGAAAATGGCATTATCATACATGAGTTAGAAGATCAAAATGAAAATGAATACAACAATGATGACTCTGTTTTATCATAATGTATAGGTTGGCTTTGTTTGATATTACATACTATCTAACCAAACTCGTCACTTTTTTTTTTACTGATAATGTTTTTTGTCATTAGGATAATGGCCGGTGGAAATAGATGTTGGAGGTGGCCTGGCAAAGGGAAGGACACAGGCTCATCGCGATAGAGCGATCATTCTGCTACTGAGCATGATGAGCATGAGTCACAAGCTAACCGTGAAACACAACAGATAACTCGTAGACCCATGCGAGCACCTATGGGAACTCCACACTTCCTTACTCATCCCGTTTCTTCCCCCGGCGCTACGCAGGTTCCAGAGACCCAGCATGATTCTGAAGAACCTCATTTGCATGATGGCAGCCCACAGTCTGATCGATCAAGAAGCAGGTCAACTTCGATACCTGACAGTTCTGCTGCATCACATGGAGCTAGTAGGTCTCGTCAAACTGATCGTCGTATCCACTTGACTATAGATAAAGGGTTAGTAATTTAGCTCGTTCATATTCATAATATTTGTAGTGTTGTACATTATACATAACTGGATGTTTGATATTTTTCACTACTTTTTTTTAAATTAAGTTCTTTGCGTCCGGCTCATGAGGTTGGTCAATCACATCTGCAATGTTTTGAGACAAAATGGTTCGCTGAGGGGTGGTGTTGGAAGAAGTTGACTAACCAGCAACATCACTTCTATTTCGAGGAGTTTAAGGTAAGACATAAAACACATTTATTATTCTACAAATAACATTTACATAGTCATCTATTTTCGTGTGTGTTTAAACTATTTTAACATTTGTTTTAAATTTCAATTTACAGAAGCTTTTTACTGGGATGATGGGCTTGATAGTGTCGTGTACAAACTTTGGTATAAGAAAGCTTCGAAGAGGTATTCTGACACTCTCACCAAAACAAGAACTGGCATGATGAAAAAGAAGATGTCGAATGAGATATGGGCTCAATGGGAACTTGCGTGGCAATCAGATGCATTTAGAAAGGTCAGAGAGGCAAACTCAAAGAACCGTCGATCAGAGCATACTCTAGGAGCTGGCATGTCCACACATGCATGCGGTTCACGTTCTATAGATGATCACAAGGATGATCTGGTAAGTTTTCAAGATAATTTTTAGAAATATTGGTATGGACGGTAATATGTGTTTTTGGGATACTTCTTCTGGTTATTTGAATTGTTGGTAGTAATGCAATGTAGATCTTGGAATGTATCTCCATATGATGTGGAATTGTTAAATGTTAGTGTGATGTGGGTTCTGGAAATGGATTGGTTAGTTTGTAGAATTATTGTTCGTAGTATAAAGTGGATTGCGGAGCTTTGTGGTTATTATGTTGAACTTGAGATTAAACAGGGAGAAATGCAAAAAAAAAAACAGGGGTGATTATGTCAAATTTTTTCTAGATATTGCTATATTGTGTGGATCTTCGCATTTGACAAGTATATGCTTATTAACCACTTTGTGTTTTTGACATTTGGATGAAAGGCTCGCATTCTTGGACACGAACCTGATGCTTATCAACTGTTTGTATACACTCATTCTAGCAAGAATGAACATGGTGAGAGAGTGCCATGTTGTCGAAAGGCTGAAGATATTGGAGTGAGTATTCTATTTATACATTCAAATAATTTAGTCATACAAAATATTTAATAACTTATGCGAAATTTTGAATAAATGTAGGATGAGTATGGTAGACTTCTGGAAGCTGCCACACAACAGACAGCTGAAAGTGGTGGGGAAGGCACTTCTGAGGCACCACCCATAGACCCTAACAAGATATATTACGAGGCTGTTAAGGGAAAATCAAAGAAACAGAGGGTTTACGGTCTACATTCCTGCGCTTCAGACTATTATCCTGACTCCTACACCGGCACCTCCAAAACCAACCATTGTGGCTATGACCAGGAGACATACGAGCGAATGCGAACAGACCTACGAGATCTATATCAGAATGTTCGTGATGAAGTCCGTCAAGAGATTCGTCAGAAGATGACGCCTGAGGTTCGCCAAGAGGTACGTGAGAAATTGTGCTAGGAGATACATAGAGATGAGATGCAAGCTATGATCCAGGAGCAGCTTGCTCTCCTAATTCAGAGTGGTAGGTTATTAGGTAGTTCAGGCGGTGGAGCAAGTAGACCACATGATGGTGCTTAAGAGAGATATTTTAAAGATTGCATGAGGTGGATAGAAGAGTAAGGATTTGGTGGGCAACTTGTATTATATACTTTTCACTTTGTTGGAACATACTATCTAGCGTTATATAGATGTTCAAAGTAGTTGTTTTTAAATGATTGGATTTTCAATGTAGTACTATGTTGTTTATTAATATGATTCAGGAGGTTCTAATGATCTAAATGTGTTCAAAATTTATGTTAATAGCAGGTTTTTGGTATTAATTATAGTCTGAAAAATATAATTTTAGAGTAACTATTAATAAAAAAAATATTTATGGAGACGGAATAGAGACGGAAAAATCAAACTCTAATAAGTGATTAGGTTGCAGAAATAGAGTCGGGAATAATTTTGACTCTAAATAGAGTCGGAATAGAGATCGAAAGTCCCGACTCTAAATGCGTGGATCAGTTTCAAACTCCGTCGCTAAATAGAGTTGGAAAAATTTTAACTCTATTCCGTCACCAAATTAAAGTTAGAGACGGATATTTCCGACTCCAATCCGTCGCCATTTTGCGTCAGAATGCTAATTTTGACTCTATTGCTTAGCGACAGGTTGTATGAGTCGGACACATTCCGACTCTATTCCGTCGCTAAAACCTGATAGAGATGGAATGGAGACGGATTTTTCTGTCTCTAAACCGCTGTTTTTTAGTAGTGTATAATGAGATAAAGATATACCGTATAATGGAAAATTCATTACCACATGTGAGCTCCACATAAAATAATGAACTGGTAGGTTATCTAGAACCACTGTTAAAATAACAGGGGAAAATAAATAACATACAGAGTTATTACAACGAGAATAAACTCTGTAGAGACAGTACTGTAATATTTAGTGGACAGTCATATTAATATACCCGTTATTGTATGTATAAATAACAGCGTACGGAAAGGTACTAGAGCGTGAACTGTCAAGCTAGCTGTTATCACGGTGAACGTATGTTAATTGTGTGGTCTGAATGTCCTAAGGATTATCCTAAGGTCCAGACATTATGTGTTTAAATGTTCAAGAACGATATCTATGATTTTATGTGAATGATATTGTATATGGTATTGCTCAAACTATTGTTGTATTTTATACGCGAATGTCTTATGACAAAGTTTATACATCTAAACTGGAACAAGACTAACTGACCTTTAGGTGTTATTTTAACCTAACTGATGGTCAACTGTTATAGTCTTAATTCAAGTATGTTATTGTACCACTGACAAAAGGGCTAACTTATAAAGAGAGGAATCCGGATTGTTTCGACTTTCTGGTTGCGCATTGTGATCACTACGAGGACTTCAATGGGGAGTCACTCAAAGGAAATCCATCAGCCACATTCGGGGATGGCGGAAGGCACTGCCGTTGGTGCACAGGTTCGACCGGATCGGTCAAATATTATCCAGGGCCATAAGGTCAGCTGGTAACGGTTCTTTGGAACCCAGGGGACACACTGTCCATTATTAAAGATTATTAAGGGTTGTCTTGACATGACGCCTGAGGTAAATAATTGGAAAGGTTAAGTGGTTGGTTTAAAAGATAAGGGTCATGTGACCTACTAACAAGTACAGTTGTTTAAATACGTATACTTGTTTGGTGTTGATTATTGGTTGTGTGTGTTACTGTGCACTAATGTAGCAGGTGGTTTTATGTTTGTTTATGGTTACAGTTATTTCTACTATTATTGTAAACCGGATATTTGTAATGAACTAATATCAAGATGGCTAAAACGACTTAAGGAATCTAGATGACTTAGGACTACATTTAGCATACCAGCATTTCGATTGCTGAGCCCTTCATTGGGCAAAACATTTCAGGTTACTGAAGAAGACACAAGCCGGAGTGCGGGAACAGGGTAGCTGTGTGTTTTAATAAACACTTGTAGTTTTATTATGTATTATATTTTGGAGATTGTTGTATTCATTTAGTTGCTCATTTAGTTTGGATTTGGTCTGTAATAATTAGATGCTCAGTATCTGTTCATCACAGCGTTAGTAGTTGATGGATGAGTAAGGATGCCTTGTTGCTCACAAGGGTGGGTAACGGCGTGTAACACCAAGGTTAGATAGATTTATTTTCCGCTGCGACGTTATTTATTTATGCTACGACTTGCGACGCTAGTACAGGTTTAGGATTAGGGGTGTTACAAAAAGTGGTATCAGAGCGGAGTACCGCTCTGATGAAAGATACTGAGTCAAAAACAATGAGCATAGGAACATTGGGATAACGGGAAACGTCTGTGAGGATTCGTGACTTAGAAAGAAAAACCCTAGGGATATATCTTACTGCTAGCAGTTAGCTTTATTACATGTTTGTGATTGTGTGTGTATTACGGTGTAGCACCGAGTAGTGATAATAGTGTACTATACTATAGATGTCTGGAGTCGGAAGACCACGTGGAGGAGGCAGAGGAGGACGAGGTGGAGCAGCACCAGCTGATGTCCCGGATATACCAGGCCTAGCTGAGGCCATGGCAGCCTTCGCCACACAACTAGGAGCTCAAGTTGCGGGAGCCATACCCCCCCCCCCCCCAGCCAGGGAGACCAATTGGCTAAAGAATGTTGCAGATGCAAGGGTACCGACTTACTCAGGGGAATCAGACCCCGCCGCACTGGAGAAGTTCATTGTAGAACACCAAAAAGCTTTCAGGGCCGTTCGAGTTCTAGAAGACCAGAAGTCGACATTGCCGCATACAACTAAAAGATACAGTGATAATTGGTGGGGTGGGTTCAGTGGAGGGCCACCACAGAGCTACACCAGATTCGGGGGACGGCGTTCGTAGAAGTGTTACGGCGAAGTACTACCCCGAGCACTTGAAGCAAAGAAAAAGACAAGAGTTTGAGACCTTGATCCAGGGGAGCCAAACAGTCGACAGTACTACGCGCGATTTATCAGCCTGTTGGATTATATTCCAGAAGTTGACTACTCGACGTTGTGAAGATTCAGAAATTCAGGGGAGGTTTACAGTTCGTATCCAGAGTGCGATGGGAGCTATTCGTTTCACTACCATTCAAGAGTGCTATGACGCAGCATCAGCAACTGAATTAATGTTACAGTCCAGGGAGGAAGCTCAGGGAAAGAAGAGGAAGAACATGAGGGAGAAGATGAAGGAGCCACATCTGGCGGATTCTACAAGAAGGGGAAGTAAGAACTTACTTAAAAGGAAGTACCTATATATTGCCTACACTTAGTTTGGTCACTAACCTCAACCTGCAACAGGAGATTCTTTGACAAGAAAAAAGGGCGGAAGGACTTCCAAGGTCAGAAGATGAAGGAGCAGGTTCCTCGTCTGACCGGCCCAGCCATTGATGCACAGCCGCTGAGATCGGCACACCTAGGGGTAAGGATACCCACCCTCATTTAACCAAACATTTACTAGTCATACCTTACTAAACTATGTTGTATAAACAGCGGGCAATAAGCCAACCCAGCGCCACTACTACTGTAAGCGCGGGTGGAGGTGATCATCCAGGAGTAGACTGCACGGGAAGGAAGGTGGAGTGTCGTTACTGCAAGAAGGAAGGCCACCGGGAGTACGAGTGTTTTTCCAACCCAGCAAGCCGTGTATACAAAGGGTCGAGAGGTTCACAGAGGCCACCAGCTACAGAGACTAGAGGACCCAAAGGAGGTCAGGCACCACGACTAAACCTACACTAGGGGACCGGGAGGACAGCCATCCTCATCCGGGAGTCAGAAGGGGATGGAGATAGTTCCGAGTAGGAACACCCTGTATACAGTGGGAAATCAGGCGCTGAGACTAGTGCTCAGCGCGAGACCGGTAAGCCTAGAACTTAGTTTAGAGCATGATGCTATGAATGTATGTTTACTGTTATTCAGTCATTAAGACTTGTATGTGTTTTTGGGTGAAATAAAATTTAGAGAGACCTAATTTAGGAAATCTCTCACCTAATAGGTTGTTTCGGCATTTGTTATCCTTTGCCTATGAGACGAGATCACCTGAGCTATGAGCGAAGGTCGGGAATATCCAGAGAAGAATGCCAAGTACTTCGACCCGGCATGATCCTACTCAAGCAATATTTAGATTTAAATGAACAAATAGCCATTGTAAATGAATGTAGAACTTTGGGATTAGGCCTTGGGGATTTTATAATCCAGGATACGGTAGTGGAGCAAAACTTAAATTGTATATGATGTATGGGTAAGAATTGGGATCCACAAACTAGGTTGTATCGTGAGGTTAGGGAAGTAGATGGGGCACGAATTCCTAAATACCCGATAGTTTTCAAACCATGGTGGCAGAAGCGATCAGGATTGCACGCAATTGGAAACCAACCCTATACCGGATATGAAAGCCGACATTTGTATAGAAATTTCTATGAAAAAGGGGGAAAACTGGGATTACACCAGGACCGGGATGAGACATCAAAGTCAATTGCCAAAGGTATACCAGTTGTATCATTCTCCATAGGAGACGATGTTGAGTTTTTATACGGTGATCAGAAAAGGATGGACAGGGCGAAAAGATCATTTTGAGATCAGGAGATGTATTGATATTTGGTGGAGAGTCAAGACTAGTTTACCATGGGATCAAGAGCATTAAGTTGAACACAGCCCCGTCAACCTTAGTAAACACTACCCATTTAAAACCTGGACGGTTAAATCTGACATTTAGGTAGTATTGATGTAACTATGAAGCTTGTATATGAGAATCACTGGATTAATGAATGGCATTTTACTATTTTGAGTCATACACTATCTTACGAATTGTTAACCCCAGGCCTCGAGTCTAAAGGAGGAGCCGAGCTGAATGTGTTGGACAAGACCGAGGCCAAGGATAAGGGGGAAGTTATCATGGGAACCTTTACAGTAAACGGCATGAGTGCATCGATACTGTTCGATTCAGGAGCGTCTCACTCCTTTATATCTTCTACATCAGCAAGGAAGTTAGAGACAACCCCTGAACCTCTCTCAGATTTCCAAGTCACGTTACTGACGAAGGAAAGGGTGAGGTGCACGAAACTATACAAGGGAGTTCAGATTAACATCATGGGCGAAAAGTTCACGCGGACTTAATTGAGCTGGATAATTTAGGATTTGACATCATCATGGGCATGGATTGGCTACAGAAATACAAGGGAGAGCTGCATTACGCAGAGCATAGATTACTTCTGAAGAGCCCGAAGGGCAAGACAGTTTCATATCGCAGTATTCCAAAAAAGCCTACTTTCAAGCTAGTATCTGCTATCACATTGGTGAAGAAGTTGAAGTAGGGACAGCCAGTCTATTTGTGCTATGTCCAGGACTTGAGGCAAGAAGAGAAAACACAGACATACATACCAGTCGTTTCAGACTTTCCTGATCTATTTCCTGAAGAGCTACCAGGGATGCCACCCAAGAGAGAAGTGGAATTCTCCATTGACTTATTACCAGGCACAGGACTTATTGCTAAAGCACCTTACATGATGACACCAACAGAAATGAAAGAGCTAAAGATTCAGTTAGAAGATCTGCTTGAACAAAGCTATATCAGACCCAGTGCATCACCATGGGGAGCACCAGTTTTGTTTGTGAAAAAGAAGGATGGTATCATGCGACTATGCATCGACTACAGGGAGCTTAATGCAGTCACAGTGAAGAACATGTACCCATTACCATTGATGATCTATTGACCAGTTAAGAGGCGCTACAGTTTTCTCGAAGATCGATCTGAGATCAGGATACCACCAGATACGGATAGCTGACGAAGACATTGAGAAGACAGCCTTTCGAACGCGCTACGGACACTACGAGTTCACAGTTATGCCATTTGGGTTGTCGAACGCCCCAGCTATATTCATGGATCTTATGAACCGGTTGTTCAGGGAGTAGTTAGACTCATTCGTGGTTGTATTCATCGACGACATTCTAGTATATTCTAAGACTAAGGACGAGCACGAGGTGCATCTGAGGCAAGTTTTACAGACCATGAGGGAGAATCAATTGTACGCCAAGCTTTCAAAATGTGATTTTTGGCTAGACAGTGTATCCTTTCTAGGGCATGTGATATCAGCTAGCGGAATATCTGTAGACCCCGCTAAGATTAAGGCAGTTAAGACTTGGCCGAGACCAAAGACAGTGACAGATATCCGTAGTTTCTTGGGATTAGCTGGTTACTATCACAGATTTATGCAAGACTTCTCTAAACTGGCGAAACCTATGACGAACTTGATGAAGAAAGATTCTCTGTTTGTATGGACAGCAGATTGTGAGCGTTCCTTTCACACACTGAAGGACCTATTGACGTCGGCACCAATACTCACCATTCCAGAGGGGACCGACGGATTTGAAGTTTATTGCGATGCCTCAGGCACATGGATTGGGTGTGCTTATGCAGAATGGAAAAGTTGTTACTTATGCATCACCGCAGTTGAAGAAACATGAGGAGAACTACCCGACTCATGATTTGGAATTGGGAGCAGTTGTTTTTGCACTAAAGATCTGGCAACACTACTTATATGGAGTGACAGTGACAGTTTATTCAGATCATAAGAGCCTTCAACATTTATTCACACAGAAGGAGCTGAACATGAGACAGAGGCAATGGGTCGAGTTTCTGAAGGACTACGACATCGACCTCAGGTACAAGGAGGGTAAGGCAAATGTAGTTGCTGACGCCCTGAGCCGTAGAGCCCATTTTTTATTTGCCATGACAGGAGATAACGACCTCATCGAGGAGGTATGTTGTGCCCAGGCTAATGACCAGTACATGAAGACTATCAGACAGCAGTTGACAGATGGTATCTTCGAAAGGCAGAAGTATGATTTTGTACTTAGTGAAGACGGGCTAATCAGACTGAATGGTCGATTATGCGTTCCAGAGTCCAGCTCAGACTTGAAGGAAAAGATACTACAGGAAGCTCATTGCTCATCATTATCAGTACACCCAGGGTCATCAAAGATGTACAAAGATCTGAAATTACATTTCTGGTGGAGTGGTATGAAAAGGATGTTGCAGAGTTTGTGGCCAGATGTATGACGTGTCAGAAGGTGAAATTTGAGCACCGGAGACCGGGCGGATTAGTGCAGCCGATGCCCATTCCATATTGGAAGTTCGAGGATATATCCATGGACTTTGTAGTAGGTCTTCCACCGACTAGGGGAGGTGCTAACATGATATGGGTCATCGTCGACAGACTGACAAAGGTAGCCAAGTTCATTCCGATCAAGGACACATGGAAAGTTCCCAAGCTGGCAGATATTTTCCAGAGAGAAATCATTAGACACCACGGCGTACCAAAGTCTATTGTGTCAGATAGAGATTCCAGATTTGTTTCCAGATTTTGGCAACAGGTGCAGGAGGCATTGGGTACGAAGCTGAAGCTAAGTACAGCCTTTCATCCACAGACAGATGGCCAGAGTGAAAGAACGATTCAAACATTGAAGGACATGCTCAGAGCTTGTGCCTTAGACTTCCAGGAAAGCTGGATAGATCGACTACATCTGATCAAGTTTGTCTACAACAACAACTATCATGCATCCATTCAGATGCCACCATTTCAGGCACTGTATGGCAGACCATGTAGGACACCATTATGTTGGGACTAGCCCAGTGAGAACATTATCTTAGGGCTAGAGTACCTAGGCCAAATGAAAGAGGACATTGTGCAGATACGCAAAAACATGAAGATATCCCAGGACAGACAGAAGTCATACGCTGATGTCCGTAGGAGAGACCTTGAGTTTGCAGTAGGCGATCGAGTCTTCCTTAGAGTTTCGCCTATGAAGGGAGTCTTTAGGTTTGGGCAAAAGGGCAAGCTTAGCCCGAAGTATGTAGGACCGTACCTCATTACGGAGCGAGTGGGCCCATTAGCTTACAGGTTAGATTTACCTATTGAGCTTGGGAGAGTGCACAATGTATTTCACATTTCACAGCTTAAACAGTATGTACCTCACCCATCGCATATCTTGGAGCCCGAGACACTCGAGCTAGATCCTACGCTTAGATACGAGGAGACCCCGATTCGCATTTTAGACTTCAAGACTAGGGAGACCAGGAACAAGACCATTAGAATGGTTAAAGTTTTATGGTCAAACCACGACGTTGAGGAGGCGACATGGGAGTTAGAAGACTCCATGCGAGACAAGTATCCAGCACTTTTCTCTTAGTTGTGTGTATACTTGTGGGGGTACGTGGGCGTAACCCTTTTTAAGGGGGGTAGAGCACCACATGCGACTTGCATATCTGTAGTCTAACTGGTTTTGTACTTGGTTGTTTGTGATTGTTTTTTGCGCATGTGTGCAATTGTTTGGATGGTTATGGTTGTGTACACTTGAATGGATATGGGGTGTGTTCTATGTAACACTGGGATGATTAATTAAAGAGTATACTTATTTGCTTTACAGTATTTATCAAGCTATTTATGCTGTCATTACGTTGATTATCATGAGTAAGAATGTGTTTGTATGAAATGCATACACTTAGATTACAGATGGAACGTAGAATTGTCAATATAGTATTGACACCCAAGGATGATGAATATGCAGGAGTAGATATGAGGAACTTGATTCCATAGGATGAACAAGTATAAGTTATGACTTCAGGACGAAGTCCTTTTAAGGGGGGTAGACTGAAATACCCCTAATCTTTAAATAATTAAATAATGATAAATAAGTATTAATTATGGGATTATTAAATCCTAATAAAAGTATATAAACACTTGGGCGTTAAAACGCACCAAACTCCTTAAGGTCAGAAACGAGCGTTAAAGCCCGACCTTAGGTTAAACAAATTATATAAGCTATGAACATCATATAAAGTTAACCAAGGATCATTATGACCTTGGGAATACAAGTCCTCAGTTAGAACTGAGTAAAAATATGAAATGCTCGGGAATTCTCTTAAAGGCCCCTTAAGGCCCGAAAGTCCCGAAAATACCTTATAAATAAAGTAAAGCATTACACCTCATTCAAAATGCATAATAGTACCTTAATGAACATTTAAGACAAAGTTCTCAAGATAAATTCTTAGTTAAAGACAAAATACTCGGGGGAGTTTCTTAACGCTCCTTTTTGCCCGGGTAGCCCGAGAATTGTGTTATGAGTTTATATAACCCCATATAACTCAATGTAACACCATAACATATTATTATTGACTATAAACAATGTCAATAAACACTTGGAACACATAGCGACTAATTATTTCTTAGAAAATTCCTTAAAGCACAAAAACGCACCTTCGGGTGTCACGAAAATGCGTTTTACGCAATTGCCTTGAAGTTTTTGAGGAGCCACGAGTTGATAAACTTAAAAGTGGATAAAATTACCATATAAATCAATTGATGGAAGTACAAAATTCATAGTACAAATGGGGGCGATTTTTAGGACAAAAAGGCACCTAAAATCAGCATTTTTACTGTAAAACTTTCATCTTTTACCATAATAAAAATGTACCAATTAAATGCTGGAACCTATTACACATATTAGTATGGTCTTAGTACAATATAGTGTAACAAAAATCAAATGAAAAATCAGTCCCAATTTACCTCCATGTTGGGCGAGATTTATAGCTTATTATGGCTAGTTTTGCTTCAAAAATATGTCATGTGATATAATGACTCATCCCTACCTATATAATTTGTTAATATATCTATATTATTGTTTGGAACCTCACCCATCGGTTTACCTGCAAGAATATCACAAAGATTAGCTAGATTAAAAAAATAATGACACTAATGTGCTAATCTAGTCACACTTACAAACTAAGCAACAAACAAATAATCAAGTGGATTCCTTGGCATATAATTGTCGATTGAAATAATAGTGGGGGACCTCATAAGACCATGACCTAACTTCCATAATTGCCATGTTGTAAATAAACAAAAAACCTAGACTAACTATCTAGCTAGTCCATTACCGTAAATCTACTTCAATTAGGAGCTGCTTTTGTGCTTCATTGCAGCCGATCAAACCTGCACAAATAAACAAGATTAGTGCTGTTAATGATCAAATAAAAACAACAAGAATAAGCTTAATCTAATGCCTATACCAATCTTTAGCCGTAAGGCTATATGAAGATGTGGAGCTTCTTTGTGCTCCATCAATGCCGATCGTCTCCACCTGCTGGGATAAAACAAGTTAGCAAAATTAATCAAGCTAATAAATCCTAAACTAATGCCTAGTAATAAATAACCTAAGTTAATTCTCTACCATTCCTTTAACCATAATGCTACAATAATAAGAAGATGCTTGACTCCATAATGGCCACTCAGCCGCATGCCTAACAAGCTAAGAGATCCATGTAGTTAATTTTGTAATCAAATAAACATAAACAAAGACATGGAATAATAGCAATTAAACAATAGCAATCAAATTCAAATTGCCTTCATTCTCTTCTACTAAAGATTACGTGAGTTTTGATTCATTTCCCTTGACATAACATAACCGATTGGTAAGTCTCCCCTCTAGATCTCTCTCTTTTCTTCTTTCTTCCTAAGTTAATTCCTAAGTGTTAATAACTCCATTAATGGTGTATTAGTTCCTAACACCATTTTAATGTAATTTCCTAGTTAATTCTATCAAGTCTTGAAGCAAGAAATCAACCTAGCAACCTTGCAAAAATCGCCAAGCTTAGGTGTTCTAAGGAGGCTTCTTGATTCAACAACAATACAAGGAACAACAAGATCAAGTTAAGGTATATTTTCATGTTGAAAATCTTAAGAAAGTTCCTTAAGTAATTTTTGAAAATTTAGGAACTTCTAAACATATGTTCTCTTCATTATTTCATGAAGGAAACTTGGATCTACAATCATCTCAAGGTGTATCAAAAATACCTTGTTAAATTCCTAAGGTAAACTTTTGTAAAACTACTTCAAATATTACTTATAAACTCTTGTTAGAAGTCTAACAAATAGATCTCCTAAAATGTTTATAAGGAGCCGAATTCTCTACATCAATATAGCATTTGAGGAGCTTGGAAATTCTAGGAAAAATCAAGTACAAGAATTGTCTTGATTTAAGGGTAAGTTTATATAAGTAAGGTTTATTAAGTTTAAGTTTAAATTAAGCTTCAAACTTTGGTATAAAAATCATGTTTAGGCCATGTTAATATTAAGGCCAAAAATATTTAGTAAAAGTGTCAAGAAAAATAATTTATAACATATAAGATAAGGTTATTACCTTAAGGTATATTTTTGGGTCACAAAAATTAATTATGTTACATATATATTAAAACCGAATGGTCTAGGGATTTATTGTTCTATTTTTAGTTTATGATCGTTCTAAGTCATTAGCATAATTTTTAGAAGTGTTATATGGCTTATATACATATTATAAGTTTAAATCAAGTTTTAAAATCATATGGTAGAATTTATTTAAAGCCGACAGCAATATATGAGATTTGGTGAATTTTGAATGTATATAAGCTTATTAACTTATATTATAAATTTTGGGAATATTAAAAATAGCTACATGTATTTAAATGGCTATTTTAAGAAGTTATGTGGTTAAAATGCAATTTTTGAAAAGTTTAGTGTACAAATGTTAATTGCCGAGAACATAAGGGGCAATTTGGTATATTTATAGTATAATATAAGATAGGAATTAATATTAGGAATTTTGGTGAATTTAAATAAGTGTTTAAGTGTTAAGAATAACATTTAATAAAGTTTTGGGGCTATTTTGTAATTTATGGAAAGTTTGGTATAAAACCGAATCATATATGATTTTATGGGTATATTGAGGTATTAATTATGAAATTAAGTCTTGGTCAAAGTGTTGACCAAAAAAAACATTGGGTTAAAATGATTTATGACATAAAATATTAAGTTTATAAAAGTTTTGGGGTGAATATGTAATTTATGAAAATATAAATGGAAAACCGAATTTAATTTGGGGCGAATACATAATTTGCAAAAGTATAAGGGCCTTTTCGGTATTTAAGAAAAATTAAATATTAAAACTATAGTTTATAAGTTAATATGTAACTTATATAAAGTTTTGGGGTTAAATTGTAATAAAGGAATTATATAAGTTGAAACTGAAAGTATTTGGGTCCATTTGGTAATTTATAAAAATTAGAATAATCATTTTGTAATTACCGAAATGTTAAGTGGTTAATTGGTAAATTATGAAAGAGTTATGTGTACAAAATATCATTACCGAAAATATAAGGTTTGTTTTGTAATTTAATAAGGAAAGGAATTAAGATTATGTAATATAGTGTATTATGGTATATTATGAAATATAATATAAAGTTTATGAAATAAGGGTGGTTATAACATAAATAACTAAATGATATGATATAAATGATAAGTGGAAATAATTATGAGTATATAATTAATGAGATAAAGATATAGCGTATAATGGAAAATTCATTACCACATGTGAACTCCACATAAAATAATGAACTGGTAGGTTATCTAGAACCACTGTTAAAATAACAGGGGAAAATAAATAACATACAGAGTTATTATACAACGAGAATAAACTCTGTAGAGACAGTACTGTAATATTTAGTGAACAGTCATATTAATATTACCCGTTATTGTATGTATAAATAACAGCGTACGGGAAAGGTTACTAGAGCGTGAACTGTCAAGCTAGCTGTTATCACGGTGAACGGTATGTTAATTGTGTGGTCTGAATGTCCTAAGGATTATCCTAAGGTCCAGACATTATGTGTTTAAATGTTCAAGAACAATATTTATGATTTTATGTGAATGATATTGTATATGGTATTGCTCAAACTATTGCGTTGTATTTATACGCGAACGTCTATGACAAAGTTTATACATCTAAACTGGAACAAGACTAACTGACCTTTAGGTGTTATTTTAACCTAACTGATGGTCAACTGTTATAGTCTTAATTCAAGTACTGTTTATTGTACCACTGACAAAAGGGCTAACTTATAAAGAGAGGAATCCGGATTGTTTTGACTTTCTGGTTGCGCATTATGATCACTACGAGGGACTTCAATGGGGAGTCACTCAAAGGAAATCCATCAGCCACATTCGGGGATGGCGGAAGGCACTGCCGTTGGTGCACAGGTTCGACCGGATCGGTCAAATATTATCCAGGGCCATAAGGTCAGCTGGTAACGGTTCTTTTGGAACCCAGGGGACACACTGTCCATTATTAAAGATTGTTAAGGGTTGTCTTGACATGAAGCCTGAGATAAGAATAATTGGAAAGGTTAAGTGGTTGGTTTAAAAGAATAAGGGTCATGTGACCTACTAACAAGTACAGTTGTTTAAATACGTATATCTTGTTTGGTGTTGATTATTGGTTGTGGTGTGTTACTGTGCACTAATGTATGCAGGTGGACTGTTATATGTTTGATTTATGGTTACAGTTATTTCTACTATTATTGTAAACCGGAATATTTTGTAATGAACCTAATATCAAGATGGCTAAAACGACTTAAGGAATCAAGATGACTTAGGACTACATTTAGCATACCAGCATTTCGATTGCTGAGCCCTTCATTGGGCAAAACATTGCAGGTCACTGAAGAAGACATAAGCCGGAGTGCGCGGACAGGGTAGCTGTTGTGTTTTAATAAACCTTGTAGTTTTTATATATATATATATTTTTGAGATTTTTGTACTTCATTTAGTTGTTCATTTTTAGTTTGGATTTGGTCTGTAATAAGAGATTGCTCAGTATTTGTTCACACAGCGTTAAGTAGTTGAGATGTGATGGATAGGGATGCCTTGTTGCTCACAAGGGTGGGTAACGGCGTGTAACACCAAGGTTAGATAGATTTATTTACTTATGCTACGACTTGCGACGCTAGTACAGGTTTAGGATTAGGGGTGTTACAATATATATGTACGACTATTTTATTTGTCGCGTTTTAGTTATACATATATATATAATATGCCTATATAATTTACGCGACTGTTGTATTACGTTCACGTATTACTTTTGCACGTACACGTGGTGATATTGTAACTTGGTTGTACGTATGTATGTATATGTATATATATATATACATACGGGTGACTATATCGACGTTTTCATGTTTGCGTCGCATTATTAATCGTAACATCTTCTGGTTTTAGAGATGTGTAGTATGCTTAGTTTCGTTTAAGATTAATTCGTCCAAGGTAATAGTTTCATTACAATTTATTGGGCGCACTAGTTGGTATTTATTTTACGCAACGATATGTTCATTCTATATTTTAAATACCATAATGTTTCATGGTAATTATTGCACATAATTTAATTTAAACTTCACTAATTTACAGTGGTAATTACTCGGGGTATTTCATTGTGACTCGGTGGATGAATTCTACGGTAACCAGTTAAAATACTTGGTAATTAACATTATAAGGGATGAGAGAGACTAACCTACTCGCGAACCCGAAATTGAAGCGAAAACCCTTCATATTAAGAGATACGATTTTATGGCACGGTGCGGCAACCGACATGCACCCGAAATTAGAGAACTCCTAGTGTGTTTACACTAAGAAGGGATTGAATGTAAAATAAGATGTTAGAATAAATGAGTAAGTAGTTGCACCATCAATGGGCAACAGAGTAAAGGCCAACTACCACGGTAGCAAAGGTCATGAGGACAATACCTATATAAGTGGATTAAGCCATGGTGCGCAGTAAAGCGACCATTGTGTGTAAACCTGTCAAATATTGACACAAAGACAATTAGATCTATGAACAAAGACCGATTTAAGTAAGGAAATAAGATGGTAGACGAACTGTGCATTAACGCCAGTAATTTAGACCATGTGATGAAAGATTTCACAGGAAGCACACTACCCATTCCTTAAGGAACTGGAAGTGCATTCCTAGTAGATCAAACATAAGAAACAAGATAATAGGCTCTATGGAAAGAGGCCTCAGTTACTAAAGGATCTAGTCTGTACTAAAGACCAAAGGAAGCTATCATATCAACGAACACAGTAAATGAATTTCCCTTGACTAAGTTCAAGAAGAACAATAAGTGTTATCATGGAACGATGAAAGAGGAGATCGACAACAGAATACTTCATAATTAGAAATAGCTAAACGTGTGACGGACACTACGAGTTTACTAAAACAAGATGTGGGACGACTGCACTCCACAGGGGGCTTGCAGGCCTGACAGACTCATTTATGAGTTAGTCGGGTAAGTAGTAATGTACCAGTAAGGTACCCCATACATGTAGACGAGTAGTGTAAGGAACACGGGAAGTAGTTGACTCCGTACCACAGTCAACGACACAAGATCAGACAAGAGAAGCTACTACCACAAACAATTGAAGAGGAGGAACTCAGTTAAACCAACGACACAAAGGAATCAGAGAACAAATAATTAAGAATTATGAAGTGCGAAGAGCATGGATTATTAAGTGTAGACATAGGACATGTCTTAAGAAGTTAAAGATAAAACTGTAAAGCGCAATAAGCACTAAACAGTAGTTTCAGATTAAGCATCGTCCCCAGACCAAAGATCAGTTGAAAAGAACGATTTAGACACTTGAGAGAACACTAAGAGTATGAACATTAGATCTTCAGAGGGAATGAATAGACAAGCTACAACTCATTAAGGCCGTGTATATATAAAGATAACACGTGTCCATTGAGAGACCTTGAGTACTAAATTATAAGCATGCAGGAGAAGGATATACAATACTATTAAAGGATAAGAACGGTAAACTAAGCCTAAGGTTATCAGAGTCGCGCAGCGGAAGCTAGCAGACCGGTACCTTAAAAGTTTCATATATCTAATGAACGGGAAAGGAAAGATGTACCACACATCTTCCAGTTGGATAAATATACGACTTAACAACCGAATGCTTTAGAACCTTCGAGGCTAAACCCGAACGCGTTAGAGAGACTGGTATTAGTACCATTAAGGATCCTAGATACAGAGACTAAGCCATTAACACGGTTAAGACCCTCTGATCGGATCATAAGGTGAGGTGGATGACATGGAAGTTGGAATGCTTACTGAGAATTAGACATCTTGAACCTTTGTTCAAGGATGATATAATGTTGATTACGTGGGCGTAATCCATTTTAAGGGGGGTAGAGCAAAAAACCGCTTAGCGTATGTTTATGTACTGAGTACGTAAACTACGGTGTGCATAGCACAAAAGAACTAGAGAATTTGTTTTACATATACATATGTATATATATTCTGAGATTAATAATGGTTATTACGCACAGAAGATGCGAATACCATACGTAGTAAGTACCTATCTTGTTAACTCCGGTGTGAGTACAAGTTAAGAGAATTAGTGAAGAGAATTAAAGAGACTTAAGGAATATATGAGATATGAGTCGGTATGAAACTACATGTGAGATAAGAATAAGGTAACATTATGAGATATGAATCGATATGAGTATGAGGTAGGAAATAGTAATGCTATGAGGTATAAGATGGTGGGAATTTGTATGAAACTGATGTAGAACTTAGTAGGAATTAAAGTCCTGAGGTAAGTACTAAGAGGTGAACTGGGAATGATTGATGGACTGAGTCCACACCTTGGAGATGTATTGATTACGACTAGAAAGACAAAAGATAGAAAATTGGAAATGAGTGAATTAACTGTTGTTTGAAATTGACGTGGGAGGTGAAACTTGATTTTCTAGGGATCGAGGAAACCAAACACAAATTGGGGTGGAAGGATAGTTCAACACTGATGCTGATCACATCAGGGTTGGATGATTCCTGAAACTCCCTACAAGTGGTCACAATTAATCACGATAGAATAGACACAATTAGTATAAAAGTGGAATTGGAGTTGATTGTATTTTAATTAGAGGAATTATTCCTCACTTGACCTCGTAAAAAGGATTTCGTTTTTACTGAGTCTTTCCATGAAGTCGAGGACACATGAGCCTTTGTCTTCGGACTGGTGTTATGGGGGGACAAAGTGGTTTTGTATTCTTGCTCATGAAGGTGAGGACGAATGTGCTTTTGTCTTCGGACCACTGACATGAGAGAGTACGACAAGTTATGTGATTGTTTTAATCTTCCAAAGGACTGCGGACCAGAGAGCGTAAGTGTCCAATAGTCGGTACCCACGGGAGATATCTTGCATTACTCGCTCATGAAGCCGAGGACCTGTGAACCTTCGTCTTCTGACCGGTAACATGGGGAGGATGCAACAAAAGGAATTTTGAGTGTTATACATGCTTAAGCATGTTGTGTGATATTTGAGTATAAGTATATGACATACCTAATGAGTTAATAAGTTTAAATACACATAAGCATGATTTATATGATCTATGGAATGAGATAAACCGTGTAATCCAATGAGATAAGATGCATGGGAACTTTGGGGACAAAGTTCATTTAAGGGGGGTAGATTGAAATACCCCAAACCTAATTATGATAAGTAAACATCAATTTATGATGTAATAAGGCTAAAGCATGTCTTAGAAACATTGGTAGACAATTTAAACTAAGGAAAACATAAGAAAACACCATAAAGTAAATTTAAGCAAAAACTTGCTCTAGACTTGGTGTAACCTTGATTAGGACCTAAAGGTCATTCCTAGACCTTATTAACAAGCTAATGAACATGTTAAAATAATTACCAAAGAAAACCAAGCTCAAAATCGAGTTAAAACACAAAATGTGCTTTAAGACTCCTTAAGACACCTTTTTGAAAAATTGTCTTAGAAATGGGCTGTGAGTGGCTAAATGCCCATGATTACACCTTAATCAACTTGTGTACTACTTAGTATCACATTAGGAAGCCTAAATCAATGGGAAACCAAAATTTCACAAATATGTGCACTAATTGTGAATAGTAACCAAATAGTGCCCAATTTAAGCTTAGGTCAACTTAGTTTAATTAATTGGTCAACAAAGACCATAAATATCTTCATAAGCAAGGAGGGCCAGTTTTGAAGTGGCGAGTCACCATAAGGGGCCAGCACTTAAGGAAAAAGAAGAGGGAAAAGTTAGTAAGTTACTATTTGCTTTTAAGGAAAGAAAAATCTTTACTTTAGCCTATCTCTCTCCTCCCTTCTTCATTATTTTCTCTTCCACCATTTTCTTCACCTTCTTCATCCTCTCTAAACCGTAAGAACCAGCCCCATTGTTGCCTTACCTTGCTTTACTCACCAAATCTTCATTTTTGCTCCAAATCAAAAACTAAGCATAGATTTCTCTTAGTTAGATCAAGCTCTTGCTTTCTAACTTTTCAAATCTCCAAGAGCTTCATTTTGGTGCCAAAGGAAACCGCCATTGGAGGAGGAAAAATTAGATTGAAGAGTCCTTTTGCTTCTCCATTCTCTTAAGGTAAGGAAAATGAAAGAAAAATCATCTTTCCACCATTTTTCATTATGGCCGAAATTTACCTCTCATGGAGCCTTGTTTTTATGCCTTGTTCTAGCTTGTTTTTAATCACCAAGGACTAGTGGAGGTCCTCTTTGATTCATTGCCAAAGTCTACCTTAAGACTCCAAGGCAACCATCCATTTAAAATGCCTTAAAACACTCTTTTTAACCTAGGAATGATTCCTTAAGTTAAGGTGCATTCATTAGCACTCATTGGATTATTTGAATGTGGATTAGAACATTGGCAAGGGAATTAAAGTTCATTTCCGAAAATCAAGTAAGAAAACCTAAGGAGGAAAATGTGAGGAAAAGCTTGGGAAAACAAGGTAAATGACTTACCTTAAGGTGTTTTATTGATTTAAGGGGTGGTATTTAGATAAGTACTAAATGTAGCTTTAAGCTTACACTATGTAATGGGTTATATAACCTAGGAAAAATAATTTAAACAAGCTTGAGAACTTGTGACTAAGGAGCCAATGGAAATGAGTTAGTAAGATAAGATTAAGATGGATTTTAAGAGCATTATAACTACTATGAGATTGATGGGTGTAATTGCAGGTTGAAGGCTATAATATGTGGGAAATTCAGTGTTTAGTTATGTCATTTAAGGACCTAAGAGCCATGTCATTTAAGAGCCTTAGTGCTATGCAATTTAAGATTATTGCACTATATTGAGTTTGCTATGAATGGTTTGGATTGGGTGAGAAAATATGGTGAGAAAAGGACTTGATGTGTGTGTGATGATTAGAGGAGAAAAACTATGCATTTGGGCATGATAATATACTAGAGAGGCTATGACAAAATTTGAGTAGAAAACAAAGTGTTTTAGTGGTTGTTGTGAGTTTTTATGACCTAGGTTGTACTAGGAGTCATTAAGAGTCAAATTGGTGGAAGTGAAGGAATTAAGGTGATCTTGAGATTTAGAATGACCTAGAGTTGTCTAGGAGGAATTAAAGGTTAGGTGGGTGTATTAAACACACCAAGGTCATGGTATAAGGAATGTTAAGACTTGAACAAAAATCAGTAGGAAAGGATGTGTGATGCCTTGTGGTTATTATGTATGAACTAGTGTGCATAATCTTGATGGTAGTGAGTGGAGTTGGGTGATGGAGATGAAAACTATAAGAGAATGTAGTAACTTGTCAAGGGAATGACTAGGAATGGATACGAGTGTATAACCATATTAATATTGAGTAAATTGAGTAAGAGAGAGGGAGATGTTTAAGAGGAAATTTATAATGGTCAAGTTGAAGGAGTAAAGGTGTGTGTAAGGCTAAGTGATTGTGTAGTTGGATGAGGAACAATGTTAAGGTGTTAAGAGGATGGCTAGAAATGCATAAATATGTACAAGTTTGGGAATGAGGAGTAGTAAGTGTAAAGGAGAGGAAATCATGCATGTAGATGCAATATGACTTTGAGAAGTTTGAGTAAAGGAAATGGGTATGCATAATGATGCTCTAGGAGTAGTTAAGATGGTTGTAAAGGAACACTTAGGATAGTTGGAGTCTTAGGCAAACAATTTACAAGTTGGAAGTGTAAGTGGTTAAGTGTAGAAAATTGCTGTAAGAAGTTGAGGTAATGGTCAATGGATTAAATGGAGGGTTTATTAAGGATTTGAAGAATGATTTAAGAGGGTATTAAGTGCCTAAATGGTATTAGAGCAAGTTGGGGAACTTGTGGAAGAGTTTGGTACTGAATGAGCATTTAAGGAGAAATTTCTGTAGTGGACCGATCCAGGGGACCGACCCTGTCTGGGTCGGTCGGGCTGTAAAATGCTAGCCAGGATTGTTCTGAATGGACCGACCCAGAGGGTCTTGGGTCGGTCGGGATGAGCTTGGGTCGGTTGAGCAAGATTTAGCGAACTAAAATGTTTCTGGAATGGACCGACCCATAGGGCTTTGGGTCGGTCGTGGGTCGGTCTAGAGGGATTTTTCGAACCAGAAAGTTACTGGAATGGACCGACCCAGGGGTTGGGTCGTCGGTGGGTCGGTCGACCCTTAAGTTATAAAAAAATACAGAAATGAGAGGGTGGCATTAGTAGTACACCACTATGAGGGTAATGATGATTAAGAATATAAGCATATAAGGATTTAAGAAGTTAAACTAAATAAATGAGTTAAGTGTTTAAGGTTAAGTTTATAAGAACTTAGTGGGTATTAATTGGGAATCATTAGAGACTAAGTAAGTTAAGTAATGTGGAAATAATTAATAACCTAAGTTGGATGAATGTTTTAGGACTTGAGTATTTGGACTTCGGAGGAGAGTAAGCAACCGAATAACCGACGGTGTACTGTATGGTTTTCTTGTAGCCTGCTTGCTAACGAGGTGTCCCTCGGCTTGTGTGCTATTTGTTTATGTGTGCCGACTAAACAAGATAAAGCATGCAACCGGAATATTATGTTTGTTGTGTGATTGTGATGCACTAACACAACCTTACCTTTAGAACTTACTAACAATGTTTAGTAAAGAATTATGTGAGAATAAGGAACACTCCCTAATATTGTTTTATTAGTAGCCGAAAGAGGTTAACTAACAAACATTAACTTTGAGACTTCCACTAACTGGAACTTGGGGGGAGTGAGGAATCCGGAATCGTTCCGGCACATGTGTATTAGTGGAGGTCGGTATCCTTATCAGGTCTCGACTTCCAAATATGACTTGTCTTCGGACTCGTCGCCTAGAGTCGACATAAAGACTCGGTCACCTCGATTTCTGTTCGAGGTGGGAGGCATTACTGAGGAGGTGTGGTGGGATCTACCTAAATCTCAACTAATTCTAACAAATATTGTTTATGTAAACCAATGGAGCTGATAACTCATTGGTTAGGGTTACTTTTAACCCGACAAGATAAACAATGAATTTAAGGAACAACCATTCTAAATATAAGAACAGTTGTCTTGTTTGAGATAAGGTACAACCAATTTTAATTATAGAACGGTTGGTACATTGAGACTGAGATAAGGATTAAGATTGAGGTAAGATAAGAAAGGACTGAGATTAAGAGGTATCATAACTTAAGGAGTTAAAAGACTAACTCACTTATTTGAGGGACGCTTTTAAGTCGTCCATTGTGTTTGACCTTTTTTTTCACGTGTTATGTGGTGTTTATTGCACTTCTTAATTATGTTGTGTATCTAATCAACCGCATGCTATCGACAATTAGTCGTCGTATCCCCGTTAGCTTGGGGGCTATAACAGAATCGTACCAGCAAAGGTGCTGACCCCCTTGGGGGCTGCTGTTTAAATTTTGCAGGTGAATGACAGAAGACGACCGTCCTGAGAGTAGGATCGGGATAGGATTATTCCGGGTTGTTTTCTTTTGTTATACGAGTTGTGCATGTACACTCGTTTAGTAAACGGTATGAGATGTTAGTAAGATGTATTAGGATGTGAGATACTTGTAATAAGAATATGTAATTGGTTAAGATTTTAGTATACTAATGTTCGGTATATTCGGGTCCATCAGACCGTAGCTAGATCTTGGAGATTTTAGTATGTCTAGTTAGTCACGTGGGTGACTAACGGTGGTAACACTAAATGTTGTAAGAATTCCGCTACAGTGTTAATATAAGTAAATGGAGATTTATGAGATGAGTATGGTTTTATCAGTTGGGGTGTTACACAGATGGTTACTATGAAAAGGTGTATGGATTTCTTCTGCAGCGCATCACGAGAAAAAGTCAGTTTAAGGAAATCCATAATGATGGTTTCAACAAACATCCAGGCTAAAAGAGCAGTAGCAATTAGTTCAGCAGCTGAGATTCCTATCACCTCTAACTTTGGGAAGTACTTGGGAATTGACTTGGTGGAGGGCCGACCCAATGCTGGTTTAATAATATCATTGAGAAGCTTAGGAACCGAATTGGGGGATGGAAATCAAGGACCCTATCCTTTGTAGGAAGAGTCACATTGGTGAAATCGGTCGCAATGTCAACACCATTCTTTATTATGCAAGCACAACAATTACCAGTTTCAATATGCCAAAAGATTGATAGGGCTTGTAGACCATTTGTATGGGCCATGAGAAAGCAAAAACAAAACAACACTTAGTTGCGTGGGATGTGTTTTGTGCTCCGAAAAGAAAAAGGGGGTCTAGGATTAAGGATGGCTAAAGAGATGAATATGGCATGCATCACCAAAATTGGATGGAAACTGAGATAGGGGAACTAAAGTACAAAAAGCAAAATCCGGGTATGGGCTCAAAGACATGAAAAAGCATTACACAGACGAATGAGCTTGTTAACAAAGGTACTAGATGGGCGGTGGGTGATGGTTCGACCATCAAATCTTGGACCGATAAATGGGTTTCAAACAAACCATTGATTGAATGGATGGATCAAACTAGTGAGGAGAAAATTGAAACTATTGCTCATGTGCGAGACTTCTGGGATGAGAACAGAGGTTGGAAATAGGAGCTTGTGGAACTCTTGCCAAATGCGGCGATCCAGTATATTGAAAACAAGTATTATTCCACATGGCAGACCAGACTTTGCCCATTAGGATTTCACTAAAAATGGGAAATTCACTGTCTCATCAGCTTACTTTGCTAGTGTGGATAATCACCTACCTGAATCTTTTGATTGGGAAAGACTGTGAAGGTCTTGGGTTCCTGAGCGAACATACTTTTCTTTTGGATCTTACTTCATAATGGCATAATCACCAAGGATCTCCTTTACAAAAGAGGTTTGATGCAGGACTTCGAGTGTGACTCATGCAGAAGTAGAGAACATATTCTCCACATCATTAGAGACTGTAATCAGGCAAAGAAAGTATGAAGGGAATTGATTAATCCTACACATAGATGTACCTTTTTCTATGGGACTCTTTAAAATTGGGTGGAGGATAATTTTGTAAACCAAAAAGGGGTAAATCATCAAGTTGAGTAGGAGATTATTTTCATGACCACCTGAAATACCCCTAATCTTTAAAATATAATTAAATGATCTATTAATGATCTAAGATGATTATTAAACATCTAAATATTATTGGGGAACAATCTAGAAGATCTCAACAAGGCAAAACACGCCTTAAGATCGGTAAAGCCAAAAATGTGCTTTAAGACACCATAAAGATTGTGTGACCTCAAATAGGATCCAGAGTGGATTCCTAAGTATTATAATGAAGTAAGGAACACAACAAAACCGTTCTCAAGGAGAACTAAGCTCAGGAACACCCCGTGACACGAAAATGTGCGCTAAAACTCCTTAAAGCACGTTTTTGTGAGATTGCCTTCTAAATTGATTTTTAATGGGCTTAGAAATTATAATTATCCTTAAATATGATATATAATCATATTATATCATATTAGGAATTTAATTCCAGAAATTTACGAATTTTTACAAATTTAATATTAAAATATTAATAAAACCCTAAAGTGGGGCCCGCAGGAGTCAAATTGACCAAGTATGGTCAATGGTCAATTAGTTGACCCCTTGGACCATGGAGGCCGGCTGCAATAAGTGAGGAGGCTGCTTAATTTCCTTGATTGACAATAATGCTACCTAATACATGACTTTTCCAAAATAATGTTACTTTTTACATTATTTCAAATTTTACTTACCTTTCCCACTTCCTCCTTCCTTCCTTGTCCGATATGCACCATCCCAGCCGAGCCCTATCCTTCCTCTCAAGCTCTCAAAGCTTGTTCTTGAGCATGGAAGGCAAGTCCAGCTCCTAAGCTCCTAATGTAAGTGCTTTAATGTCATTTTTAGCTCTTTTTCTTCATCTCTTCACCACCAACACCTAAATTTCGTGGCTCATATATTCCCATGGCTTATTATCAGTGTTCTAAGGTTAGAACAAGAGCTAAACTCGGTTGAGACCAGTAGAGGGACCAAGGTTGTCCAAATCTACATTTTAAGGTAAAAATGTGCTTTAAGCTCATAACTTTTGATTCCCTTCGAGTTTGGCTGTGAAACTTTGGTCATAGACTCATCTTCTTCTCCTTTTCATGTGGGATCTGTTGGTTAGCCATTTGGAGCAAGGGTGACCGAGATCCAAGAGAAATACTCTCTTTTAAGGCATTTTTCCAAGGTAAAACCTAATAACAAGGTAGTATTTCGAGATCTAACTATTTCCTATGTTAATATGGTGGATCTAACACCTTGGGGTGTGTTTGATTCAGGTCGAAAATACCTAGAACTTCCCTTGCATTTTTAAGGTGATTTTTGCCTTAAATCTTACATTAATTATTCCTTATGGTTAAGCTCAAGCTTGGAGTATAACCATATCTTATTTTTGTGTATAAAAATGTCTAAATCAAGTGGTGAATTTTCCTACAAGTGACCGAGCCTATACAAGGATAAATCAAGGTATAAACACCTTAAACTTATGATTTTTGCAATCTTTAAGTATATATATATATATGGCCGAGAGTGAACATACACTATAGGTCATATTGACCTAAAAATGTAAAAAAAAATGGCTAAGATAAATTAAGCTAGTCATTTAAGAGATTTAATTAACATAATGGTCAAATTATGACATTATGTGGAAAAATAATTAAACCATGGAGAGGCCGAATATATATGCTATATTTTGAGACATTTATTGTGTAATTTATTTTGCAAGATCAAGGTTGTAATAAGGCCATGTCATTAGGCCATTTTATTTAAGTTTATAAGCTTATTTAGTTTTATTTATGCTTATAATTAAAGTTGGGGCCAATTCGTAATTATTAAGGAATTAGAAAAGCCGTGGGTAATTTAGAGCAATTTAGGGTTTTTAAATGAATTTAATAAAAATTATAACACTTTATAAAGTTTTGGGTCAAAATTGTAAAAATAGAAAAGTATAGGTCATTATTTGTAATTACCGAAAAATTGGTTCCCATTTGGTGTTAGGAGTCAAAGTTGACTATATAGGAGACTTTGACCAAGTTTGGAAATTTAAGAAATTAAAATACTATCTTATAATAAGATACTTATTAAATTGTAAAAGATTTATAAGGTTTGGGTGGTAATGTAATTACCGAGAATTAAGGGTACTAAATGGAGTTTAGTTAAGTCCTTAAGTTATTAGAAATTTTTAGAAGTTTATTTGGTTAAGTTTGGAGTTCATATGAGTTATATAAGTATAATATATGGTATTTTATGACATTGTTACAAATAGGTAACAAATATATATATACCGAGATTTAGAGGAAAAATAAGGTTAAGAATAATGTTTATAACCTTTTGGTATAGTTTGGTAATTTTTGGAATGGTATATAAGGTTTTATAAAGATATATGTATATAATAGTTTTAATGGGATTAGAAAACTATGTACTATAAATTGGAATTGAATTGTGAGTTTATGAAAGTTTAGTGGTTATAAGTGAAAGCCGAAAATACTAAGGGCTGTTTGGTATTTAAAAACAAAATATAACTATAGGTTATAATTGTTTTAATGATTTAAATGTCATAAGATATGTTATATAACTATAAGATGACATTATATTAATTAAGAGGTGGATTTTATAAATACTTAAGAACATAGGCGCTGTTCGAAAATATTAACATTTTTAAATGGAATTTATAATATGGTTTTAATGTTATAAGAGTTATAACATTTATAATAAGAGAGATTCAAAAAGAATGAATATAGATTATAAGACTTACCATATAATAAATAGTTCCATAATACACACATATAAATAAATATATGTAATGGTGTAGAAAATGTGATATGGTTCAATAATTATAAATTATCATAATTAAAATGATAATAGTTAAGGAGAAAAGAATTATAAACAGTAGTTATGGAAATTCTAAAGTTAAGAGTATTCATGGGATAATAAGGATCCTAAATATTAAGAGTATAGTTTACAGATGAATTATACCACATGAATATAAAAAAAAGAGACAAACCTTAGAAAAATAAATACTAAGGTAAGATGCATAGTGCATGACAAGGATTACACATACAATAATGAAACAAACTGTATGATGTATAAACAAACATTAAGTTACATGCGATAACAAGTTTAACAACAACTATACTAACATACAAACAAGACTACGCATGTAATATAACACCTTTTCCCAATCTCGAGTTAAACCTAAAACCCGACAGCATTGATAGTTAATACGGGGGTTAACCGGGAGGGTGTTAGTGACGGTACGGGGTACCGTAGAATTATGTTGTTATACGGTAAGCTAATCAGTAGCATTATGTATTGTTTAGATTGTTAGAGACTACACAAGGAGCATAGGATCTTGCTGATTCATACTCCACCGTAATACATCGGGGTGAACGGTATGTTGTTATGTGTCTCTGAGGGCTTCCTCAGTTCAGACTTCTGTGTGATCTGTGATAAGATTGTTTGTCTGAATGTGATAATTAATATGCATGAATTGTGTGTTTTATAGCTGCTCATTATTTACTGTTGTTGAGTTAACAGTATTGGTTCGTATATAAGAACCTATATAAAAACGAAACTAGCGGCTATGGTGCTATCTTATACGAAAAATAAGGAACGTCAGAAAAACGTTGTAGCACTAGGATAATAATACATATATATTATCCAAGACTTTCATACGGAGCATTGGCCTTTCTATACGCCGCTCTCGTATCTAACACTGGATCCCGAGTTTACAGACTCCGGATTGGACTAATGATCTTGGTCTGCTGATAAGTGTCCAAATGAGCATGATTTATAGGTGTATTTCATATATAATATTAGTACTTTTCTTGCTCATTTCTCCACTTCGGTTAGTTTTCCTCTAGTTATGTTTTATTATTATCTCACAAATTTATTGGTTTAACATGAGGAAAACCAAGCTGGAAGTAAAGTAGACGAAGAGACGAACGCATAGCCGCAAACGGCTCGGAAAAAGTCCAAACGAAGAATCTAGAGCCGGTCAAAGTTTGAAGGAAAATAGGCCACGGTTAATGGTTGCAACCGCCCAAGAAGTGGCGGTCCTCTCTGGTGCAACCGCCAGGCGGTCCTCTCCACCACTACCGCCACTTATGAGGCGGTCTCCTCACAACCAACCGCCAGGCGGTCCTCTCCACCACTACCGCCACTTATGAGGCGGTCCTCTCCACCACTACCGCCACTTATCAGGCGGTCTCCTCACATGCAACCGCCAGGCGGACACCACTACCACTACCGCCACTTATCAGGCGGTCTTGACAGGCGGACGAGATTAAAATCGCGCCGGAACATAGTTTTCTTCCTCGCGCGACTCTGCAACTCGCTTATCTATCTACCCCGCCGTCGCCTACCTTATTTCGCTCACGCGTATCCTGCTCCTGTCCCCTGCAATCAGAGAAGCAATCAACCGGCAATCAATTTCGTACGGATCCAAACCTCTATATAAACCCAGCACCCGTTCAACACAAAACAGACAATCCATCCACGACCCAACTTCACCACTTCACACATTCATCCCATTTCTCTTCTCCCGTATTCTCCATTTTATTTATTTTATATTCCACAAATTCACCTCTAGCCCTACCTACACAAAATAGCAGAGTGAGACGGAGTGATTACGGATGATTTCTATTACTCTCGTCTCTATCTTTCTATTTAATATGTTAGGCTAGTTTACATTTACTCTGGGAATAGTTATTATGTATCTGTATTAATTATGCAATATTTCTACTGGTTTTATTTATATGCAGTTTGTTACGCTTAAAGTTTATCTCTCGCCTTTTTAATAAATCTCGCGAATTAATTAAATTGCTTGCTAAGTCTATTTTGATCAGACCAGGTGATAAATAGATAGGTTGATTAAGCCGTAAATCTGGAGAAAGCTTGATTATGATTTAATGAGTTAGTATTTTCAGATGCATAAATAATTCCTGATATCTAAACCGTCCGTTACATGTGAGATGCTTGAACCTTGATTAGACCAAGCATTTTCTGGTAACGAGTTCTTATGAGTCTATGATTTAGTCCTTAAGATATTAAGAGGAATTTTGCCAAACAATTATAATTAAACCAGTAGAGATAGCATAGTTAATCAGATCATATTAACCTGACCCAGAGTTCCATTTTATTTGTCTGTCAACTTAGTTTATTTTATCTTTTCTTTTTTTTTATTACAAGTCAATTAATCCCCCCTCCTGTGACACGCTTAGGTACTATTATATGTATATTAGTCCCACGGTTCGACATCCGGTTGCTTACATTTTCACTATACTACTGCGACCGGGATTTGTTTGCAGCCCGACGTTTATTTTGAGTTTTTTTTTTTAATTTCACACCAGTTTAACCACTCAATATAACGTCTGCAAAATGGCGCCGTTGCCGGGGACTAGTTTATTCTAGTCCCTAAGCCCCGGATTATTCACTTGTTATATTAGAATATTTTGTTTATATTATTTTTGTTTGTTGTTTATATTAATAATCTTTTATATTTTTGTCTATTGTTTATATTAATTATCTTTTATATTTTGTTTATATTATTAGTATGTGTGTTTTCTAACTTGTTATTGTTTCAGTAAGTAGCGTATCTGAAAAAAAAACGAACAGAGGTCCGTTCCGTCTGCCAGTCCGCACCCCTGACCACCTAGTCTCGCGCGGACGTCCCTCTGTTCAAAAAAAAAAAAAAAAAAAAGAAGACGCGTTCCGAAAAAAAAAAAAAATTTCATCTCCAATCTGCTCGTAATTCCGAAAAAAAAAAATTAATTAATTCTGTTCTTCTCCAAACTGCTCCAACTTCTTAAATCTGTTTCTACTTCATTTTTATATTTTGTTTATATTATTATTATGTTGTTTCTAATCATTTTATTTTCCTATCTGTTTCAGTAGTTTTATTTAATATACAAAAACACAAAAAAAAATGGAAATGGAACAGGTATTCGAGCAAGAGTTTTGCTATTCAGAGTATTTATACTGCTCCGTATGTGGGGGAACTCATGATTATGAGGATTGTCTCATATTCCAAGAACAACTCTGGTTAGAAGATCAACCAGATTACCTGGAGAGACTCGCTCAACCAGAACAGCAACCGAAGGGCGAAATAATTCATGAGGTACAACACCCCACTACGGATGTAAGTTATTCTCTTCCCTCTACGGTCGCCTACCGCCAGTTTCCATCCTTCTCTGTTCTCTATCCAGATGATGAGGATATTTACATCCTCGGAAATGAAGAGAAGGAATTGCCATCACTCCCGCCAAATTATCCAAACAGAACGCCACTATCACCTTAAAGAATTAACTTTCTCTGAAGATGATAATCAGCGTTCTTTCTACGAGCCTCACCTACAAGAGGAGGAGTTTACATCCTCCAATTTGAGGAAGAAAAATCACACCGCCGGGTCTTCTGTTAGAACTACGTTCCCGGCAGTACCTCCTCAAACACCAGATTTTGTGGAGTATTAATTTTCTTATTTTATATGCCGAGGTAACGTTTTGTTTTGATCCAGGATAACAAAGCAGGCGTCTAGCCAAAGACGTTAAAAAGGGCAGCTTCCGGGAGGCAACCCGGTGTATTTTATTTATTTGCTTTTATGCTCTTTTAATTTTCAGGTCCTCTTAAATTTTATTTTTGCTAACTTTAACCCCGTTTTAGTATGGTTGCTTCTAGTGTCTTTGCAGGTGCATCATGTACACTGCAACCAAGCTACGCTACTTGAGGCTGAAGCTCAAGTGTGGGGGAACTCCTACCAACGCAAGCAAAAATAAAATCAGGGGAGTACCAGTTTCTTTAATTTATGCTTTTATTTAAATAAAAACTGCAGAGGAGCGTTTATGTGCTTAAATGAATTTGTGTCTTTGTGTTATCTCTATTTTATCTACTTACCGAAAAGGTCTTCTGAAACCTTCCCTTGTTTTTCTGGTGAACAATGAGGACATTGTTCAATTTAAGTGTGGGGGAGTGTGCCCTTTTCGGTGACATTTTGTGCTTAAATGTTTAATCTCTCTCCTTATCATGCGTTTGTCCAATTCAAATATTATGGACCCTTTATATGTGGGTTGTTCTCTTTAAGAATAAATATTGTTATGAATTGTAGGATAAATGGTACAAATTTTAAAATTTTGGTTACTTTTGAGGAGCATTTTATATGCGGTGTGACCAAATAATCTGCAAATGGTTGGATTTATTGCTCAGGTTTCTTTCTGTCTTCTCTCTTAGGGATTGCTAAGGGGTGCTTCTCTGTTAAAAAAAAAAGAAAAAAAAATAAGGTACTTGCGAGACACCATTGGTAACCAACAAAAGAGAGTTGAGTGTTCTTAAATACAAAAGCTTGATGCTTATCTATTATCTTCTCATCCCTTATGCAAAAGTGAAACAAATGCATGAATCTATTTTTCCTTTTGTTTTCTCCTCAAATGCCCGTTCTTGAGAGAAGTTGGCCATGGTAAAAGTTCTCAGAGTCACCTAAAAAGAAACATTGAAGTACCTTGGATCATACCCCGAAACTCTATATTTTATTTTTACCCTGAGCACACCTATGCCACCAGCAGTTAATTTTTCACACTCCTCAATAAGTTAAAAAGATCATGTTTATCCTACCCTTCATAATAATATTTGTTAGTATTGAGCATTCCTTACTTACTTGGGTACGTGATTTTGCTTGAGGACAAGCAAAAAGATAAGTGTGGGGGTGTGATAAGTGTCCAAATGAGCATGATTTATAGGTGTATTTCATATAATATTAGCACTTTTCTTGCTCATTTCTCCACTTCGGTTAGTTTTCCTCTAGTTTATGTTTTATTATTATCTCACAAATTTATTGGTTTAACATGAGGAAAACCAAGCTGGAAGTAAAGTAGACGAAGAGACGAACGCATAGCCGCAAACGGCTCGAAAAACGGAGTCCAAACGAAGAATCTAGAGCCGGTCAAAGTTTGAAGGAAAATAGGCCACGGTTAATGGTTGCAACCGCCCAAGAAGTGGCGGTCCTCTCTGGTGCAACCGCCAGGCGGTCCTCTCCACCACTACCGCCACTTATGAGGCGGTCTCCTCACAACCAACCGCCAGGCGGTCCTCTCCACCACTACCGCCACTTATGAGGCGGTCCTCTCCACCACTACCGCCACTTATCAGGCGGTCTCCTCACATGCAACCGCCAGGCGGACACCACTACCACTACCGCCACTTATCAGGCGGTCTTGACAGGCGGACGAGATTAAAATCGCGCCGGAACATAGTTTTCTTCCTCGCGCGACTCTGCAACTCGCTTATCTATCTACCCCGCCGTCGCCTACCTTATTTCGCTCACGCGTATCCTGCTCCTGTCCCCTGCAATCAGAGAAGCAATCAACCGGCAATCAATTTCGTACGGATCCAAACCTCTATATAAACCCAGCACCCGTTCAACACAAAACAGACAATCCATCCACGACCCAACTTCACCACTTCACACATTCATCCCATTTCTCTTCTCCCGTATTCTCCATTTTATTTATTTTACATTCCACAAATTCACCTCTAGCCCTACCTACACAAAATAGCAGAGTGAGACGGAGTGATTACGGATGATTTCTATTACTCTCGTCTCTATCTTTCTATTTAATATGTTAGGCTAGTTTACATTTACTCTGGGAATAGTTATTATGTATCTGTATTAATTATGCAATATTTCTACTGGTTTTATTTATATGCAGTTTGTTACGCTTAAAGTTTATCTCTCGCCTTTTTAATAAATCTCGCGAATTAATTAAATTGCTTGCTAAGTCTATTTTGATCAGACCAGGTGATAAATAGATAGGTTGATTAAGCCGTAAATCTGGAGAAAGCTTGATTATGATTTAATGAGTTAGTATTTTCAGATGCATAAATAATTCCTGATATCTAAACCGTCCGTTACATGTGAGATGCTTGAACCTTGATTAGACCAAGCATTTTCTGGTAACGAGTTCTTATGAGTCTATGATTTAGTCCTTAAGATATTAAGAGGAATTTTGCCAAACAATTATAATTAAACCAGTAGAGATAGCATAGTTAATCAGATCATATTAACCTGACCCAGAGTTCCATTTTATTTGTCTGTCAACTTAGTTTATTTTATCTTTTCTTTTTATTTTATATTACAAGTCAATTAATCCCCCCTCCTGTGACACGCTTAGGTACTATTATATGTATATTAGTCCCACGGTTCGACATCCGGTTGCTTACATTTTCACTATACTACTGCGACCGGGATTTGTTTGCAGCCCGACGTTTATTTTGAGTTTAATTTCTTTTCTTTTAATTTCACACCAGTTTAACCACTCACAATATAACGTCTGCATCTGCTGTGTTAGAAAATTTGGTAATGCGATGCGATGGTATAATTAAGTAATTAATGAATGGAAGTAAAGCCAAGAGGATGTGGCTCTTGGTGCGCGCTGTGATCACAAAACGATACCAGGATGTCCGCGTACGGGTCCGCAGTATCAAGAAATTTCCCGTGAGCTAGAATGGCTCGTTGGTCGGAGACTCTACGTTGGAGTGGCTACTGCCGTGGGTGACCCGCCATAATATATGGGTAACTAGAGACATGTCGTTTTAATGAGACAATGTCACTAGGTATAACTGAACAATAATACATTTGAGAATTATACAGTGGCGAACAATATTGGCTTCTACACCATGGACGAGAATTAATACTTATTGTTACTCTCGTTGTTTCGCTTATTGTTCATTGGTTATACTTGTGGTATATTATGTGTGTTGATGGTTGTGTTGTTGTATGGATTACTGTTGTTATTTACAGTTTATATATTAAAATGGTATTGCATGTAATGAACCTCATGCTCTCGACCAAATAATTGAGGGGTCTTTGGGGGCATGACGGGGCATGTGATGACATACTCAGCAGGGGCTGATTCCATACCACAACCATCTTTATTTCAGGTGATTAGCTGGTGGGTCGCAGCGAGACGTGACCATTGTGATATTACAGTTGGTTTAGACTTGGTACGGTGTGATACTCGGTTGTTTTGGACTCGGGTTGTTTAACCGAGGTGTATTTGGTTTAGATGCTCACGGTCTGTAATAATTGTTGATGTTAGATTTGTTTTAAGTTGTTTAAGTTTATACTATATCTCTTGTGGTCACTGCGGGAATACGTTTCGCAAGTTGATTATCAGGTAAATCGTTATCACCCGTATGGGCGAGTGATAACAGTGACACCAGTAGGGCGATAGTTATTATTTACCGCTGCGAGATATTATTGTGCGCGACTTCTATAGGATTACTAGGAACCGGTTTAGTAGGGGTGTTACACCACCTGTCACCAGCTATGGCTTTGGCGTAATAAGTGATACCATGATGACTACATGATGAGGGCATAACATCTCAAATGATCTTGTCCATGGCTACCACAATAAAAAAAGCTATGGAAAGGGGTAAATATGAAGGAACTGCAAACAGAAGGAAAAAAGGTCATCGAAATAAAATAGGATCTACCTGGAGAAGATTCGGTGGTATATAATACTGATGGGGCGCAAAGAAGATAGAAAACGGGCTGCGGTTGGAGGAGTGATTAGATATAGTGGTGGGGTTTGGATCCATGGCTGGAGTATGAGAATGGGAGATGTCCCCATCCTAGAAGCTGAAATGAGAGCTATCTTCTTGTTGATGCAAACAACATGGGACAAGAGATTTTCTTCGGTGACTTTTGAGATAGACTCGCTTGAGGCTACTAAGTTGATTATGAAGAGACATGATGGGGATCATCCACTTAGCGCGATTGCTCAGGCATGTAAGGAGTTTTTGAATATAAGTTGCAATGCACAACTAAAGCATATATATATAAGCTAGCATGGTGGCCAATACCTTGGTTAAGACAAGGTTTAACATGGCTGAAAGGGAGATTTTTTTTGCATGTTCTTGTTTTTGTAAATGACCTTCTTACACATGACACTTTGGGTAGAACTTCCTTAGATCTGTATCTATGAACTAGCTCTTTGAGCATGTATTGAGTTGTTAAGCTCCATGTTTACCAAAAAAGTATAGGGTTAGGTATATGACTAATAATACAAAAATATTATAAAATTTAGATTGATATAATAAATCTATTCGAGTGCGATTACATATGATTAACTCTATATAAGTTGTGATGTTTTTCTAACAATAATTGATAAGGGATTAATTGAAAGAAGACAAATTTAAGTAGTACAATCTTGAATGACCTATATAGAGTTGATAGAGTTTTTATCATATTCAGATCTTAATTTGTGTATTAAAAAATGATGTGTGTTTCTCTAAATATCATTCAACCATTATTTTGTAGAAGTCGTACAAACAGTTTATTTATGTTCTGACCCTTTGTCGCGTCCCCAGCCACTGGCAGATCCAGGAGCTTAGTCTTGGAGGGGCTGGAACAATTTTTTTTTTAACACTATCACTCTTTAAGTTTTGGAGGGATGACATCGGTCCGGCTGTGCGTTTAGACATGACCTCACATTTTTCTTTCTTTGTTTTATTTCAACAACTAGACTAATATTTTAACAGTTACTAACAAATAAGCTGACATATAAGTGATATATTCAAGTAAAAATAGACTGCCGCTGCTCAATTCAAAGAATTAATAATTACAGACAGATGTCAGCTTGAAAAGATTGGAAGTTTATTTCTCGTTAGCTCTAAAATGATAAAGTTGAAGTTGTCATAATTTGACGTTCTAAGTCTACTCAACCACGTGTTCAGGAAACAAAGTCTACTCAGAATTTGTCATTGTTCTAGGTCATTGTTATATTCCTAATTAACTTCCTTTCCAAAGAAATAAAAAATCCATGGTCTAAAACTAGGTTGCACAGGTACAGGTAAGGTACAGGTAGGGCACGGGACGATAAAACGATAATTATTAAAATTTTATAAAACGTTGGTACCGCAAGAGAATATATAGTATATTAAATAGAACAAAATAAGTTTTATAATTAAATATTAAAATTATTAATAATAAAGTTATTTAAAGAAAACAAGCATAAAATTAAATACTAAGCTAAAAGAAATATAAAAAACAATAGTATTGTTCATCTCCCATGTACAAATAATCCAAACGTTCAATTTTTGTTTACTTCATCTCCGATATACAAAATAATCCAAATGTTCAAAATTGTTTGTTTATTTTTTAAATACTAAAAAGTTTAGTTTATAATCCTAACTACGTTTTTATTGGGTTTAGTTTTAATAATATAAACCGTCCTACACTCTTCCCCCAGTGCGTACGTTGTTACAGTTTTTCTTTTTTTTAGAGTGTACATTTTTTTTTATAGAGTGTAAACGTCCCGGGTGGGTTTTAGCGTTTTCCGTATCCATACGTTTTGCGTGATACGTGTGAAACTAGCCGTACCAGTGCATCTTACATAACATTAACAAACAACGACTTCTTCAGCAAACGAATCAGCTCGAAGTAGTCATTTCTTGAGGCATTTATAAGCTCAATTTACAGGGGAAAAAAAGAGACGAGACAAATTAAGCTTCCTTCGTGCGCTTTCACAATCCAATCTTTGAAATCCCTATAGGCTATAGCATCTCAAGAGTTGCTACATAAAATGGCGAGATGTGTGTATGGAACTCTTGACATGTTTCTTAAAAAAATGCTCTGGAGAAAGATCCTTACTCAAATCTCATGCCTAGTCTTCACCATGGCTGCAATAGCCACATCAGCAGCAGCTTCAGCTAACATAACCACCTCTGGTAATATGGTTACCGCCAACATCACCACCAAACCCGGTTGCCAAAGGACTTGTGGTAGCGTCACTGTTCCTTATCCATTTGGTATTGGAAGTAAGTGTTCGATCCCCCTCGTCAAGCATCATTGCAACACCTCCTCCAACCCTCCAAAACTTCTTCAATAACGACTTAGAGATTGTTGATATCTCCGAGAGGAACATTAGAACTAAGAATTGTGGGAGACATGCAATAATTTTCTAGCAGTTGGACAGCCGGTCAGTATACATTCTCAGATACCAACCAACTCATTGTGGTAGGGTGTAATGATTGCGACGTTCACTGGACACGAGGCAGTATTTTCACGAGCGGTTGCATTTGTGTGCACTGGGGTGAAAAGTGACAGGAGGATCTTGCTCCGGAATTGGATGTTGCCATACTGATATTCCCAAGGGTATTATAACTCAATGTCGCTTAACCGCTTAAAAAAGCTCGTTTCGTGAAACTTGTAGCTATGCCTTGTTAGGCGAACCAGAGAAATTCACCTTCAGAGGCCTAACCGATTTTTCTGATCCTAAGTTTAGCGATAGAATAGCTGATGAGGTTCCCGTTGTGTTTGATTGGGATGTTGGGAACGGCATCAAATGTGTCGAAGCTCAAAAAATTACAACCACCTATGCTTGTCAGGGAAATACCAGTTGCAGTGACTCAGACACTGCTTATGGGGGCTATCACTGTAATTGCCTTCCAGGCTACGAGGGCAATCCTTATCTAAGTCCAGGCTGTACAGGTAATATTGTGGATTCTTCTTCTTTCTTCTTCCCTTGAATTTTCCTAATCTTATTACTGCTGTGAATTTTGCTTTTCATCCACAGATATAGATGAGTGTGCAAGGAGGACAATCTTTGCTCTCATGTATGCACTAACAGTCTTGGGAGTTACATTTGTTCCTGCCCAGAAAACCATGATGGTGATGGTTTTAAGAATGGCACAGGTTGCATCTCTGACGAGAGTTCTAAAATTGCTTTAAAAACTGGTTTAGGTAAGCTTTTCATTACAGTTCACTTTCTAACTGGAGTAATTACATTCTTGTTGTGATTCAGTGATGTTTAAGCCATTATTATTGATGAGGTAGCTAGAGCTTGATATAAATATAGGACCCAGATTCTAAAGTAATAATACATTGATCATAATTTGTCCCTTCGAGGACATCTGATAAAAACATTGATCATAATTTTAATAAGTTTGCCTTTTTAATTGAGCACGGCAGGAATGTAGTTAGAAATGAATTATTCCACACGTATAATCACTTCAAATAAGTTAAAAGAGATGGATTCTGTAGCATCATCTTATAGGGTTTTTCTTGTAGCAGACGTTTTCGATATGCTGAAGTAGCAATGACAATAACTCAGCACACTGATCTTACAGGAACCTGCTTTGGATTCTTGTTTGCACTTTTATCCATTAGCTTGGTATATATTTTCATCAGAAATCGGCAAGTGAGGCATATGAGGAAAGAATTCTTCAAGCAAAACGGAGGATATCTCTTAAGACAACAACTATCTTCAAATCATAGTGACTCACAGTCCCTAAAAATATTCACCTCTAATGAGCTCCAGAAAGCAACCAACAACTATAGTCAAGCTCGGATCATTGGTATAGGCGGCTATGGCACCGTCTACAAGGGAATATTGTCTGACAACCACGTCGTAGCCATCAAAAAGTCTACAATGGTTGATCCAAGTCAGATCAAACAATTCATTAATGAGATAGATATTTTATCTGGGATCAACCATCGGAATGTTGTAAGACTGTTAGGATGCTGTCTTGAGGAAAAGGTACCTCTATTGGTGTATGAGTTCATATCCAATGGCACATTATTTGAACTTATTCACAAAAGAACCTCGTGGCTAACTTGGGAAACTTCTATAAAAATTGCTACGGAGGTTGCAAATGCTTTGTCCTATCTTCATTCTTCTGTCAACATGCCTATCATCCATAGAGACATAAAGTCTGCCAATATACTAATTGATGACACTTACACTGCAAAAATATCAGACTTTGGAGTTTCAAGGCCGGTACCCTTGGATCAAACACGAGTGACTACGTTAGTCTTGGGAACTTTGGGATATCTTGATCCAGAATACTTTCATACCAGCCAATTAACTGAGAAGAGTGATGTTTACAGCTTTGGAGTAGTTCTTGCAGAACTTTTGACAAGAGAGAAACCTCTTTGTGAAGATAGAAAAATAGAAGATAGAAATCTCGTCATGTACTTGGTGCTTGCAATGAAGGAGGGCCGGTTGCTTGAAATCATCCATCCTCAATTGATAAAAGAAGCAAACATGGAACATCTAATATCTATGGCAGACCTTGTCAAGAGGTGTGTTAGTGTAGACAGTGAAGATAGACCTACCATGAAGGAAGTGGCAAATAAGCTTGAAAAACTGAAAAAGAACCTTAAACATCCATGGATTCAAGAGTCAAGTCAAGAGAAGGAGGGTAAAAGCTTACTCCAAGAACATACGTCATCGAAAGACCTCTATTCTACACCAACTTCGAACATTCACTCAAACAGTACACAAAGTGATTCATCTGGGCAGTACGATTTGCAAATGGTATTGGTGGGGAAGAAAAACCAGCTACGCTAAACAGGTAAACAAAGAAAGTGATTTGCAAATTATTGTTATATGACTTAGAGATGCTCATATATATATGTAACCATTTCTTGTCTTTGTGGTGTACAGATGTTTCAAAATGGAAGCTGGTGGTTTATTTTGATGGATTTAGTTGTGTTAAAATACGTTTTTGCATATTCCGTATTAATTATTCCATAATTATCCTTATTTAACATTGCTTAAGTTTCATTGTCTAATTCTATATAAACCCTCAGTAATATAAGTGAGCTTACTTTTACTTTCACATGGTATCTGATTTTCTCCTCTTTCTTCTCTTGAGATGCACTTTTTTCTCCTGATTCACTTTTTTCTGGATTTCCTGGAAACCTCCTCCTTCTTTCTCCTTGCGGCTCACTCTCCATCTCATTCACGACTGCCTAACATCATCACACTCACGATCCTTCTCCGTCATTCACTCATCACAGCAATTCACGCTGCTATATTTTAACACACATTCACTTCCGTAAATAACAATCACAACGTCACAAACCTTGGCATCTTTAAATCCCCCCACCGCAAACAAGATCCTCCATCATCATGTCTACCCCTGAACACAAGACTGAATCTCTACAATCAGAACAACCACCTCCACCACCTCCGACCGCTCTTCACTCACTCCGGGTGTGATCGCTATCCAACAAGCCCTACATGCTGGATTGATTATCAATCATCTTCACATAGTACTCACTCAGTCTCCTCCTAATTATACTATGTGGTGTCATGTTTTTCTCATCACCCTTCGAAAATTCAACCCACTTTCCCATGTTGACAGAACGCCCCCTCCACCGATGAAAGTTGGTCCCTCCCCGATTTCATCTTCCTCTTTCGGATCTATGCCACCACACGTCTTGAAATCTTCAGCCTTATCATGCAGAACAATTAATGTGTCAGTGTATGAAGTTTAAACGACCATCAAAAATCTTTTTTGCGACAACAAAAAGGCTTGTGCCATTCAACTTGAAACAGAATTTTGAGGTCTTCGTCAAGGTGCTCTATCCATACGAGTACTGTATGAAACTCAAAGCTCTCGCTAATGGTCTTGCCAACGTCAACAACACCGTGACCATTGAGAATCTTGTTCCCTAAATCATCAGTGGTCTTAATTGAAATACCCATAACCTTTAAATAATTAAATAATGGTAAATAAATATTATCTGGGGGATTATTAAACCCTGAGAGAAGTATATAAACACTTGGGTGTTAAAACGTACCTAAACTCCTTAAGGTAAAAAACGAGCGTTAAAGCCCGACCCTAAGCTAACCAAGTTATATAAGCTATAAAACTCATATGAAGTTAATCAAGGATCATTTTATGACCTTTAAAACTCAAGTCCTCAGTTAGAACTGAGTAAAAATACAAAATGCCCGGGAGTTCCCTTAAGGGCACCTTAAGGCCCGAAAGTCCCGGAAATACCTTATTAAATAAAGTAAAGCATTACACTTCATTCTAAATGGACAATAACACTTTAATGAACATTTAAGATGAAGTTCTCAAGCTAAATTCTCAGTTAAAGACAAAGTGCTCGGAGGTTCCCGATGAGGGCCCCATAAACCCCCGGGAGTGCCCCGGAGAGGTACCGAAGTGGCACAAACTCCAATAAAAATTATTCTAAGAGTTCCTATCATTAATATTCACCATTCTAAAGAGAATGCTCGAGCTACGTTTTCAAAAATACACAAAGTGCTCGGGGGAATTTCTTAACGCTCCTTTTTGCCCCGGGAGTGTCCCGGTAGCCCGAAAATTGCGTTATGAGTCTATATAACCCCATATAACTCAATGTAACACCTTAACATATTATTATTGACTATAAACAATGTGAATAAACACTTGGAACTCATAGCGACTAATTAATTTCCAGAAAATCCTTAAAGCACAAAAACGCACCTTCGGGTGTCACAAAAATGCATTCTACGCAATTATTTTGAAATTTTGAGGAGCCACGAGTTGATAATCTTAAAATGGGATACATTTACCATCTAAATCAATTAATTCTAGTGCTAAACTCATTGCACATGTATGGCCGATTTTTGAGTCAAAAAGGTACCTAAAATCAGCATTTTTACCTTAAAAATTTCACCTTTTACCTTAGTATAAATGTACCAATTAAATGCTAACCCTATTACATGTTATAATATGGTCTTAATACAATATAGTGTGTCAGGAATTAAATCAAAAATTAATCCCAATTGGTCCCTATGTTGGCCGCCAATTTGAGTGTTATTTGGCTAGTTTAACAAAAAAAACATGTCTTATGGATGATGACTCATCCAGCATGTGTTACATGATAATGCATCAAATAATCCAGCCAAAATATACCTCCATTACCGTAAGCCTACACAAAGAAGACAAGAAGGATTAGTATAAGAAAAAGCAATGAAATAAAATATAAGCTAGAACTACTTTATACCATGTGCTAATAATCAAATAAAACAACCCATGTTACTAGCCATGGGGCTGCCGATTTCATATGGGAAAAGAAGAGGTTGATTGCCTCATTAATTAGTCAAAAGAAATCACCACCCAACTAGTATAATTCATGGTCAAATGCAAACACACTGGTATTTCCTAACTAGCGTACTTCTCACGCTATCACTCAACCCTTAACCCAAAGTACTAAACTCTTAACTCGGTACTTCCTAAGCTCGGTAATTCAGTCATCAGAGCGATACTTCGCTCTGATACCACTTTTTGTAACACCCCAACTACAACAACACACTTGGTAACATATCGCAGCAGAAATCATAACTCACAACATCACTTAACTCTTTGGTGTTACACGTCGTTAACCACCCACGTGGCTAACAAGGCTAACATACATGCTTTGTACCGGTCTGATGGACTAAACCCCCGAGTAACTACACATTAATCCCGTTCCATGACCAACAATCATTATACATTTACATTACAACTGTACCGAGTATTTACTAACTAACGCCGATACAACTTCGGTCTTACTACACCTACATCACATACACAATTACAGGACTACCCACATACAACAATTACCCCGTCCTACTCTCGAACGGCTTCCAGTTCTTTGTACCTGAAACAGGAAAGAGAAGAAAGGGTGGCCCCCCAGGGGGCTCAGCACCTTTGCTGGTATGGTAATCCCGCAACCCGCATGCTACCGGGCCACGCACAACTAATTGTCGTCTTAGCATGCGGTTGATTTTATTTAACACATGCACAAACTACACACATACATCAGGCTTGTAATGCACACATCCATTATTAGGACACAAACACCACATTAGCACACACAACATAACAACACACTTCACTTAATAACATACACAAAACTTAATTCCATTCTTCTTAGAGAACGTATACTTTACTTAGGATGTGCCGGAGGTAATATAAGCCCGAGCACACCATACACACACTTACTTCACTTAGGTGTGTCGGCCGTAATATAGGACCGATCACACCACACACAATTTCCCCCTAGCTCCAATAATGATGAGTTAGGTAAGCCTTGGTTAAGCTTGTGGGTGGTTGTAATTCAAGAAGGAAAAACAACCATAACATAACAGAGAGGGAGACGAGGCGAACATAAGCGTCAACACCCTAACAACATTACACATGATTTCCCCCTAACTCCAATAATGATGAGTTAGGTAAGCCTTGGTTAAGCTAGTGAAAGGTCGAACATCCTAGAAGGATAAACAACCCTAACATAACAGAGTGGGAGTTAATTCACATATATACATCAACTCCCAAACAACACGCGCGACCGGAACGACCGGATTCCTCACCCCCCATAACATATACATATTAGTTAAAGGTTCCTTCATGGAACTTATCACATACATACCCCACATAGTGTTAATAACTCGGTTAGACACTTAAGGGGAGTCACATCCCTTTTCAACAACATGGATAACAGTATCCGATAACAACAACATACTAAACAAAGTCACACACATCACACATAGTCACAACATACACTAACGCACGGATAGCCATAGTTAGAACGTTCCCGTTGGTTGGGACGTTTATTCCGAATACCGATCTCTTATGTGACCCTAGAGTCGGTTAGCTATGGTTTGGCACATAATTAAGGTTAGATGGTATCGGAATTAATTACGCCACAATAATGAATTACTCTAAACTCATTTCATGCTTTATCTTGCAAGGTGGCAAACACACAGAAAAACAAGTTGGCATACAAGCCAGTGTAATCCGGTAGGACACAGGTTGCAAGAAAACCATACCTGTCACCGAAGGTCCACTCTAACGTGCCATCACATGTTCCTCGAAACTCTTTGAACAACTGGTAACATTATAACTATCTCCATTAGCACCGGGGTAACATAATTATTTAACGACTAATGCGCCCATGGTTAACCCCGTTAAGTAGTTTTATAACTTCACATTTTTAACTTGTTTTACTTTCACATTTTTATTACAACTCTTCACCACTCAATTGCCATTATAACTCACTTAACATATCCGTAACAACCTTATAACATCATTACTCATCAATCCCCACCATTGGGTATCATTCCCTAACCTTAAACATGATTTTTGGTCAAAACTGCACTATGTCCGAACTTGTGTCCGAGCTTCCGAAGTTCGGACGCAAGTCGAGACTCAAATGGGTGAAAATTGACGAATGTCCGAACTTGTGTCCGAGCTTCGAAGTTCGGACACAAGTCGAGGCAAAAATCAAAGAAAAATTCTAACTGTCCGAACTTGTGTCCGAGCTTCTAAGTTCGGACACAAGTCGAGGCCAAGTCTGAGGAAAATTTACAAGCGTCCGAACTTGTGTCCGGACATCGAAGGTCGGACACGAGTCGAAGCAAAATAACCTGGGAAAAGTTTTCAAGTGTCCGAACTTCCAAGTTCGGACGGAAGTTCGGACACAACTTAGAACTCAGAAAATTCACTCGCAGCGAGGCATGTCCGAACTTCCAAGTTCGGACGGAAGTTCGGACGGGCCAGAAAATTCAACTAACAGAGGTGATTTCCATTCTAGAAATGCACTTCTAAAAATCTACATTCACTCCTTGTTTCTCAAGTTACAAACACCCATTCCTTTCCTTGAAATTCCAAGTTACCAAGCACCATTATGCTATAGATTTTGCACTCTCTTATCTCCATTATTCATCCACCATTTCAAGGCCAACACTCCACTCTACTCAACATTAAACATCCCAATTGAACACCTAAGTTCTCTCATCCATCAAGCCATCATCAAACACTCATTTTCCATTCAAATTTTGCCATAACCTCCCCATAAACTTTACATCTCCATTCCATCAATACACATCCTCTTCATTCCTAATCTAGCCACACCCTTTCAAGGGTCCTATCAGCACATAACAAATCCTCAAATCCCATCAATAACAACATAATCACCAAAATCTCCATAATCTCAATAACCACAATATCAATCACAAACTCACAACATTTGGCTCTTAAGGCCCTCCATTCAACCATTAATTCACAAACCTCCCTAAATTCAATTAAACACATTTTCCAATCATAGATTTCAATCCATAATTTTGGGTTCATTAATTTGTTTACCCATCCCAAACACTTAAACAATTTTAAACAAGGTTTAAGGTGGATTCCTTACCTTAATTTCACAAGTCTCCTTAATTCTCCTCTTGCTCCTCATCTCCTCAAAATCGGTTAAGAGGGCATGGAGTTTCCAAACTCCATCCCAACATTCAAGAACACAAAACACACTCAATTAATTATCTAAACCCTTGGAATATCTCAATTCAATCAAAGGGCTAGAACACAAAGTTAGGGTTTACCTTTTTGAAGCTTTTAAGAGGGATTCTCACCCTTGAATCAAGAAGGGAATTACTCCACCATTGAAGGATTAATTTGGAGCTCAAGAACAAGGAGAAAAACAAGGTATCAAAATGGTGAAAATCGATTACACCAAGAGATGAAGGAAAAATGACTTTTTCTTGGGAATTTTTACCTTAGAAGGAAGAGGAGATCTAAGCTCCACATTGGTGCCATTTTCTCTTCAAATGGGGAAAACCCATGGAGGTCAACTTCATCCTTTTGGAATTTCGAAAAGAGAGGATGATAGAGGAGGATGAGAGGAAGAAGAATATGTGATTTGTTTTTGATTTGGAGCTCAAATGGAGCTTGGGCATGAGGTTGAACATGGAGTAGCCATGGGAGGGCTTCAAGAACGTCCAAACCAGAGAGAGGGAGGAGAAAACCGGTGGAGGAAGAAAGAGAGAGAGGAAAGAGATGAAAGAGAGGGGAAAAGAAATAAGGGAGGAGAGAGAGAATAAGGGGTATTTGTACCCTTTTTGTTATTTAGCTCTTTTGACTTAATTAACTAGCTAACTAGTCATGTGTGGGTGGGCTGTCTACATTAATAAAACCGGCCCACTAATGTATACACGTTGGAGCGTTTTTCGTCTTTTAACAGAAAACACTCATTTATTTACCCGGTTTAGCACTATTCACTAACCGGGACAGTTTTTCGGAATTTTCTCATTCCTTTAATTTTAATGGTTATTAAACTCCCATTAATGTTTAATTATAGTTACATAATCAACTATGATTTATACGGGGTCATTTAACTGTTTAAAGTCACGTTTTCGGGTTTTCTCGAAAAACGCGCTTTAAGACTCCGTTAGCGTTTTAACGCATTGTTCGGATCCGTTTTCTTCTGGAATTTCTCCCACATGTTCTTAGTGTGTAATTAGGGTATAGAAATATACTTATAACCCTAATGAAGGTTATGCACCCCCTAGAATAATTAAATGCATGTTTTCACGTTTTGTGACTTTTACGCATTTTCTTTTTCTTTTTGGTTTTCATTTCTTAACCAATGATCTTAAGGGCTTAATTAGCCTTAGAAAATTATAATCACAAAATTAATTAGCACATTAAGGTTTGGGGTATTTCAATAATGACATGTTAGATATCTTAGAAAAATCAAAAGAAAACACTTACCTAACTTAGCTCTTGTCCTCATGTGTTAATTGACAATCAATTTCCATTATTTCCTTGACAACCAGCCGTAAGTATAGCATGAATTAAGGTCACTTATTGAGCCAATAATCAATGAATAAACTAATTCAAAGACTAGTCAAATTTGACATTAATTTAGTAAAAGAAGAGTCATCTCAATTTGCATTCTTCTAATACCTTACGTAGGCTTCATTCTTCTTTGCCACTCCATGACCGATTGGTAAGGCTTCTCCAACTCTCTCTTTTCTTCTTCATTTGCTAAGTTATTCCTTAGAGCTTCAAAGCTCCATTAATGGTGAATTAAGTTCTAACACCATTTCTATGTAAATTCCTAGTTGAATCTCCTAAGTCTTGAAGCAAGAAATCATCCTAGCAACTCTTAGAATTTTCGCCAAGCATAAGTCTTTCAAGGAGATTCCTAGATTCAACAACAAAACAAGGAACAACAAGATCAAGTTAAGGTATATTTTCATGTTGAAAATCCTAGCAAAATACCTAAGGTTATTACCGAAAATTTATGAACTTCTAAACCTATATTCTCTTCATTATTTCATGAAGGAAATTTAGATCTACAACCATCTCAAGGTCTACCGAAAATTCCTTGAAAAATTCCTAAGGTAAACTCTTGTAAACCTACTCCAAATCTTATTTATAAATCTTTGTTAGAAGTCTAACAAATGGATCTCCTAAATATATTCAAGGAGGCCGAATTCTCTTCATCCAAATAGCATTTGGAGAGCTTGGAGTTCAAGGAGAAATCAAGTACAAGAATTGTCTTGATTTAAGGAGTAAGTTTATATAATTAAGGTTTATTAACTTTAAGCTTGATTTAAGCTTCAAACTTTGGTATAAAAATTATGTATAACCTCTAAATAAATTAAGGCCGAAAATATGGGGTTAAAATATCAAGGAAAATAATTTATAACATATTAGGTAAGATTATTACCTTAAGGTATAAATATGTGTCACAAAAAATTAATTAAGATGCATATATATATAAACCGAATTGTTTGAGAATTAAATGTTCTATTTTGAGATTATAATCATTCTAAGTCATTAGCATAATTTTTGAAGTGTTATATGGCTTATATACATTTATATGTATATATTATAAAGTTTAAATCAAGTTTTAAAACTATATAATAAAATAAAATCAAAGCCGAGAATAACATGGCTTATTTGGTGATTTTCGAAATATATAAGTATATTAACTTATATTATAAATTTTGGGAATATTAAAAATAGCTGCAAGTATTTAAATGGCTAGTTTATAAAGTTATGTGGCTAAAATGTAAATTTTGAAAAGATTGGTGTGCTAAATATAAAAGCCTAGAGCTTAAGGATTAATTTGGTATAATTATGGTATAATATAAGGTAGGAATTGATATTATGAATTTTGGTGAATTTAAATAAGTGGTTAAGTGTTAAAATAACATTTTATAAAGTTTTGGGACTATTTTGTAAATATTGGAAACTATGGTGTATGGCCGAGAATTACATATGAATTTATGGGTATATTAAAGTATTAAATATGAAATTAAGTCTTGGTCAAAGTGTTGACCAAAAACTTTGTGTTAAAATGATTTATGATATAAAATATTAAGTTTATAAAAGTTTAAGGGTGAATAGGTAATTTATAGAAATTATTAAGTAAAACCGAATTGGACAAGGGGTGGAAATGTAATTTATAAAAGTATATGGGCCAATTCGGTTATTTAAGAAAATTAAATATTAAAACTATAGTTTATAATCTAATATGTAACTTATATAGAGTTTTGGGTTTAAAAAGTGAATAAAGGAAAATATAAGTGAAAACCGAAAGTTAAGGGGTTTATTTGTAATTTATAAAAGTTGGTATAATAAGATTGTAATTTACGAAAGTTAATATGGATATTTGGTAAATTAAAAAGGTAATGTGGTTAATTAATAATTTACAAAAGTTAATGTGTATGTTATGTAACTACCGAATTTATAAGGTTATTTGGTAATTTATAAAAATTAGAATATTCATTTGGTAATTACCGAGATATTAAAGTGGTACTTGGTAAATTATAAAATTATATGGTTATTTGGTAAGTTATAAAAGTAGTTGGGTGTAAAATACAAATACCGAAATTATAAGGTTAGTTTGGTAATTTAATAAAGAAAGGATTTAAAGTTAAGTAATGTGATATATTATGGGGAATAATATAAGGTTTATGAAATAATTATTGTTATGATAAAAATAACCAAGAGAATATAATATAGAGTTTATGAAATAATTGTGGTTATAATAAAGATAACCAAATTATATTGGTATATGGAATAAGAGAAATAATTATGGATATGTAATTAAGGAGATGAAGAAATATCATAATATGGGAATTCATTATCACATGTGGATACTACATAAAATAATGAACTAGTGAACTATCTAGAACCACTGTTAAATAACAGGGGGAAATAAAGAACATACAGAGTTATTATACAACGAGTATAAACACTACAGTAACAGTACTGTAATATTTAGTGAATAGTCATATTAATATTACCCAGTATTACATGTTTATATAACAGCGTACGGGAAGGAACTACTGAATAGAAATTTGTCAAGCTAGCAGTTACTTGGTGAACGGTATGTTAATTGTGTGGTCTGAATGTCCTAAGGATTTTCCTAAGGTCCAGACGTTGTGTGTCTAATTGTTTAAGAGCGATATCTGTGATTTTATGTATATGATATTGTGTGCTGTATTGCTCAACACCACTGCGTTTTTATTTTACACGAACGTCTTATGACTGGAAGTTTATACACCTAAACTGGAACAAGACTAACTGACCTTTAGGTATTATTGAGCCTAACTGATGGTCAACTGTTATAGTCTTAACTCAAGGATTGGTTATTATGTCACTGACAAAAAGGGCTAACTTATAAAGAGAGGAATCCAGACTGTTTCGACTTTCTGGTTGCGCATCGTGATCACTACGAGAGACTTCAATGGGGAGTCACTCAAGGGAATCCATCAGTCACATTCGAGGATGGCGGAGGGCACTACCGTTGGTGCACAGGTTCGACCGGATCGGTCTTATATTTATCCAGGGCCATAAGGTCAGCTGGTAACGGCTCCATTGGAACCCAGGGGACTATCGTCCATTAATAAATTATTAAGGGTTGTCTTGACATGACGCCTGAGGTGGAAATTAATTGGAAAAGGTTAAGTGATTGGTTTAAAGGATAAGGGCCAGGTGGCCAACTAACAACTACAGTTTAATACACGTATCTTGTTGGTTATTGTAACACCCCGAATCATGTCCAACAATAATACGACGCGCCTAAGTTAGCAGGAGATGTCTACGCAGCGGTTTACAACTTCCGGGTGTCACAGATGCCAACCACCCATGTGGTTGACAGACCACAATACCAACTCCAAGTACGGTCTGAATGACTGGAATTTAAACCTTAACGAAATCCAAATACAATATAAAGTACAACCCGAGTACCGAGCATCTACAGTTTAGTTAACAACTTAAGCAACATAACTCATACATAAGAAAGCATACTACTTAAAGTCTTGCCCAAAAGGACTACCCCCATGGTAGTCACTTGCCTACTCTCCGCCATCGTCAAGCACAATACCTGAAAAAAAATTGGGTGTAAAGGACTCAGCAAACTACGCTGAGTATGAACGTGTGAAGCCCGCATGTTACCGGGCCACACGACTACTTGGTCGAATATTATTAAGTCAATTTACATGCTATGATAAAGCAGTAAAGCACACATCAGCACATCATGATATCATACACACTCATCGGTAGCATAGCAATATCAGTAAGCAACCAAGCACATCTTGCAAGTAGCATAACAATGTCAAACAAGCAGTCCAGCACAATAAGCTGCTAGTGTAGCAACAACAGTCAGGTAATTATAGGACGTGTGCGTAGGTACATTATACCGTCGATCCTCGCTATGGGATCATTCAAGAGATTGTGCATTGTTTTCTTGTTCTCATTACATATATTTTCTTTCTTCTCTTGCACCGAGTCAGGGGATATAGATTAGATCCCGAGACTTGTTATGTAGGTGCTATTCATTCCTTGTTTTCTTAAAGGATCACATTTGTGACTTTCTCTTGTTCGCTTGGTCTCATTATACAAGTTTTCCTTTATTCTCTGGCACCGAGTCAGGGGATATAGATTAGATCCCGAGACTTCATTATGTAGGTGCTAATCGTTCCTTGTTTCTTTAAGGATTATTTGTGAATTCTTTTATCACCACAATTTGGAGAACGTCTTCTCCATAGCCACTCCTCCATTCCCGACGTCATATGTCGAGAAAGAGGGGTCATCTCTAGACCCCAGGGTGTGCTCGCTAATCCTCCAGTCCCGGCGTCGTACGTCGAGACAGAGGGGTCATCTCTCGACCCCAGGAAGCGCTCCACAATAATAACAATAGTCGGTCGAAGGATCTGATGCAGATACCAACTCCCGAGCGTCCAAACCGCGCGGCCCGAGAATTCTTCTTCCCGGATTATCCATATGATCCATCAGCTGGTACTTACTTATTATATATTTATTTAATTTTTTTATTATTATTTTTTTTTGTCAGCTCGACACCATTGTGGGTGTCGATCGTAGTCTTCAGTAGGGCATTCACTTATCATAAATATCTTGACACCATAGTGGGTGTCCTTAGGAGTCCTCTATAGTTAGAGAGGAGTTTCTCATTGTGTAGTTCTTTTGGTTTGTTTACGTAGTTCGCCAAGTTTCATCTCAAGCTCCATAGACGAGAAAAGGACTAAACTACCGTGTGCGCGCAAGTAATATGCAGCAATGATATATCTCAAGCATATAAGCAATCACAACAAGCAATCCAATTCCATGCTTAATCTTATGGTCATTGTCAAACAAAGCACAAGCACACAAGCCGTGTAACACGGCAACATACGAACCACACATGTCCATACCTTATTCGAAAGCACGAGTTGTCTTACACTCGAAATCCCGGTCGGAGCTCGCTACGGTCCTAGAGGTAATTAAAACAGTGTGTCAGTTTATTATTTTACGTGACGACACTTTATATCGTATGTCATTCCCTAGGTATGTTGTCACATGCCTAGTTTATATTGACTCTTAGAACTTCACATGCATTAATCCTAGGCTCAACTTACTCCTAGGATATTCATATCTTAGTTACATGTTAACTAAGCCCTTTTCTTTAGTTAATGTTTTAGGGCGTTTTAAGAGGCAATTATGTAACAAGTTTGTATAACATAGATATGACTTATCTAATGTGTATTCTTTCCTTAGTTAAATAGGTGAGTAATATTTTAACCCTTGTATGATGATAATATAGATCATAGAATATTCCTAAAACTCACTTGTACAGAAATCCAAAAGTTTCTAAATCTGAAACACAGTTCTCATGTAATACCTTATCTAACGTTACTTTTAATGTAGAAATCGGTGTTTAACCTTCTCCACATGTTTCGCTTACCAAGTTATGTTTATTAGATATTATTTGGGTTCTTTATTAAGTTTGAATCCCACTTATAATACCCTTGCAACACAGTTATACAGAACCTATAATCTCAATGAAAACTGAAACCACAATCTAAACACTTCTTCTTGTTTCTTGTTATTCTTTAGTTCAACGGATGTTTCACTCCTTACCACATCATTACCCAACTAAGTATAGGTGTTAATAATGTTTTTAACTCAAAACCACCCTAGTAAAACACTCACCCAACTGCTGTACTCAAATACACAGAAACAACAACTACTCGAAATCTGAAACTGAAAACTGATATCATCGCTTCTATTACTTCCTTTACTCTTGAATTTTGACTTCAGTTTTCCCCAAAGTGTTAACACGTTTAGTTAGATAAGTTAGCAAGGCTTTAAGCTCACAACTCTCCCAGTACAACCCCTTACACACCCTCTGTCGCTTGGTTGTACAGAAAACCTTGTCTCAGGGAAACAATAGAACTGAAACAGAAAAAAAAAATCCTCACATGGCTTACTTATACCTTTCTTTGCTATGGCTTATCCTGAACTCCCAAGTTATCCCAAGATACTCACTTACTTTATTATGTGTTCTTGCTGTGTTTTACACCCAAAACCACCTAGACAGTCCTATTAAACTCACTGGTGCAGTCCTTATACGGAAACAGAAATTTCAGAAAACTGTAACACGATTTGAGTATTCTTCTCTAGCCTTCCTTTTCTGTTCATTAATCTGCCCTCCAATTCTACTCAACGTCTTTACCCAGCTAGTTAGATACTTGGTCGAGATTTCAGACTCAAAACTACTCAAAATCACAAGGACAACACCTCTGAAACCTCCCTACACAGAACTGAACAAGGCTGCAAAAAAAAACCTGAAACACTAGTTTGGTATCTTTTCTTCTGTCTTTCTTTTCTGTCACTTCATCTGTCTGCTAATTCCCCCCAATCTGTCTATCCATTTAGTCAGGTGGTTTACCACGATATTAAATTCAAGAGCAGACCCAGTGCAGTATCGTTAAAGTTATAATACTTACTGATGCTGAAACAAGAAACTTCAGAAGCTAAAATTAGCCTGATATAGTCCTCTCCTAACACTTGTCTTGGTTCATAATCTGACTTTCATTTCTTTTTCTTTGTTTACAGGTGGACCGTCAGTTTCCCCCAAGTTGTTTAACTTCCTAGCCAGGTGCTTAACATAATCCTATCCTCGGGATAAATCAAGGCAGCAGGGTACACCCCTCTGAAAAACTCTTTAAGCAGAAACCAAAATCTGCAGAATTGAACTATCTTCTGCACCCTGCTACTTCTAACTTTTGTTTTAATGATGTAACTGATTTTCCCAAACTCCATCAGACTAGTTACTACTTAAGTAAGGGTTTAGCAAGATGTTACGTTCACCAACTAATCATTACACTCCTCACAACGCCACTGGAATTTACCTTTACTGAACAAGAGGTTTCAGAAACTGAGCAGAACCAAAACACCAAAGCTGGTGGCTTCTTCTATTATATATTTTTTTTTCCACCTAGTTTATGCATCAGGTTAAGTTCTTTAATTCTCCCAAAACATTTATAATTTACCTAAGTGCATTAGAATGTTTCAGGTTCATGATTAGACCAATAAAACCCATTATACTCCTCTGAGATGTCCTTTACACACACCTGTAAGCTGAAAGCTCTGAATCTGTGTACCACCTCTCTTTACTCTTCCTTTTAGTTCATTAACTGAATTATATTTTCTCCCAAGTTGTTTACCCATTGAGTCAAGTGTTTGGGCAAGGTTTTAAACTTATCATTCAGCCAATACAACTCTTATATTGTTTCTGGAATTCGGTTATACAGGGGTAGAATAGTTGCAGGATCTAGACTCATTTCTGCACTAGGTCATTGATTGATTCATACATAATTTACCTGAGCAACTTAACCTGTTAGCTTAACTCACTTAGTTAAGTGTTCAAGCAACATTTTAAACCCACAAAACAACCTAGGCAACCCTGTTAATGTTATAGAATTATCATCATACCGAAACTAGACAACCGGGGAAAAACTGAAAAACAAAACTGCAATGTTACAGTTTTCGAATGTCATCAGGTTTGTCAGTGAGTTTCCTAATCCCCCTCATGGTGTTCATCGACTTAGCTAGTTCCTCTTTTACATGTTTTAATAACTCACTAGCTCCAAGACCACCCAAGACAGCAAGGTAATGCTACTGAAGTTGCAGCAGAAACAGAAGACATAAGTTGATGCATCTGTTTTCTGTTTTTTTTTTTCAAGTTACTAACTGTTTCCTGTTTCCTTTTCTTCAGTTCGTTAATCTGTTTCTCTTTCATTTTCTTTTTGGCTCCCTAATGTGTCAACATGTAGGCTATACTCCGAAAAAAAAAAAATATATATACAGAAAGGCACATGTTTTCAGAAACTGAAGTTGATACTGGTATGGCTTAATACTGCGATCAGACAGAACCAAAAGAACTGCGAGTCTGAAATCAATCTGTTATCTTCTATTGTTTTATGTCTTTATGTGATTTTTTAAACTCCAATCTAGTCTAACCCATAACAGACAGCACTTCAGGAACTCTTTACACAGCAAAGAGGGATCTGAAAAAAAACTGAAATTTGAACTGATGCATGTTCTCTTCTGTCATTTTTCTTTCTGTTCTTTTTATTAATCTCACCTTTCCACTTCTCCCTCTAGGTTTGCTAAAGTAGTTAAGTGTTTTATTAAGAACTTGCATCCCAGCACACCCTTGGTGCTACCACAAGCACATCCAAAACAGAACTGGACAAACTGATAAAACTGAAACAACACCGAACTGATATTCCTTTCCTTTTCTGTTTGTCTTATTGTTTCTTACTAACCTGTTTCTTAACTTCTTTTCTGTTTTCCCAAACTTAGATGCACTTAGGCTTATGTGTTGACAAGGTTTCAAAAAAAAAAACTCAGGATTAACCCCAGACAATGCTATTAAAGCTCCTAGAAACTTATTTTTTTACAGATCACACGAATCTGAAATTTTCTGTTCTATTTACTTCCTTGCTCGCTAACTTGTTTCCTTTTGGTTTTCCCCAGGTGTTGATAAACTAACTAGGTGTGTTAGTTATGTAGTGGGTTCGTCATCACACCAATAAGACTCTGATCACGGTTGTTTCAAAGGAAGAATGAAGAGAGGTACTTCAAAAATCTGAAATGGTGTTGCAGGGTCAACGAGTCTTACCACAAGATTTAGGTTGCAGGAAAATGGTGCCTCCACTTCTTTTCGGTTTTGGACTGGTCAGAGTACCACAGCTTCTGTTGGATGTATCTTTTTTTTTTACACACAGAAGAGGAGAGGCGGTTTAGAGTATACTGGTATGAAAATGTCAAGAAAACTGCAAAGAAGATGAAGCTTTTACCTCAAATCTTTGGATTCAACTGTTTTCATCCCTCTTCTGAAATCTGCTATGGGAGACAAGGTTCCAGTGATTTAGAACTTCATAAGCGTGGATACAAGGGAAGAGGGAGAGTGAAGAGTTGAAACAGAGGTATATAGCTATACCGAGAGTGGAGAAAGTGAGCAGGTGCGGTGGTATTTCCTTCACCAGATAGGCACACGATGGAGGAAGGGTGCAGTAGGTTGCCAGGGGACTTTTGCTATACTGAAGAGTTGAGTTGCATGCGGGTTATACAGGGCCAATAAGAGAAATTAAAAAAAATCATACTCATGCAATATCGGGCATAAAAAAAAACAGAAGGAAAAGAGGAGGCTTAAGCACTGATGTCTACTCTGGTTGGAAAGGGCAGCTGGGACGATCTGTTGCAGAACTTGCACAACTGAGATGGATTCTTGCTTTGGAACAGAGCAAACCGAGTTGATCATAGTGAGACGATGGCTCAAGAGAGAAGCTGGGTGAGTTATTAATTAAACACTGGTTGCTACTGATTCCATGGGCGCGGGAGTTGGAGGAAAAGAGAAGCAATAGCTTCTGCCATGCGTTTATCTCCTGTCAATGTGGTCTGTACGCAAGGTCTTGGAACAAGGGCTGAGTGGATTGATTCCTTATGCGACAGTTGACCAATGATTCTTATCAGTATGCGGGGATGTTTGGAAAGGGATGACGGGACCGATTTTGATGCGTGGGAGTTGCAAAAAGGACAAGCTCTGATGCATGAACTTTGAATGAGCAGTAGGATTTAACTTTTATTGGAATCAGAAACACTCAGGTGGTGTTTGTGGCTTCAGGTATCAAGGGGGTATGGGCGTGGAAATGTTTTAATGTGGTGGAGTTTCAAGGCAAGTGTCTCATCAGCTGATTATGTGGAAATCAACAACCGTCACCAGAAATTGTTTTGTTAGGATGAAGATTTCAGTACGTTTCCCAGGTGGTAAGGACTATGTCGATTCACTCTCTTTTTTTTTTCTTTAGTTACCTTAGTAAACTTAGCACTAGTTTTAATTCTTTAGTACTAGTTACTGAATTTGAGCATAGCTCAACCGGTTAAGGTATTTGGGGAAGGTACGAGAGGTCTCGGGTTGAGCCTCAGCGGGAGCGTCTTTACTTCTTTCTTTTTTTTTTTATAAGTTATACTTGCTTATTTATATATGTAATATCATATAATATACCATGTTATATTTATTTATTTATTTGTTACAAGGTTACGCGACGTTATCATTTTTATTACAATGTTACGATATCGTAACGTTACGCCCGTGTAGTTTTCGTATTAGTACATATTTAAGTACGCGACTTTATTAGTATGTAACGTCGTCACGCGTTCGGACATATGTATATACTAGATTTAATTTTTCGTACATTATTTTATGTCCGAATTATAAACGCGTTATGATTTATGCGTTTAATCTTCAGGGGTATTTCAGTTATGTTATGGATCATTGGCGTGTGATTATTGGTTATTGTTAAGGATTCTGATGTGTGATTATTGGTATGTTATGGGTTATTGATGGGTGGTTATTGGTGTTGCGTACTATTGTACATTGATGTTTATAGGTGAATTGTTATGTGAGTGTTTGATGTTTACAGTTATTACTGTTATTATTGTAAACCGGTATTTCATGTAAAGAATCTAATATCAAGATGGCGAAAACGACTTAAGGAATCCAGATGATTTAAGACTACATTTAGCATACCAGCATTCGATTGCTGAGCCCTTCAATGGGCCAAACATTCCTGGTTATTGAGAAGACTCAAGCCGGAGTGCGGGACACGGGGGTAGCTGATGTGTTTTCAACAAACACCTTTGGTTTTATTTTGTATTGTATTAAGGAGGTTGTTGTATTCAGTTAGTTGCTCATTTAGTTGGACTTGGTTTGTAATAATTAGAGTGCTCAGTATCTGTTCATCACAGCGTGAGGAGATGTATTGTTGGAAAGAGTAAGGATGTCTTGTTACTCACAAGTGTGAGTAACGGCGCGTAACACCAAGGTAGATAGTTTTTATTCTCCGCTGCGAATTGTTATTTATTATGCTACGACTTGCGACGTTATTACAGGTTTAGGATTAGGGGTGTTACAAAAAGTGGTATCAGAGCCGAGTACCGCTCTAATGAAGGATACTGAGTCAAGAACATTAGCATAGGAATATTGGGATACGGGAAACGTCTGTGAGGATTTGTGACCTAGAAAAATTCTAGGAATATCTTTATTGCTAGTAGTTAGCTTACTTACATGTTTGTGATTGTGAATGTAAAAACGGTGTAGCAACCGAGTAGTAATAATAATATACTATAGATGTCGACAAGAGGAAGACCACGTGGAGGCAGCAGTGGACGCGGTGGCGAGACACCGACGGATGTTCCAGAGGTACCAGGCCTAGCAGCAGCCATGGCAGCCTTCGCGCAACAACTAGGAGCTCAACTTACGGGAGCCATACCCCACCCGCCGCAGCCCAGGGAAACCAACTGGTTGAAGAGCGTTGCAGACGCGAGAGTACCGACTTATTCAGGGAACGGGACCCCGCCGCACTGGAGAAGTTCATTGTAGAGCACTAGAAGGCGTTCAAGGCTGTCAGAGTTCCAGAAGACCAGAAAGTCGACATCGCCGCGTACAACCTGAAGGACGCAGCTGACATTTGGTGGCGGTCTGTGGAGGGCCACTTTAGAGCTACACGGACTTTGGATGGACATCGTTTGTAGAAGTTTTGGGGGAAGTACTACCCCGTACACCAAAAAGCAGAGAAAAAGGCAGAGATCGAGACCTTAATCCAAGGGAGTCAAACAGTTGACCAGTACTACGCACGGTCACCAGTTTGTTGGACCACATACCAGGAGTCGACTACTCCTGTCACACCCCAAACTACTGGCCTAGGAGTTAGGGGTATTACACGCCGCGTATTATTACATAATAACGCAAGGCTCTAATAAACAGAAATTAAACAGATAATCAAATAAGGCCCAAACGAAATACTTCAATACAGTATTATTGAAGAGATGTTAAAACATCCCAAAAGTCATTACAGAACCTACCAACAGATGTCAAAAGCGGAAGCTTAACAAAAATATGCCAAAGGCTCAAATTCAATACAAAGGTCTCAAAAGAAGCTAAATACAAAGCAGCTAAACTCCAGAAGCTGAGGGGAGACTGAAATACCCCTAAATTTTTAAAATCAATATATTATAAAGTTTACATTTATATTATATGGATTACAAGTATATTATAGTTTATAAGTACATTAAATTATTTACAAGCACATTATATAGTATTTAATAAAGGTGGTTCGTGTTAATAATAATCCGTTTTAAAAAAAAGTCGGTTATGATTTTGATGTCATAATATGATCCATGTGTATTTCTATTATTTTAGTGTATTTATTTGTTTATAATAATGATAGTGTTGATTTTATTACATACACTTAATAAGTTAGTTTATCATATGTCAGTGACATCTTTTGGTATTTTCTGAAATACCCCTAAATTTTAAATACATTTATTTTCTAGTTTACAAATATATTATATAGTTTACGACCATATTATACAGTATTTAATAAAGACAATCATGGTAGTGGTGATTTTTATCTTCGTATTGATGATGCGTGTATTTCTCTAGCTAGCTTGGTATATTTATTAATTAAAAATGGAGCTATAATAATACTAATAATAACATGATTCAAATAGTACTGTTGATTTAAAATACATTTATTATGTAGTTTTGAGTATATTAGTTCACAAGCATAGTATATAGTTTATGAGTATCATACTATAATTTACGAGCATACTATATAATAAAGATAATTCGTGTTAATAAAATAACATATTTTAAAAGTAAATCGGTTGTGATTTTTAATGTCATAACAATGATCCTTGTATTTCTAATTATTTAGGCATATTTATTGTTTATAATGGAGTTATAATAATTATAATGTTACGATTTAAATACTACTATTGGTTTTATTACATACACTAAATAAGTTAGTTTTATAAGTCGGTTACATCCTTTGGTGTTTTCTGATTTTATTTAATTAATAATTCTAACTTTTTGTATTTCTAGGGTGTTACTAATGTTTATAATGTAGTTATAATAATACGATATCAATGCAATTATTGATTTTACTAGATTTAATAAGTCGTTTAATTGATTGGATTTATTATATGAAGTTTCCTAACTCTATTTAATGAATTAATACTAACTTTCTGAATTTCCTACTTTATTTAATACACTACTTTAAACTTTCATATTCCAACCTTTGGTTTTCTGTATTCATTCAGCAGTTTAATTTACCTTGATTAATTAAATAGTTTATATTTCCCTATCTTTTTGGTTTCCCCCGTCTCCTAAAATTCTTACCTTGCTATCTCATTTGATTTGCACATCACACTCCCTTGTCATCTCTCTTAGAAATCTTTCAATTCCTCTAATATCAAATATTTCACGCTCTTCTCCATCCCTCTCATATGTTGGACAAGAAAGAAAAGAAAAACCCTCACACCCTCCACTCGTTTCGCTCGCACACACAAAAGAGAAAGAAAAAAAAAACTAAAGAGACCCTCACTCACTCACCGTAATAGCAGGAATTGAAAAAATATATAATCACTTCCCTTGCAAAATCTTATTACCCTCACACCCGCATCAGCCATACAAATTCATGATTCATCCCCTCTTTCAATACAATCATCGGTGATGTCAGCCGCCCTTATATGGTGTCCGGGTATCCAGTAAATACCAGTTATTATTTTAGGCTCTAAATCTGTGAGCGAAGAGTAGTGGTTAATTCTTCAGTTAATTTGTGGTGCTAGTTTCGCCTAAAGTTCAGGTAAGTTATTGCGTTCACTAATTTTTATTATTTTATAATAATGAATTTTCACGTGAATGTGAATTTTGTGTGTGATCATTGTTTAGATTGAAGCATTAAGTGTTAGTGATAATTTCATTTTCTTGTGTGAGTGATTTGTTTTGTAATGGATATTAGTGGTTATTTTGTTTTGTAATGGATATCAGTGGTTATTTAAATATATTTTCTAAAAGAGATTGATGGAAAATAGTTATGAGTTATTATTTATGATCAACGTGATTGTTGTGAAATCGTTAACGAAATGATTTTGTGAAAATTGAATTATTTATTCAATAAAGATGATATCATAATTTATTTATGGTGAAATATGTGGATTTTGATGAGATTATATGGTAAAGAATAATAACACAATAAAAGACTTTTTAAGAGGAGAAAACCATGGTGCATGTGGGCCGCATAGGACACATGAATGAGATGATAAATGCGGGCCGCATTAGGACGCATAAGTTTGAGATACTGTGGGCCGCACTAGGACACAGTTAGCCCTAGATCTACTCCTTAGTCCTTTGAACTATGGGGGGTGTGCACACTTAAGGATTTAGTGCTTGGTTGGATTCCCGGCTGTGTGTTGGGGTCCGGGTTACAGCTGCGTGTTGTACCCAAAGAGAAAGTAAAGTTTTTTTGTCCTGGCTGCGCGTTGGGACAAGGAAGATAATTAAAATAATCCGACTATATATTTTTGGGTTACTAAAGAAATCCAATGTGAAGTATTTTACAGTTATGATAATTTTGTTGTTGTGTGTTAATATTGTTGAGATGTGTTATGTTGTTTGTGTGGTTATCTTGTTAAAAATGTTTTCTAAAGAGAAAATGATTTTTACGTAGTGAAGTGGTAGCTTACTCAGTTTTTCTGACTTTATCGTGGCTCTTTCTATGTTTGTTTGGATTTCTGCCACAGGTACTGATGAAGTCCTTGGGGTTTGGGAAGGCGACTCCACATAGGCTAGTTATTTGTTATTGAATTTTATTTTAGGCTTTAAGACTTGTGCATTTTTAAGAAATTGTATTATGGACATTGGTTTTTCTTGTCAAAATAATGAATTGGTTTATTTAGTTAATTGTTTAGGCTTCACACTCGTTCTTTTTGCGAGTGTGGCAGTAATACTACTCCGGATTAGGTTTTGTTTCCGCTGCTTATCAATATAAATATTGAATTGTAAAAAATTGACCTAATAAATGTTAGAAATCCGGGGTGTTACAAATGGTATCAGAGCTGACTCGGGACCGTGCCGGGATGAGCTACCCGACACCTACCGAGGAGGTCCATGGGACTTGGATGTTAGGCTTGCGACGAGGACGTCGCGTTTTGAGTGAGGGAGTATGTAATACCCCCATCCCACATCGGGATATGAGTAGTATTGTGAGTGCTTTATATGCAAACATATGGGTTGACTACAACAACAGGCCTTCCACTTTTCAGCCCAAGTGAGGATTCGGGCCTAAAGTGGCTAGTTTTCAAGCCCGGATGGCTTGGGATCTAGGTTGTTGGACAGTTTGCTCATATGGGGTGTTTCAAGATGGTTCAGAGAATTTGACCCCGGATCTTGTCCTAGGACAGGTGGATGAAGAAGGGGATGGTGAAGCTCTTAGAAGCTTGTTCAAAGATCCAGAGTTTCCCCCTGGCTTTGAGCCGGGTGTTGAGCTTCCTCAGCCGGAGCGATGCCCTGAGGAGGAGTTTGTCAAAGAGGAAGCAAGACAAACTCTACTGCTGGCGAAGAAGCTTGGATGCCACGTGCGTGATGAAGGGCTTGCTCTAAATAATTTTGAGGAGATCATTCGCGAGCATAGAGCTAGTTCACGGCAACGAAGTCAAGAGTCTAAGGTTTGGTTGAGGCCGCTGCAGATAGGGAGTCGCGTTCCACCTCAAGATGTAGTGCTAGAAAGAGGTTGGGGTCTAAGAAAGGCCTAGTGGGATTTAGTAAGTTCTCTCGTATTAGTAAGGCTACAATTAGAAGCAAGAACAGAGTTAAAATGAGATAGTAAGGAGTGTCTGGCAGTTTGTTTGTTAGACTAGTAAGGTATGTATGTGGTGGTCCTCTCTTTGTTCTAGCTTGGTGCTACTGGTCGCTTATGTGACCTTCTAGGCTTATGGCTAGTCTCGGGCCTTGTGCCCTCAATTATAAAAAAAATCAGAAGCAGCAGTGATTATCTCTGCCACCTCTTTTGTTCCCAAAAAATACACTTCCTTGTTTCGCTCTCTGAATCTTCCAACTTCTATTGAGCATTAACTAGTAACTACAAAACGGAGCAACACATCTCTATATTCATTCCCCAACCAAAAACAAGAGGATTCCTCCTCCTTTTTGTTCCCAAAATCACCAACCTGAGCATACAAAGTGGTTAGTCGACCTCCATTAGTCCATTTCTTCCGCTTCACTATCACAAAAGGGACATGCATAGGGCGGGCATGAATCACTGTCCCTTGAATGAGGTGATTCGATATATGTTATGCACAAAAAATCAACTGAAAAACAAAGAGAGGTTTTGCACGTCACCATCCACCGCCCTACACCTGTACAAAGAGATTTGCGATCGAAATTTTAAGAAGCCAACGATCTCGAAGGCCAATTCAGAAGTGTCGTCTTTGTTACTCTACCAACAGATGAAGGTAGGGGTGAGCATTTGGTTATTCGGTTCTACCTGAAAACCAAATAAGGAAAAAAGTTCGATTTTCGGTGTTTGTTCAGTTCTACCCGAATAACCAAATTTTAGTTTGAGAACCGAAATAACCGAGAACTGAATAACCGAATTTTTTAGAAGCTGGAACCGAAAACTTAGATTTTAATTCGGTTTTCGGTTCTACCCAAATCATAACCGAGAACCGAATTATAAAAAAACACCGAATTGTAAAAAAGGAACCAAATTGCAAAAAAAACCGAATTACAGAAAAAAAAACCAAATTAAAAAAAACTGAATAAAAAAAAATAAAAACAGAACTATAGAAAAAAAACAAAATTTTGTCTAGAACTCAATGAACCAACAAGGGAGTTCCACCTGCTAATTCTATCACAAGATCCAAATCTAGATTACAACTTATGTCATTACAAGATCCAAATCTTTCCAAAAAAATAAACATAAGCAAAAACGAAATTAAGCTGTTATCTAGACATCACGTACACCCTTAGAAGCCATCTGCAACAAGAAAAAGTTTGTGTATTACCGCAACAGTGTGATATCTTTAACCAGAATAATGAACAGATTCATCGCTTTGCCATTTGTGTCAATTCTGATAACTTAACATTTATCTATCCTTAGAGCATGTAAGTTCCTTGTTCAACTTGTGACCGTCACAAAATAAATCAAAAACAGAAGTTATAATCGCCAGAGAGAAGATAAATTCTAGTAGATTACCAATTCCAGAATTCAGCAGCCCACTCTTCAATCTGGTGTGAGAGATGAGATGTTCGAGTGATTAAAATCTGCACTATAGAGGCGTAGATACACAAAGAAGATAATTAATAGAGGTGCAGAGCAAGTACGTTCCTTGTTCAACTTATGAGTTTGGGTTGCTTCAGTTTAATGTCCACACCATACCAGTGCATTTCAGAGTCTAATTTAACTAATTGGGTTTAAACGATATTAGCATTATTACTTTGTAAAATCTGTAGGTGCAGCGGTGGTGGAGGATTCACATTAGCCATATAATCTAATTTCCAAAAACAAAATAATAATGCTTCAAAGCTTACGGTGTAGAGCAAGTATGTTCAATAAATCAATTGCACAACACTAGTACAAAACAGACATATTTCAGTGCCTTTATTTCGGCGGTTGTTCTTACAATAGCCGAAATAGAGCTTTGAAAATTTTGTGTCTAAAAAAAAGACACCTATTTCGGCGGTTGTTAGCTAGGAACCTTCGAAATAGGGTCCAAAGATACCTATTTTGGCGGTTCCTAGATAACAACCGCCAAAATAGGGTCGCTGAAAATTCCGTGTCTAAACAATGATACCTATTTCGGCGGTTCTTAGCTAGGAACCGCCGAAATAGGTTAATTTTTGAGTTCTTTTTTCGCATTCCCGGTTTTTTTGTCTATTTTTCAAATTCCCGCCCCTCCACATTCTTTTTCCAACCTTTCCCTTCTCTCTCTCTTTATTCTCTTCACGCACCGTAATTTTGCAACCCTCACGCCTCCGCCTTCATTCTCTTCTTGTGTTTGCTCCTCAAACTACTGCATCTCGCTCACCAGATTGAAGACGGGGCTGAAACTTTTCATTCAGAAATCGGTAATATACTTGAACTTATATTTTTCTGCCTCTATTCATTCTCTGCGCCTCTGATAAGTGTCCAAATGAGCATGATTTATAGGTGTATTTCATGTATAATATTAGCACTTTTCTTGCTCATTTCTCCACTTCGGTTAGTTTTCCTCTAGTTTATGTTTTATTGTTTATCTCACAAAATTATTGGTTTAACATGAGGAAACCAAGCCGGGAGTGAAGTAGACAAAGAGACGAACGCGTAGACGCAAACAGCTCAGAAAACGGACTTATAACGAAGAATGTAGAGCCGATTGAAGATTGTTATATATATATAATATATAGTATACATAATATCGGATGAGAAGGGGCCGAGACGTCCGCACCCATCAATTGCAACCGCGAGGCGGACGAGGCATAGGCAACCGCGAGGCGGACAACACAGAGGGTACCGCCTCTTAACAGGCGGACGACACTAAGGCTACCGCCTCTTAACTCGCGGACAACACAGAGGCTACCGCCTCGCGGACGTTGAAGGAGGTTACCGCCCCATATTGAGCGGTCTTGGTGGCGGACATGAGAGCAGCAACCGCCACTTATTGGGCGGTACCAACAGGCGGACACCAACAGGACCGTGACTAATTATCAGTCGCGACTATCTTCTTCGCGCCGTCGTCGTCTGCAACTCGCCCGACTCGCCCGCAACTTATCCATCTACTCCGCACGCGTATTCAGTCTGTCCCCTGCGCAATCAATGAAGCAATCAATGCTCTTCTTCATCTGCAATCAAATTCGTACGGATCCAAACCTCTATATAAACCCAGCACCATAACTGCATAAAAAACACAGCACGCGACGGGAGTCTGAAGAATATTTTCACCACACTCATCCATATCCATTCGCTTCCATTTAATTCTCTCCCGTAACACCACATCAGTCCACACTCACGCAGTAACAAAGAAATAGAAGAACAGCAGTGAGAGGAGAGCAGACCAGTTCTTCCTCTGAATTAATGTCAAAATCTATCTGTGTAATCTTCTTATCTCCGTTAATGTCTGAGTAATTTTCCTTTGTATCCTAGGATGGGGGTTTGATTTCTAATATTACGTAAATTAATATTTATCACCTGTTTCTCTCATTTAACTTGTTTTAATTCCTTTCAACTAATATTGCTAAATGCTTTGCGCGACAAACGACTGCATTTATTTGGTAACTATCAACATATGATTTTGAGATAGTCTAGGTACCACAAAGGAATTAATCTTAGTATTTACACTCCGGACTGAGCAGGAAAATATTAAGGCTTTTATTAAGAGTTCGTAACTGACAATTATTAACTCTAATAGGCAATAAATAATTGAAACATGGTTATAAATATGTTTAAATAATTTAGGAAATTCCCCCGCTATCCTAGGATACATTTTTCCATTCACATCAATTAATTCACCTTTTTACTGTTCTTATTATATTTGCACTGATCAAACAACAAATCAAGCTTGCCTCCGGCTAAACCCCTTTTTACAGTTTTTAAGTAACTACCAAGACTAGGATAAATTGAACAATCTCCCTGTGGATACGACACTTGTTTTACTAACTACGACCGGGATTTGTTTGCAGCCCGACGTTTATAATTTGAGTTTTTAATTTCCTTTCTTTTAATTTTACACCAGTTTAACCACTCAGAAATAACCTTCTGCAGCCTCTCACGGTATATTTTTGCAACTCTAACAGGCGAGCAACAACATGCTCTGCGCCTCACATCAATTTTGCAACCCTAACTGGCGAACAAGGAATTGAACATGCTTTGCGCCTCTATTCATTCTTTGTGCCCTCACGATAATTTTTACAACCCTAACTGGCGAGCAACAACATGATCTGCGCCTCACGTCAATTTTGCAACCCTAACTGACGAACAAGGAATCGAACATGCTCTACGCCTCTATTCATTATTTGCGCCCTCACGGTAATTTTTGCAACCCTAACTGGCAAGCAACAACATGCTCTACGCCTCACGTCAATTTTGCAACCCTAACTAGCAATCAAGGAATCGAACATGTTTTGCGCCTCTATTCATTCCCTGCGCCCTCACGGTAATTTTTGCAACCCTAACTGGCGAGCAACAACATGCTCTGCGCCTCACGCCAATTTTGCAACCCTAACTGGCGAACAAGGAATCGAACATGCTCTGCGCCTGAGATGAATCACTGGAACTGCTACATCTCGTGACCGAGGTTGAAGATGGGGCAATAGTATCATTTTTTTAAATACAACCTATTTCGGCGGTTGTCAGCTAGGAACCGCCAAATAAGTATGTTTTTGTGTTCTAAAACACGCCTATTTTGGCAGTTCTTAGCTAACAACCGCTGAAATAGGTAGTCTATTTTGACGGTTGTTAGCTAGGAACCGCCGAAATAGGTATGTTTTTTTGTTCTAAAACACTCCTATTTCGGCGGTTCTTAGCTAACAACTGCTGAAATAGGTAGTCTATTTCGGTGGTTGTTCAACCGCCGAGATAGGGTCGCACACCTATCTCGGCGCATCCAATTTTGGCGGTTCAAAACAGCCGAAATAGGCCCAAAACAACCGCCAAAATAGGGCTAATTTCTACTAGTGCAGAGACAGAGATATAGTTTCAGTATTACCGTAACACCGTTCCAGGTTCAGTTCGCCAGTTGGGTTGCTTCGAATTGAGGTTGAGCAAGTATGTTCCTTGTTATAAATTGTGCAACAGAAGAAATCATGTTCAAATTAGTCAATTGAGCAGCTGCAGAAATCATTCGCTCAAAGATATAGGTTTGAGTATTACCGTTCCAGGTCCAGTTCGCTAGTTCAGGATGGGATTGAATTGAGCTGGAGCAAGTATTTCCTTGTTTTGAATTATGTGACAGAAGAAAATCCAAGCAGGAACAACCACAAACAGATACGTTCGAGTATCACCATTCACCGACACCGCCATTGAATTGAGCTGGAGCTTGAGCAGTTCCCGTTCCTTGTTCGAAATTTGTGGACAGAACAAATCAATGACTAATTGAGCACTTCCAGAAATCATTCACACTAATAGATACGTTCGAGTATTACTGCCAGAGAGAAGATACGTTGACGGTTGAGGATTACCGGTTTCAATTTTTTTTAGAAATTTCACCATATACCCTGAGGTTTGAGCAAATTTTACGAGATATTCCCAAGGTTTTATTTTCATTACGAGATACCCCTAAGGTTTCATTTTCTTTACGAGATACCCCTGAGGTTTCATTTTCATTACAAGATACCCCCGAGGTTTCAATTTTATGACGAGATACCCCTGAGGTTTCAATTTTATTACGAGATACCCTCCGTTCAAATTATGATATATTATAATTTTCATATCCCTAGTTTACCCTCCCACCATAAGCCCCTACAAGAACCTCAGGAATTTATGATCGAAGTTTTATTAAATTTAAGACTTAAGTAAAATACAAAAAAATTAAAGATCACATAAAATTTGGAAAAAATTTAAAAAATGAATATATTTAAATAAACAAAAACAAACAAAATTAAATAAATGGAAATGACTAAATAATAAAAAATTGTATTATTTTGAAAAATGAACATAAATTGTAAAAGTGTTACTTAGTGATGACTTAAAATCATAAAAAATTAACAATAATATAAAAAATATTTAAAGTAAAAATTTCATATATGTACATAAAAAAACTCATTATTTAAAATTTGAACAATATTATAATCAAAAACCATAAAATATGATCATTTTTTGTGATTATTGATGTCAAATCATATATTTGCTAATAAAATTTTATAATTAACAAAATTATTTAATACTTTCTTATATTTAATATAATTGTTATAACTTTTTTATGATTTTATGTGACCGCAATAATAGTTTTTAAAATTATGTAAAAATATGTGTTTTTAAAATAAATTAATTTTATTGTTTAGTCATTTATTTTTATTTTTAAAATGTTACTATTTTTGTTATATAATTATTACTCATAATTTTTTTTGTATTTTATTTAAGTCTTAAATTTTAATAAAACTTTGATCATAAATTCTCAAGGTTCTTGTAGGGGCATATGGTGAGAGGTAAAGTAGGGATATGAAAATTATAATATATCAGAATTTGAACGGAGGGGTATCTAGTAATAAAATTGAAACATCAGGGTATCTCGTAATAAATTGAAACTTCAGGGGTATCTTGTAATGAAAATGAACATTGGGGGTATCTCGTAAAGAAAATGAAACCTTAGGGTATCTCGTAATGAAAATGAAACCTCAGTGGTATCATGTAAAATTCGTTAAAACCTCGAAGGTATATCATGAAATTTTCCATCTTTTTCTAGTGAGCAGCAGTTTCCAGTAGGCAACAGTAGAGAGAGAGGGGCGCAAACACAAAGAGGATATTGAAGAAGATAGGGTGGGGCGTAGCGGCACAAGGCAGAGTCGCAACAAAGATCGAAATATTCAAAACTCAGAAGAACAAAGGAGAACTCACAGACTCACGCACAAACCAGAACCCTATTACAAAACGCTATGTTTTGATCATATATGTTATTCGGTTAACCCAACCCTGGAACCGAATAACAGATTTTTTTAATACAGTTCCAAATTTCGGTTTAAAATCTGAAATAATTTCAGTTTTTGGTTATACCCGAATAACCGGAACCAAATGCTCACCCCTAGATGAAGGATCTTGCTTGTATTTGAAATGGGAGGCAGCCATGACAAAAAATTGTAAATTTTAGGAACGCAAGCACTATCCTGATGTAAACCAGTTAAGCCGACATAAAAACTGAAAGATAAGAAAAGGGATATAAAATAGAAGATTCGCTATTCACAAGAAAGGGATATTTTTGACATGCAAAAAATGATAGTTATAAAATAAATTATACAAATAGAAGATTCGGTATTGACGAGAAAGGGGACACAAAATAGAAGATTCGGTATGGACGAGAGATTCGGTATGGACGAGAAAGAGTATATAATTGTATATTTTTTATTTTAATGAAAAATATATAATACAAATATACAATTTTTATATCTGTAATGTGACGAGTGTAGTAAATTTAACTTCAATATATAAATTAAACTATAGTAGCTTATATGTTGACATGAAACTTTTTTTTTAAATGCCCTATCTCAAGTATTCGGAATAAGTGAATGAGGACTCCTGACATGATTTAAGGCCGAATAAAAGTCAACCCATATCACTGCTTACAGCCTTTTCCATACTAATCATGTTAACTAAAATTCGGTTCAACCACAGCCGAACTAGGTTCCAATCGGCCTTATTGGGAGAGTAATGCAGGCCCGGCCCACCTGAGTCCGTAGGGTTGGAGATGACGGCGAGTCAGTTGCTATCTACAAAATACCAAAAACCCTAAACTTGAAAACCTAATTCTGCCGCTTTTGGAAGAGAGGGAGATTGAGGAACAATGTCGAAACGAGGTGATGACCGATGAACAATTATTTCTATGCTTTAGCCTATCCTGAATGATATTTTTAACTTTTCTGAGCCGCTTTTGATCTATATGTATTATGTCGATGTAGGACGAGGAGGATCTGCCGGAAACAAGTTCCGTATGTCACTCGGTCTGCCCGTAGCGGCGACCGTCAACTGTGCTGACAACACACGGGAGCGAAAAACCTTTACATAATCTCCGTTAAGGGGATAAAGGGTCGGCTCAACAGATTGCCATCTGCTTGTGTTGGTGATATGGTTATGGCCACCGTGAAGAAGGGTAAGCCTGATCTTCGTAAGAAGGTCATGCCTGCCGTCATTGTGAGGCAGCGCAAGCCGTGGCGCCGAAAGGATGGTGTCTTTATGTATTTTGAAGGTAAGGGAATTTGTTATCTGTTATGTTGGATTGCTCAGTTTTGTATCCTCAATTTTTGGATTTTTTATGTAGTTGGGCACCAGAGATCGAGGTTGTTAATTTTTTTTTGGTTACTTTTCTACTTGGCTTGAGAGATTTGTTTTGTGTTCTTGGGTTTTCCTTTGATTGAAATTGTAGTGACGGTGCATTTTGGCTGATCCGTAAGTTATTGTTCTGATATAAACGTGCTGGATATTTTGAGTATCAATATCCACTAGATAAGAGGGAACGAGTTTTAACTAATCCCTCGCCAATCATAGCTTTTAGGATAAATTAGCTTTTAATTTGGATTTGAAAATGGAGGTATGGTTTGTTTGTCCTTGATTGATCCTTTCTCTTGTATGCGTTGCTAAATTATTGGTTAGCGTTAAAACTTGAGCTCGTTGAACCTGGCACTACCGTTTGATTTGGCATTTACAGTTTCATCAGAGGTCTTGGTTGAAATGTCCAGTTTCTTTTAAACAAGTCTAGTGTTTGAATTCAAATTTGGGTGAAAATCTATAATCATCTCTTCATCCTTGTGGTAACTTCCCAGCCACATATGTGTGATTTATTTGTTAACTTTTCTATGTATTCTGTGTTGCAGTTTTTGCTTGGCCAGTGTCTTTACCCATTTGTTCTTGATTGTTTGCTGAATCTGTTCTAAGTTTATAATGCCTTTTTGATTTGCAGACAATGCTGGTGTGATTGTGAACCCCAAAGGTGAAATGAAAGGTATGTTACCTGTTACAATACACTAGCCATGTGCTTTGAGATGCATTACTTGTCTACAGGATGAAACCTCGAGGTACCATATGGGTGAAATGTTGACCCAATTTCCCTTTGATTGTTTGCAGGATCCGCTATCACTGGCCCAATTGGAAAGGAATGTGCAGATCTCTGGCCTAGAATTGCAAGTGCTAATGCTAATGCTATTGTTTAGAGGGTTTTATTTTCGTTCAGCAAGTGATATAGGTTTTTTAAATGTATGACCAATGAGATGATATGAACCCTAAATTTGAAAGGAGTGATCTTTTTATTTTTAGCTTCTGAAGTGCATGCTTTATAACTACTATTCTTCTTTTCCTTTTAGAAGTTAATCCAAATGTACTTTAGTTTGATCAGATGTCAAAAAATTATTCTAAAACCAAGCAACCCTGCCTGCAAATTCTTCTACGGTCACTGTACTTCCTCTAAATGAATTCTATTCTGTTTTTTTAAAATAGGTTGTTTGAAGTGGTTTAAGATTCTCATTAGTACACTCTAACTGGATTGCAATAATTGATGGTGGCCACGGTGAAGAAGCGGTTTTGTACTCGTTCATGATCCTTTTTTTCCTATTCACCTCCTAGAAAAATATTTAAACTTTTAGATTAAATTGTAAAGCAGAGAGGTTTTGATTAATATTTGGATGTCTCGTAAAATATTTATAGTTAATACCACAATGGATAGCTTTGATTTAAGTACAACTACAATACTCCCTCCGTCCCACTCCTATTGTCCCCTTTACTATTTGGGCTTGTCGTTTGATTTCAATATTTAACATGTAAAATAATATATTTTTATAAATTTTTTTTTATAATGGAATCATTATATGAAAAACTATATATTGTAAAAAATTATTTTTCAAAAATCATTTTCTTATATATTTAATATTGAAGTGGAAAAACGTGCCAAAAAGCAAATGGGACAATTATGACGGGACGGAGTGTAGTAACTTACAAGGTTTTCCAGCAGCTTTGGCTATATTCAAGCATTACTAATTGTGTTCCATGTCATATTGTTGTTTCTCTTGGCAAAGTGATTTACCTACAATTGATGCAATATATAATAGGTACTCCTCTTCAGAAATATAGGGGTTTTAGTAATCAATTTTTTTAAAAAAAATATCGTTTTAGTTTTTTTTGACATACCAGTTGAATCTAAAAGTAAGTATTGTTTAAATAAAAAATAAAAACTAAGGATACATGTTTCATTATTTTTTGTTTCCTTAAAAAATATGTGAATATCTAAAACGAATTGTATTTTTAAATGGAGGGAGTTCGAGTTTCATGTAATTTTGCTAAAACAAGAAATTTGGTTTGTAAGTTTGTCACCATTATAAAACGCATCGTCAAAATTAAAACTCAAAGTTGATATAATCATCATATGCATTATCTATAAACCGATTAATTGGATTTTGGAATCTTTAAAATATCTAAATGCTAAAGAGTTTCACTTCTGCTGTGGCATGGTGGTTCAAAACATGAATATGAATCACTACGCGATTATTATATGTACCAGAAATCTATATTTCAAAACATAAACGTTGTTTACATGATACAAGATATAATCCTTTCTTAGATTCTTTGGCAACATATGTAGTTTTAGTGTCATATATGGAGTAATCATATATAATACTGAAGTAAATTGGTCAAATAACAATTTCATAGTCGGATCAATAACATTTGGAACACAAATATTTAAGGAACTTCAGACAATATGTGAAGTACTTAGCAATCTTGCTTTTCAATATCACATTTCGATCCATCTACGAAATAGTTTGTAACTTAGTCAAACCATCCTTTTTCATAGTGGTCACTAATGGCCTACCAGATGCAACAAAGCTACAAACTTGCGATAAAATAGTTTGATGTTTTCTAGTTTTCATATACAAATTGTATATAGGTTGCACCCAGTGAGGGTATTAGGAGTAAAATGACAAGGTTTCAAACCACTAGCCTTACATGATTTTTTTAATTCTCCTTTAACAACATGAGATATCTAATCTTCTCCATGCATGAGTTCATGACAACCTTATGTAAACCTTCTTGAGCGCACAAGTTTAGAATAAGCGCATAACATCTAACATTCAATTGATTTCCTAGGAGATGACTAATTGTTATTGTTGTTGTACCCAAAGAGCATCATATAGTTAATATCTAGATCGAATTGTGGTTGTGTGTGAGGGTGGGGGATGGATGCTTGCTTTGTTTTCTTTATGGTCATTCTTGACCTTTTGCTAGCGGGAATATATTCAAGAGAATAATGAATTTTTATAATAGCACAAGAAACACAATATCACAAAAAATAGTAGTATCACTACAACATTATTGGTCTTTGGGGGCAATGTACATACTATCAATGATGGCAGCTGTATATTGCCCTTATAGATGAAATCAAACAAGGCACATGGTTGTTGCTGTGCTTGTCTGCATCAAAGAGGGCGAAATTAGACGTTGCCCTTGTTGAAAAAAATCAAGGAGGGCGACTAAAAGTCTCGTTGTTATTGAGAAAATCAAACAGGGCGATCTAAACGGCTCGTTGTCATTGATAAAATCAAAGAGGGCGACTTTGGTAGTTGCCTTGGTTCTTAGTTTCCTTCACACTTCCGTTGCGTCATTGACAAAATCAAAGAAGGCGACAAGAAAGTCTCGTTGTCATTGATACAAATCAAAAGGGCGAGCTCGATCTGTCGTTGGCGTTGATAAACTCAAAGAGGGCGACTTTTGTGGTTGCCGGTTGTGTAACTTCAATCCCGTCACTAATTCCACAGGCCATCGAGGGCGACAAAAAAATAGTTGCCCTGGTTGGAATTTTATGTAACCCTTCTGTCCGCCCCAATCTGCACTCTATCGACTCAAAACCTAACCGACAAATCAAAATCATGAAGAAAGGAAACGGAGATCTTTGTCGGACACAAGATTATACCAACAGATTGTTTGCTAGCTGATAATCATACTATTTACGCAGCTCATCAAAGCCGAAGGTAACCTCCACCACTTCGTTGGTTCCCAGCGAGTTTCTCATCTTCTGTAGTTTGCTTATCAAAAAGAAGAAGATAGGATACAGAAGAGTATGAAGTTGAACAGAAGATATATGTACGGTGGTGCTAAAATCTGTTTCGTTAGTTTGTAAATGAATCCTAACTGGTGTTTTGAGATTATAGAAGCTACGCAAACTATTCCAATTGCAGCTATTATGTGATGCCGTTTCAATCTTTATTAGCCAAATTTTTGTAGCTCTCTCACATCTGTCTTGTTTAAAACCTGGAAATGCAATCTAAACCTAACGACTGCCCATTTTCAATTGCAGCGGGTCTGTTTGATACACACTCTTCATTGATCCAGTTGCATTCAGAACTTCACCAAATAGACGTCTGTCTGTCCCCACTTTTGGAGGTGAAGTAGCGTTTAGTACTGGAAATATCTCGCGTGCACACTTTATACCATCTGGGTTGTTCCAGTCCGTGCTCCTGAATTCATACACAGCGTCGAATTAGTTACTAAAAATGAGAATTGAATTGTGTTCCAAAAAATGAGAATTGAATTGTGTTTAATTTTTACTTGATATGAACAGGTGACATTGTACTGAAGTAGACAGATGTACGATTCGATTCGTATCAATAGTATCAATCCAGTTTGACCAAGTTTGCATCACTCTTCTGTACGCTTCAGGTCTCGCCACTTCATCATAGTTCGTCTCACCTTCATCAAACGATGAGCCTTGCCGTCTATTGGTTAAAAAAAACAATCAGCCATCATATAGTAGTATAATGAAACAGCATTAGTAAATTTTAAGTTAAGAGAAATTAATCTTACAGGACTTTCATATTGATAGTGTTCATCCACCAGATATTGTGTTTGAAGATATGAAATACAGTTAGAGAACTCGTTAGTACTTATAGTGTTGATATGCAATCACGATCGCAGCCTCAAAAGATTCAACCAACGGTTTACACAGAACACACGGTGGTATGAATTTTTCTGCTGGGTTGATTAATTCAACAGTAAGAATTTCATTTTTCTCATTAGAATTTTTATTATTTATGTTTCGGCATGTCAAATAATCATTATGTTGCTTTTTATTTCTTAAGGATGATGGATAACAATAGAGATTGGATGCGTCTTGAAGGGTGGAGTGGTAGGAAACAAGACGCTTATCATAAGGGTGTTCAAGAATTCTTGGACTTTGCATTTAAGGACACAGACCCCAGCTTAAATGTGAAGTTGAAGTGTCCTTGTATGATTTGTGGAAATCATTTTGTACAAATCGGATACCATAAGAGCTCATTTTTCGGAATGGAATTGATCCCGGTTATAATCCATGGACCCAACATGGGGAAGAAGATATTGTATATCCTACGGTTTATCCTATGGACGGGGATAATGATGAGGAGGAAGAGATGAATATGATGAGGAAGATCTTTTAATGTCAGATGAGATGGCGTCTTTGGTGCGAGATGCCACAAATGTTTTCTCAACCTCAGGAAGATGATTATATGGAAGGTGAGGATATGGATAGGGGAAATGATGATGTTCCAGATGATCTTAATAGACTAATGAATGCAGCAAAAGAGCGACTATACCCAGGGTGTAACACTTACTCAAAGTTATCTTTCATTGTTAACTTTGTTGCATCTTAAAGTAAGTGGCCGGTGGAGTAATTAATCATTTACGATGTTACTCAAGGAATTGCAGAGGGCTTTCAATTATGACCCTAGTTTTCCAAAGAATTCTGGGGAAGCAAAGAAATACACAAAAAGTTTAGGTTTACATTATGAGAAGATCCATGCTTGTGTGAATCATTGTGTCCTCTTCCGAAATAATTATGCTAATGCTGATCTGTGTCCTGAATGTCTTGAATCAAGGTGGGAAGAAGGAGTTCCCATTGCTGATGATAGTGCTCCTTATTCGGAATCTCAAGGTTCTTCTCAATCACAACCCAGAGTTCCTAGATTAGTGCTCCGTTATCTTCCTATCGCTCCAAGGCTTAAAAGGCTATTTGTCTCCGCGACATTGCAAGCCATATGCGATGGCATAAGGAGAAGCGTATTGATGGTGACATTATAGAACATCCGGCTGATGCTAGTGAATGGAAGAGCTTTGATCGGAATCATCCAGACTTTGCAAGTGACCCACGTAATGTCAGGTTGGGTCTTGCAGCAGATGGGTTTCATCCCGGGGAAGGTATGGTAGAGGGTATAGCATATGGCCCGTCTATGTAGTTCCTTACAATCTACCATCAACAATGTTCATGAATGATGCCTTTCGATTTCTCTCACTCTTGATCCCTGGTCCAGTGCACCCTGGAAATAACATTGATGTATTCCTAGAACCATTGATTGAGGAACTTCGAAAACTATGGCAAGTTGGGATAGAGACTTATGACTCTCACAGCCGCACACATATTTAACATGAAGGCAGTGTTGTTATGGACTATCAATGATTTCCAGCTTATGCCAATTTGTCTGGTACTCTACTGCTGGGAGATTTGCGTGCCCTATTTGCCATAGCGAGACTTGTATTACGACTCAAGCATGGAAGTAAGCAATGCTTCTTAGGTCATCGTAGATTTTTGGAGCCGGATCATCGATTTAGACTTGACAAGAAATCATTTAATGGAGAAACGGAGAGAAGAACCACCTCCCAAGCCCTTTTTGGATATGATATTCTAGAGTTGTTTCATGGACTCCCTAATGTCACTTTTGGGAGAAAAGTAGAGCGAAAACGGAAGCGAGATGGGAGGGTTTTTTGGTCGGGCAGTTCAAGAAAAAGAGCATATTTTTTCAACTTCCATATTGGGGGAGTTAAATATTCGTCATAATCTAGATGTCATGCACATTTCAAAAAACATAGTTGACATGTATTTGGAACAACACTTGACATTCAAGGGAAGACGAAAGATAATTTGAACTCTCGACTTGATTTGGTTGAATTGAACATGCATAAGCATTTGCACCCAGTACAAGTGGATGGGAAATATTACATTCCTAGAGCACCATATCAGTTGAATGTTGCACAAAAAAAACAAGTATTAGAGTTCTTATCCACCGTGAAAGTGCCTGATAGTTATGCTTCAAACATAGCACGATGTGCTAGTTTGGGAGATCAGAAGATCGTGGATATGAAAAGTCATGACTGTCACATATTCATGCAAGATTTTCTTATACCGACATTTCGGAATATCTTGCCCAAACCCGTGTTTGAGCCATTAGCTGAGCTTAGTTTGTTCTACAAGAAACTATGCTCCAAGGTTCTAACGCTTGATGAGTTGAAGGAATGGGAAAAAAAGAGCTGCGGTGATACTTTGCAAGCTTGAAAAGATCTTTGTTCTTCTTTTTTCGATGTTATGGTACATCTCACTGTGCATCTTGCTAGAGAGGCAATGCTTGGTGGACCTGTTCAAGGTCGATGGATGTTTAGATTTGAAAGGTAACCACATTTGTTTTCAATTGGCTATTACACTTTTTTGTATTCAACAGAAAGTGAGATATAAAACTAACTCTTGTAGGGGAATACGAGAACTAAAGTCTTATGTGCGGAACAAAGCTCGGCCTGAAGGCTCGATTGTTGAAGGTTATATTATGAATGAATGCCTAACATTTTGCTCAAGATATTGAGGAGAACAGAGACAAAATTCAATCGTGTTGACAGAAATGATGTGGATGATAAACCTCCTCCATTTCATCTTTCTGCATTTAAGAAAAGAGGAAGACCATTAGGAAAGGGAACAATGAGAAGGCTAAGTGATATGGACTGGAGGAAAGCTCAACTGTATATCCTTCGAAATGTCCAGAAGTTCAACCTTTTATGGAGTAAGATCCAATCTTCTTTTTCACTATATTTTACATCTTTGTTGCAAGAATTAAGGGCTGAGATTGAAAAGAAAGAGAATGAGGCTAGGGAGAGGAGAGCAAGACTTGAGGGTTGAGATAGAAAGGAAAGAAAAAGAAGCAATGGAAAGGGAAGCCAAATTACGGGAAGATATCCAAGCTCAAATGTTACAGATGTTCAGCCAGATGTCAGGTTAATTTACTAATTGATCTGCTCTATGATATTGTTTCCTTATGTATAGATTTCATTTTTGAATAAAGGCCCTTATTTCTGTTTGTAACAGGTTCAAGTGCTGGGAGATAGTTATAATTTAGAGGAAGTTGTAGAAATAGCTATAAAAACTGTTTTGGTAAGCTGGGATTTAGCTTAGTGATGCTTTTGTATGCTTGAAATAGGCTTGAAGATTTTTTGTAAGGCGGGGAAAATAGCTTAGTTGTGCTTTGTATGTGGGAAAACAGCTTTGGGGATGTTTTGTAAGATGGGAAACTTTTGTGATGTTAATACACATGTAATCCATCTTATTGTTTAATATAGTGATCTGAAAAGAACCTCTTGTTATTGCATAGGTGGAATTGTACATAGTTGTGTATTGTTCATGCTCTCCATATTATACTATCTATCTGACTACAGAGGGGTAAAGAACCTCTTGCATGGAAGTGTTGTCATGCTCTCCATATTATACTATTGGCATTATACTGTTGTAGCTCCAACAGAATTGCTTTGACTGGAATTCCAGTGATGAGAACGTGATTACAATATGAAAAATGAAGGTGCGCTTCTTTTGTTTTATGATTCTCTATTTTAATCTATAAAGAAATTATGTTATATTCTTCTGACAACTGATGATGTGTTAATTTCTTTTTTGTCACACAGGCTCTCGGGCTTCAATTTTTGTTGCCAATACAATTTGTTGAGTATCCAACGTAAGTTCACCTTCTACAGATCAGAAGACACCTTTCTTCACATCTGCAAGGTGTTTGCCCCCAACAAAAGATGATAAATGCATGGTATGTTGTCTATCTCATTAATTATCAGCTGAACTTTTTTTCTTTTCTTTTGGTATCTCGTTATAAACAGAAAATCAATAGGATATCACCTGATTCAAGAATTTCTGTTTTTAGATTGTGGATTCATAGTGTCACATGGCTGCTTTTTTTTTGAGAGACTGTAGCATCCAACACTCATTGTTGGAGTGCGTTCAAAACTGAGTCTGGAGTTGAGCTCCAGGTTTCTAATTAACTTCCATCCTTGATTCCAGTTTTCCGTGCCTGGTTGTTTTAGTAAATGATACTGCTGCCTGTGGCCCTGTTTCTAGTATAGTCTCAGTACCAAATATGTGTGACCTTTTTGCTGGGCTTCTCTCCAGAATACTATGACGATGGGTGCAGATTACTACCAAACCGAGTCAGAAAGTCGCTTGCAAATAGGCCAGGGAAAGGTTCCTATTGGAGTGGGCAGGACACAATAATCAGGTTTGATTGCACTTCATTTCTAAAGACCAATTTTTCCCGTGTTCCCATTTCTTTTCTTTATCTGTTAGGCCTCTAATACAATGATCTCAATCTCTTTGAAGGAACTGCATTATTGACAAGAATGCAAAGATAGGGAGAGATGTGGTCATCGCGAATCAGGATGTGAGTTTTGCTATTTCCCTAGCTACCATGAGATAATGTGACCCACTATAAGTAATATATAAGTCATCACGTAATTATTCATTGTTGCATTTGTTTATTATCGATACGACAAAAATAGTGAACTCTGCTGTTGTAACCAATTAGATGGTGCAATGCATCAGCCCTTACTAATGGTGTTCCTAAATATGGTATGATTTTTTATTTTGAAAAATTGAATAATATGTACATAGAATCCAGGAAGTGATGTGCATTACAGATATGAATGTAACGATAATATTGCTGTTGAGTTTTTCCCATATTAATATAGTTATATGCAATCTGTATGTGTTTAAATAACTCATGAAACTTTTTTTTTTCTTCAGGTTTTAGCTCAAGTACTTTGATCCTTTCCTCATCTTGGATAAAATCTCAGGTATATATGTGTAGCTGGGTCTACATTCTTGTAATATTTACAATTATCTAAAACCTTGATATGCTGGAATAGGTTGCTAATATATTGACTTCAGCCTCAAATAGCTTATTTTCCTCTTCAGAATCAACCCGGATCAAAAGATACGCAGGAGTTGAAAGGGTCTATTCCTCAAATAGTTTTTCAGAAGCAGAGGCAAAAAGAAAAAAAGAATAGGTAATTGCCCAGAATATCTTGCTTTTTATGGATCATGGATTAGCTGAAGCTGATCGTTTGATGAATGTTTAACATTATGTATTGATTGGTCTACTGGCATTTATGGTTGTTTGTTGGCCGTTGGAAATCGCTAGCTGTAGAGTTTGGTGTGAATGCAACGACATAATCTAGGACTATCTGATGTGTTGAAGATGATGAATCAGATTGGTCTACTGGCATTTGTGGTTGTTTGTTGGCCGTTTGAAATAAGCTAGCTGTAGAGTTTGTTGTGAATTGCAACGATATAATCTAGACTATCTGATGTGTTGAAGATGATGAATCAGATTGATAAACTAGCCGATATGTTCATAGCTGATTGTCATGAGAAGAGAAGTTTAGGTTGGAGAAGATTGAATCTTACAGAAGTCGGACATACATCAAAAAACATAATGTCTATCTAGCTACGTCCATGACTCATGAATCTTCTATGTTGTCTTCTGTTTCCTCTTATATCTTTAATTTATGTGCGGTTCTGTTAATTTCAAGTTACATTCACATATTGAGTGGCAACTGAGACTCATAGTTGAACTTATGTATTTTTCTTTATCGAACAACAGTAGTGACTAATAGTTAGTTCTCTTTCTAAATTTCCTTCCATCTCTGTCAGTTGTTTTGCTTGATGTGTGGTTGGTATTTGTATCTTGAACTGCTCTGTTGAATATTGTCATTTAATGCAAAAAGAGCTGTGAGTATGAGGATGGTTGGAAAGAGGGTAGGTAGGTTGCTGGAGTCTCATTTTATTTTTTTTTTCTAAAAAATACATCTATGAGGGCAAACAAAAGTCGCCCTAATAGACGATCAAAGGGGGCGACTAAACACTTTTGTCACCATTGACGTAAATCAGAGAGGGCGACCAAGATGAGTCGTTCCCATAGATAGTGATCAAAGGGGGCAACTACCAACTCGTCCTAATAAAGTGCAATCAAAGCGTCAGGGGAATAATGACCAAAAAGAGGGCGAGATTTTGTACTTGCCCTTATTGAAACAAGCAACGGGGCGACCAAATTGTGTCGCCCCTCTTGATCACCGACCAAAAAGAGCAACAAATATTGCTTCTCTGCTTCATCTCAACGAGGGCGACTTTAGTTGCCCTCTTAGATCTTATCAAGCAGGGCGACCAAACTAGGTTGTCACCATATTCTACCATGGCATATCTTAAGAGGCAATCGTGGAGGCAATTATTAGGTCGCCCTCTTAGGCTAACGTGGCAAGTTTTTGATCTATCATGGCAATAAAAGTTGCCCTCATAGATCTCATATGTTGTAGTGTATTATGAGAATAAGAGAATAGTAAGTTGTGTGATAAAAACACTAATTTTGGTAGAGATTATGAGGAATGTAACATAAATTAGGGCATTCAAGTGACATTGAGTATAATCTATTTAATTTTTTAAAAAAGATTTAGAAATGATTATATAGTGTGAAAAGATATAGATAAATATGCTTAATTAAAAACATCATTTTGCGCTAGAAATAATCAATTTTTTAATAGTATAAGTCATTTTAGGGTTGAGAACTTTAATCAAAATACAAGTCACACTTTTTGTATTCATCATTTTACTTTTTAAAAATGTTATATTAACTTTTCTAATTTTATTTTTCCAATTGAGTAATACTTACTTTTTTGTATTAATGACACACTTATGAAAAGGTCAACAACCTATATTTTGAATAAAGTAATTTTTTATAGCTTTGAATTGCTTAGCGTATTGTGGATCCTCTTAGAGTATCCACAATGGTTAGGAGGTTCTTAACGGAGCTAGTTTATGTCACTGGAAAATATTTTTTTATTGCCTAAGTCTAAGTAACTCCATTTATGTGTTCATGTCTACCATAGGAGAGTTTCTTTAACCTTCTCACTCCTCATATTATTTTTTCTTTCTCCCCATTATTTCCTTTTACTTTACCCGTAAAAATAGTTACTACTTCCCATTATTATTTGTATTTCTCACTTTTTCTTTTTTACTTTACCCGTACAATAGTTACTACTTCTATTATTTATATTTTCACTTCGTAATTATTATTTATATATCTATTACTTTATTTTTTACAAAACATATTTATTATTTTATTTTATTATTAATTATTGTTGTTTTTTTGTTGTATGATGGTATTGTCTTTATGTTTTAATTTTTAAATACCAGCAATACTTAAAGAAAAGTAACTGAATATTTTTTAAAAAAAGATAATTGTTGTGAAAAAAAGAAAGCAAAACAATTAACAAAGAAGGAAAAACCACATATAGATGGCAAATTAGATGCTACGGCAGGCTCGCACAATTCTGCATACGACGTATATATGTGGCAGTCCAATCAGCATGTTGACTGGACTGCTTATGTGGCATATAAGGTGTGAAAAAATTTGGTATTAATTTTAAATGATTGTAACTTTTAATATATAAATCTAAAATGAAAAAATTATATCATTGTACACCTAAATTCAAGCTCTTCAAAACAAGACTAGTCATGGATATGTTTTGACAACTTTGAAAAAAAAATATTTTTACATGTATACGATGATACATTAAAATCATAATATGATTAATTAGTTTTGATAATATGATTCACTAAAATTGATATTATGATTCATTAACTAATAAGTGGTGAATTAGATAACAAACTTCGGTACCGATAAAAATCATTATTGTTTTGTAGTGTATTATTATCGTTGTATGGTGTATTTTAAGCCTTATATGGTGAATTGTGTATTTTTTATACATACAAAATATTGTTTTGTGTTGTATTATTGTGTAAATTTTTATATTTTTATATGTTTGCGATGATACACTAAAATGCAGATATGATTCATTAATTTTGATATTATGATTCATTAAAATTGATATTATGATTCATTAACTAATGAGTGGCGAATTAGACAACAAACTTTGGAACCGATAAAAATCATTATTGTTTTGTAGTGTATTATTATTGTTGTATGGTGTATTCTAAACCTTATATGGTGAATCATTTATTTTTCATACATACCAAATATTATTTTGTGTTGTATTATTGTGTAAACAATTTTATTCTTATATGTTTGCGATGATACACTAAAATGAAAATATGATTCATTAATTTTGATATTATGATTCATTAAAACTGATATTATGATACACTAAAATGATGTTATGTGTTTACGATGATACACTAAAATGATGTTATGAATTATAAGTCTCATTGATATATGGATATATACATGTAATTAATATAAATTTTAAAATTTCTCAAAACATATTCATGACTGGCATTGTTTTGAAGAGCTTGAATTTAGATGAATAATGATATAATTTTTTCATTTTGGACTTATATTTTAAAAGTTATAATTAATTAAAGTTCATATAATAATAAATAGTTCAGTCAACAAAATAGTCCAGTCAGCAGCTGACGGGACTGCCAACTAGACTGCACCACACCAAATATGGCACGGCTGGTCTGCACAATCGACGCGCTGCATATAGATAACCGATAACAATAACTCATTTTCAACAATAACATTTTGGGAAACTGATTTCTTTTTGAAAATAAATAACATGCGATAGTAAAAATCATATTTAAAAAAATCATATATACATAATATAAATAAACACGTGATTTAGTTGAGTTTTGAAAAGTTTGTTTATTGTATTAAGGGAAAATTCACAAAATGTCACGATTTGAGTTTATAATTCACGATATACCCCTTTTTGGAAAGTTGTTCATAAAATGCCACGATTTGAGTTTCAAATTCACAAAATGCCACTATCCGCTAACAAATGTTAGTTTCTCCGTTAATTCTGAAATACCCCTAACTAATAAAAATTGATTTAACTTATAATCAATTAAATTAAGGCCTAAACAAGCCTTAAAAAAAATTAAACACAACAATGTTTAACAGGAAGCATGAATTGCACCCTTTGACCTTTTAGGGTGATTAAATATCCAAACGAACTCCGTTTGATCTAAAATTTTGACCGGAGTCTTATAACTCATAAATGAACATATTAAAACCATTTCCAAGGGAAACCAAGCTCAGGAACGCACTAGGACACAAAATGTGCACTAATCTTTCTTAAAGCACATTTTTGGGAGATAGTCTCCAAAATGAGTTTTGTTTGATTTTAGGGTCTTGAATACCCTTAAATATACTAATGTGAAATAATGTACCACATTAAAATGTCCAATTCATGGTTTTACAAAAAATAGTAATATGTACATTGTTTTGTGAATAGTACCTTTATAACATTTAAGTACTTAATTTAATTCACGGTCAATGTAAATTATTCAGTCTTGACCACCCATTGCCGGTTATTAGGGGCTGTTCTTTGAACATTCGGCTGGACCCAACAAATAAGTATGACTCATCAAATTGCTTTAATAAAGTAAAAGATACTTACTACCTTTATGACATTTATTAAATGAACATATCCTTTCTACCTTGCCTCCTTCCGCCTGTTTAGGATGTCATTCCTATCCATTACCAACATACTTTATCTAGTAATGACTCAGCATGGTGAATTCCTAAAGAAATCCATCTACGGTACATGTTATAGGTAACCAAAGTCAAGAAAGTTTTTCCCACCGTAACCACTTACTCTGTCGGTTTAGTGTGCCATTCTTTTCCCCTTATCAGTATTAACCCATCAAAAGATCTAGTCTACTTTGATGACTCACCATTATACCACTTGTCTATTTAGATTACTTTTTCCACCGTAAAGCCATGACCATCTCTTCTTCTTATTCTCAACCAGCCGTCTCCACCCAGCTCCAAACCTTCTCTTTTTTTTTTTTTGATAGTACACATATCAATAAGCATCGTGAACCACCATCTTGTGATAAAGCTCCCAGAAACATGGAAAAAAAAATACTACTGGCTAGGCGGTTTCATTCATGGAGCTATGAATGAACGAATAGTCATCACTACATGTACATTACAAAAGGGAGGTTCTACGAGAATCCTTCAACCCCCCCCCCCCTTTCCACGACGTTTTACATGACTCTATGACTGTGTTTACGATTTTTTTTGCGTCTCAGAAGATATCATGTCCAAAGCCACATGAAAAACCACAAATATCTCGAGCACCAAACCTTCTCTTCTGTTCATGCACAACCGAGAGAAGCAGCTCATCTTCAATGGAGAACCTAGCTTGATATAGCTATATAGCTTGTTTTGGTGCTCAAGATGAGGGGGATTCACGGCTAGGAAATCCAGAGAAAGAAGGAGCAAAGTTTAAGTGGTATTAGAGGTAAAACCAAGCTCCAAACTACATTTCCTTCCCCACTTATTGCCGTTTTTCCTCATCTAATCTCTACTGCTCATTCTATTCTTTTCACATGTTTGATCGGTGGAAATATCAACTTGGAGGTGCTGCTCCATTTAATATCAAATACTCTTTAGGAGTCATTATTATAAGGTAGACAAAAATTAACATTTCATTCACTATATAGTACCGGTTTCAACTCTGAAAAACTATGGTGTATTAACACCTCATTCTTGCTCCAGTTTTTAGGCGAGGAACAACCACTAATCAGCCATAATCTCAAGGTAAACCCATACCCAACTAAGCTGAATTAAGCCTTAATAACCATTAATGTTATGAGGCTAATACACATGTGTTTTTTTCCTTGCATATATATATATATATATATATTTATATTGCCGCAAGCTGTTAAAGCTTTGGGGAAAATTCTACAAAGATTGTAGGAATCAAATCCAAGAGCAAACTTAGTAAAGTAAGCTAGTTACTCTTTAATTGACATGTTAATCAAGTTCTTATATGGGTCTAAAGTTAAAAAAAAAAACTAACCCTAAGTGTACATATGTATGTAGCCGTGAGCATGGGAATGGTGTTGGCTGGTTGAATTGTTTTCAAATCAAGTAAGTATACTATACTTATCTATTACAAGGATTTTTATGTCATTGTGTTATAATATAATGTGAGCCGTGAGTGGAAATTGGTCCAAATGACCAAATTATGTGGTAAAATGTTAATTAACATCTTTGGCTAGCTTGTTATATATTAAGTTGGCTTATAATGCTAAGAGAATGATTTAAGTGGTTACAATACAAATTATAAAAATATTATACAAATATATAAACCAAACCGTAAGCCACAAGGCTTAGAAATGATCAAACCATGTATTAAAATGGTTTATAACATTTTGGGTAGTTAACTTAAGATATATGTGGCATATCATGTCAGGGAATTTAATTAATGAGTTAGAATACAATTTATAAATATTGTTACAAATATATATAACCTATGTTTTTTATGACATTTATAAGTAAATTATATTATAATCTAAGGTTTGTAATAAGGCAATATATCTTAGGCTAATTAATTATATGTTTTATTAGATTTAAATCAAGTTTTAAAATTAAATAATAATTACCGGAAGTATTTGGGGGTTGAAGTGTAATTAATGTAACAATATATAATATGTGGGTTAAATGTGTAAATATTGAAAGTATATGTTGCTCGAAAATCAATTCCAAAACAGACCAAGGGTCTGTTAGGTATTTTTCTACACTTATAAACTATATATTATAATGGTTAATGAAATAAAATGTTATAATATATAGTATGTATAACATTATATAATATATGTGGCAAGATTGCAATTATAAGAAAATAAGTGGGTTGAAAATCAAATTCAAAACAGACCTAGGGTCTGTTTGTAATAACCGGAAATTATGAAACTATATGATATTATTATTATAATGTTTAAATGATATAATATATAGTGAATATAACATGTTATAAAATTAGTGGTGGAATTGTAATAATGAGAAAGTGTGGGATTTGAAAGGAAATGAGATATAAAATACAAGCCTTATCGGCAATTATGATGAAATATTACAAAACTATAGATATATCTTATTACAAAGTTTTGATGTTATAAATAAGATATTTGTAACATGGTATAACTATGTGGTTATATTGTGATTAATGAGAATTATATAAATAAAGGAGTACAAGTGTAGTATATGTATATATTATTTTCGGTACACATATATAGTTACCAACTATATGTTATAAAGTTTAATGACATATAAAATATCATACCGTATGATATCATGATATAAGTGTAACACTAAATAATATTATGTGGTCAAAAGTATAGTTTATTGAAACTATCATGCTAGCGCATGCACATATATATGTATATCAAAAAATGAAGATATAAACTATATTATACAATGACATAAATACTATGGTTAATATATGATTTTGGGAATGGTTAAATAAACCTTGAATGAGGAATAACATGTACATAATATAAAGTTTCTTACTTCATAAGAAATCAATGTATATATATATTTATATATATACCGGCGCAAAATATGCATATATATACTATGGTTTACAAACCATATGACAATAAATAACGAATGTTAACTTAATAGTATAATTATACACTATAAAGTCATAAGTTTTAAATGAAAACAACTTGCTACATAAACGAGAAGTTGTATAATATAAGGTATATCAAGGAAAAGTAATATACCATGCAATATACACTAACGTTGCATGGAATGCATGCAACTATAGGGTATAACACATACCTATGCATGCGACATAACATTTGAATTAAATATACGAGTACGAACGAACTTATATAAAGTGTAACGCTTATAAAATACTACGGGTTGGAAAATATAATTCTTACGTTCGGAAACGTTAACTACGACGTTTTTGTTAAACGGACTCCATTGTTAAACCGAGTATTAATATTAATACATACATCAAGTAGGAGTTTAAAGGATAACGGTAACTTAAATAATAACAGTTGAAATCCAGGGATGTAAAACTGGGGTTACTGACGTTATTCGGAAATACCGAATCGTATTGCCATGTGGATTGACACTTAGCGTTCTTCGTATTTAGATCGCCTTTCAGACGTGCGCGCTCGAGAAAGCTTAGTGGTCTACACTGCGCATCCTTGGTCTAAGGTGTACGGTATGTGAAGAAGGGTTTGATCCGGGTTGACCTAAGAAAGGGCCCGGAAACTGTTTGATAACTTGTATGTTAAGTGTGTGGATATGTGCATATGATGATGTGTGTTAATGCGTTATTTAATTATACGCGAGCGTCCCATGGGACTAACACTACGTCGACTATATATCGACTTATATAAACATACATATGCGTTGATGTGATGACATGATGGTTACTTAATATAATACCCTTAGTATTAATACTAAGTACATAAATGACCTAAGTAAAACACTTAGGTATGGGATACGACATTGTCGATCTCTAGAGCATGAATCTCGAACACGAATATAACCTAGATTACTTCTAGGCATGCGTAAGACCCATTGGGCGGTTAATTGGTTTAATGTAATCTCCATAAAGCTAAGAGTATATCCTAAACATTATGAGAGAGTTGGTATGAGTTGAGGGGAGGAATCCCAGTTGTTTACGAACTACCTGGTTGTGCATTTGTGATCACTAAGGGGTACCCGATCGTTCCGCTCCAGGTAATTTACCCAACGAGCCCTAAATGGATCGTGGGTCAGGTGGTACCTACTGTTGGTACATGGCTACGGCCTTTAAATGGACGCCTTACGAGGCAAAGTGAATAGTCAGGGGCCTCCGGACCTCTGGCGAAATGAGCACCTTTGTGTGTACGGAAGGACTACTGTCCATTGGTAGGTTAACCGGGTTGTCCCAACATGACGCCCAACTGGTAAATAATTAAACATGGTTTGGATGGATGGGGCCTTGAAGGCCAAATAATATTTAAATGGAAACTGTTCGCTAAGGCGATTATAACAGTACTGTAATTATTCGATACGTTCGTTTATGCAACTGTTGTTTGTGAAACATAATGACTGTTGGATTGGATGGGTGACTATGTGTTTATGTATGATTGTTACAGTATTAAATATATCTGTAAAATGGTAAAGCATGAAATCGATCTAATATCAAGATGGCTAAAATGACAAGTGACCAATAGGGTCCAGGCCCGCATACTCAGCGTTTATCGCTGAGCCTTTATGGCTTGTTGCAGGTTCCTGATCATCGTCGAAGCCGAAGTGCGGGATCAGGGTAGCTAGGGTTTTACCTTGTTACCATACCTGGGAATTCAAAGGTATAACGATATCAGTCTGTGGATTGTGCGATGGTTCTGTTGTTTATGTTCAGGATTGGGTAGATGCTCACTTGTCAAAGGTTACGGTTTTTGGACTTAGTATGATGTATAGGATTTATCTCGTTGTCACAGCGGTTTGGTAGTGCTGTTTATTTTCGTTGTTGGATTTAGTTTCTTCTTCGTTACTCGCATGGGCGAGTAATGGCAGGTGACACCGTGTGTGAGAGTTTATGTTGTTTATTCTTCCGCTGTAAGACGTCTTTAATTATGCTACGTGAGGGATTATTGCGTGTTTATCGAAAGGGGTGTTACAAAGTCTCTTTGGAAAATGACCAAAATACCCCCGACGACAAGTTTGATTTTTTTTTTCCGGGAAAATTCATAAAGTACCACGATTTGAGTTTGTAATTCACGATATATCCCTTTTGGAAAGTCGTTCACAAAATGCCACGATTTGAGTTTGAAATTCACAAAATAGTCACTGTCTGCTAACAGACGTTAGTCTCGATGTTAAGTCTCTGGTAAATGACGAAAATACCCCTGACGACAAGTTTGATTGTTGTTTTTTTAAAAAAAAATGAGTTGTGCTGATTCGACTGTGCAACGGCTATTTTTTTTAAAGTACACAAAATACTCTTGTTTGGTTTTATAGTTTACAATATGCCACTATTTAGGTTTTGATGTTCACAATATGCCACGATTTGAGTTTATGTTCACAAAATGCCCTGTTTTTTTGCTGTAACAGCTAGTTTGAACCCAACAACTCTTTTTTGCCTATATAAAGACCTTTTTACCATGTAAACAAGCACAAACACCATACTAAAGCCATGGCCTTGTTTACAAGTATAGTCAATGAAAAGTTTCAAACAATTCATTGCAAATGTGGAGCCCCATCAAACCTTACCCTCTCCCGCAAAGAAATTTCGGTTGGAAGGGCGTACTATAACTGCTGGGCATGTGATTTTTTCAAGTTGTGGGCACCGGTGATGCAAGATCGATACTCCTCATCCTAGGGTTAAAACATGAAGGCTACTCCAAATCGTACTCAACTATAGGCTCTACCTCTACTACTGCATCCGCTCATTCTGAAGCTCCACATCAAAGAGAGCATGACAGCTGATGTGAATCTTATCAATAGCATTAGGGAGGAGATAAAGAAAGAACTTAACGAAGAGATGAGGCAAAGCATGAAGAAGATGTTTCTTTGGGGTGTAGTTGTATTTGCAACTGTAATCTGTATCCGCAAGCTATGAAGTACTTTCATATATATTAATGCTCAAAAAATCATGTGTCTGTAGCTGTTTACACTTCTACTTACAATAACTTTCACATTTCTCCACAAAAACCAACCAAAACCACCACTAAACAGATCTGCGCACAACGATTAGATCACTGCATTAACAACAACACCAACAGAAGAACAGATTAGTTATAGTCACACAACGATTAGATCGCTTGCATTAACAAGATCAACAAAAGAACAGATTAGTCATAGTCACACAATGAATTGTTTGAAACTTTCACTAATTATAGTTGTAAAAAAGGTCATGGCTTTAGTATGGTGTTTGTGCTTTGTTACATGGTAAGAAGGGCTTTATATAGGCAAAAAAGACCTGTTGGGCTCAAACTAACCGTTACAGCAAAAACAGGGGCATTCTGTGAACAGATAAACTCAAATCGTGATATATTGTGAACATCAAAACCTAAATAGTGGCATATTGTAAACTATAAACCAAACAAGGGTATTTTGAGTACTTTAAAAAAAATCAAAAAAATAGTCGTTGCAAAGTCGAATCAGCGCAATTCAATTTTTTTTTGTTAAAAAAAATCCAACTTGCCGTTAGGGGTATTTTTGTCATTTATCAGAGAGATTTAACAACGAGACTAACGTCTGTTAGCGGACAGTGGCATTTTATGAATTTCAAACTCAAATCATGGCATTTTATGAACAACTTTCCCAAAAGGGGTATATCATGAATTACAAACTCAAATCGTGGCTTTTTGTGAATTTTCCCAAAAGAAAAAATCAAACTTGTCGTCAGGGGTATTTTGGTCATTTACTAGAGGGACTTAACGGCAAAACTAACGTCTGTTAGCGGACAGTGGCATTTTATGAATTTCAAACTCAAATCATAGTATTTTATGAACAACTTTCTAAAATGGGTATATCGTGAATTATAAAGTCAAATCGTGGTATTTTGTGAATTTTCTCTTGTATTAATATTAAATGAGATGTAGTTGAGCGTATATAGGAAACTGGACTCATAAAACTATTTAAAAAATAAGTAAATATTTTTATTAAAAATGTCACATGATATAGATATACAATCAATCATTTTAATTTTTCGGATGAAAGAGAAATGACATGGATTCCATGCTACCACAGCTTTTTCTAGTTTCTTATTGACAAATGTGGGTGGAGTGATGACCTTAAAGCCTTAAGGGAAAATTCATGATATACCCCTGTTTTCTTTCGTAATTCACAATATACCCCTGTGATTTTAGTAATTTAACTTTAAACATGCTTAAATGTTGTCTAAAATTGATGAAACTTTACATGGATGATGCTAAAGTATTTATTTTGGTCCAATATCAAATTTAAAGCTTTTTAAGCTCACATGTGACCTGTGGGACCCAATGAATATGTGACTGTTCATTGGGTTCCACAAGTCACATGTGAGCTTAAAAAACTTCAAATTTGATATTGGACCAAAATATAACACTTTAGCATCGTCCATATAAAGTTTCATCAATTTTGGACAACATTAAAGTATGTTTAAAGTTAAATTACTAAAATCACAGGGGTATATTGTGAATTACGAAAGAAAACAGTGGTATCTCGTGAATTTTCCCAAGCCTTAATTATGCTAATTCAGCAGGGTATATCCTGCGACTGACTCCTTACCGAGGGCGGGAAAAGATTGTGATAACGACGGTGAGATTTCATGGTTTCGCAAGTATCAAGAGGCGTTGGAGTAGAGATATAGTGGAGATGGAGTCTGTCGCTGGGCAGGGAGAGTTTGAGAACGGTGGGGGACCTAATTAAGCTAATTAATGGGTTCATAGACATGCGGATTCTGGCTTCCGGTTACCAATCATCTGGCCTTCCTGCATACTGGGACGCCGTGAATCTCAAGAAAGCCTTCAAGTGGGCCTTTCTCATCGAGAATGTAATCTCTCATTCTTTCTCTATATTTCTCTTTCGGACATACTAGTGACAGATGCAACACAATCTCTCATTCTTTTTCTGTATTTCTCTTTCGGACATACTAGCGATATCTGACATTTGCATTTGTTTATGTTGTTTATCTTCAATAGTTTCGTTCTACCATAGGTACCCTTGAGCTGATTGGAGACAAGAGTATTCCTTCTAAATATATCAGGTTTTGAGGGTTTTGAGGGATTAGATCGTTATTCTTTAGACATGTTGCCGTCTCAGGTCAATGCTATCCAAGTGGGGTACTGGGAGTGTCTGGACCAGTTACGATATAAAGGATCCTCAAGTCACTTCCGTCTTTCAAGAATAGTGTGGCAGAGAGAGAGAGAGAGACGTTTTTGTTGTTTTTGAGTGGATGATTTGCTAATTTACCAAGATGGCGAGGTTTACTAAGCCTTAACAATAAAAATTCTTCTCCGAGTTTGAAGAGCTTTATATTTCTCTTCTAAGACCATCCAATTCCCATGTCAAAAATTATGCTTGTGAGGTGTCTATATCAGCTTAAGAGTGGTACCTCAATCAATTAATTAGTTGATTTTCCAACTGCAGTCGCTATTAATCTCAACTTGCACCCTTGTGTCCTCAAAAGTAAGGGGTAACTTATTTTGCAGAAGGAAAAAGGCTGCTACGTCCTTCATTGTCATGTCATTAATATAAGACTTGTTGATGTGAACTCTTTCGCTACCATTTGTCTCCATTAAGTCTAGTTTCTTATGAGAAATTGAAAAGGTTTTCTGTGACCTTAACTTGATTGAACCCTTAAAAATATGGATATGGAACTCAATGCTCACTGCTTTATGTGGTTGTTGTTTAGGTGTTAAGTCACTTGCAAAGTTTGAGCAGTAGTGAAGACTTTTTGAAGGAACTTGATGCATCCTTGTTCGACTTAAAATCCAATCCGGTTTTCCTCAGGTTCTAACTATCGCCCTTCCATTTCCTTGTTGTTGGTTATTTTTATTTTAGTAATAAATAAAATATAATATTTATTTGTTAAATTTTAGTTACAATACGTCAAATAATATTGATAAGAATATTTGTTATTCTTATCCATTTCTGTTATTATTATATATAAAGACTATGGAATTAGTTTCTAGTGAGATACAATATACAAAAACCCTAGTTTCCACAGAATATACAGAGAGAGCCGCGTTGGGGTTCTTAGACTGTGGACAGTGAAGGGGTGTTACTTTGGCTTCCTCCACCTGGTAGACGCGAAGGCTTCAACAGTTGCTGTCAAAAGAAGACGATCCGGTTGACAACGAACAAAAAGAACAATCCGTATAATTCCACTACGCTCAAGAGGTAGGTACCCGAATCTATATATTTCTAACATTGGTATCAGAGCTTGGGTTCATTCTCTATGTTTGATCGTTGCCGGAACAAACAAGTACTTCCAGATCTTGTTTTTTTTGTCTTCGGTGTGCCATCTCTATGTTGGTGTGTGGTTTCTTTACGGTTACTTCTGCATTCCGATTCATGAGTTGCGAGGACATGTACAAAACAGAGGTTTATAAACAAAAAAAAATCATACTTTGCGGTTGATTAGTATGACTCCATGACCATCAAATATTCTCTTATACGCTTGGTAAGGCGACCGATCAGATGAAAATTGCAATAGAGGATCTTTAATCGGGGAAGGTAGTATTTAAAGATTGGATTTTCTCCAAGTTTTTTTCCTCTCTGTCCTGGCTCGTAATTCTCCAAAATCCAAGTTACGTACCTTCGCTTTGCATAACCAATAGATGAAATTTAAGTGAATCGATTTGACTCCAATATGGTTGACATTTTGTCTTCTTCGATATATTTTTTTTGGAAGAGTGGTACAGTCGGCATATTAAAAAAGGCAATTTTTTTAGGCCATTAAGGTTTTTTACGTACCCGAAGATAGAGGAATTATTTAGGGCATCCACAATGGTGTGGATTCCACCTATAGTGTTTAAAAAGAAAAAAGAAATGATGAGGTGGATGAGAGAAGATGTGAGAGGGTTCTTAACTAAGACACCCTCTTTTTAGAGAACCTAGGTAAAGAAGAAAGAGATTGTGAGAGGAGATAATAAAATAATTTGTTGGTGGGTGGAATCCACTTTTGTTATTGTGGATGCACTTAGACTTCTGTGGATATGGTATTTTGTTTTATCTTCGGATGGGATCTGTTTCCATTATTCTATTAAGGATATGATTGTTTTTGAAATATTTGCTCTTATTATTTGGTGAATTTGTCTCACGTGAGAGGTGGATTGAAGGCTGGGAATATGTTTCCTAATATCTTAAAGTTGGATTTGTTCCTATATTTGAGATTTATTATTTATTATATTACCATCGATATTATGTTTATTAATTATGCGATATATTTATTCTCTCTTTGTGAACGATTTGAATATTATATACTCGATTAAATTCTTTCGCGTAATTATATCGAATCTAATGAGGATATGTATAAGTTACATAATAATATTTATTAATACCATAAATATATGTTTTTGTAATATATAGAGGTTGTTATAATGTTTTGTAACATTAAATTCTTACTATGGTAAGATTAACATTTCTGTTCGTTTTTGTGACGAATATTATTGTTCCATGTTATTAGTAATTGTTATTCTATTATGATATGAATAATAATCTAATTAATTAGAATTGAACACAAGTTGTTCAAAATAGTTTAAATTAATCTAGTTTGTCTAGATTGTCTTTAGTAGACATCAAATAATTTAATCATTTGAACATTAGTTGTTCATATAATATCGATCAATCTAGTTTGTCTAGATTTTCTTAGTAGACACTATTTAATTTAATAATTCTTTTTGTAGGAATTTATAATGGAACAATAATACTGAAATTTTTTTTTCATAAGCTATGGGAAAAGATTTATAATTTCAATTTTCCTGAAATTATAGTGCATTTGTTACTTGTTTATGGTATGCTAATTTATAATCTAAGTAATGAAATTGATTATGCGTGTGATGAAGATATCTTTGTTTCTTATACTTAGATAAATATTTAATAATATTATAAACAATTAGTGTTATGTACACGTGTAAGACACAACAACTAATGACATCATTTTTTTGTAAGATGGATGTTGTATCAAAGAGTATAGTGGCAGATCTTAACAAGGGTGTTTAATTTAATAATTCTTTTTGTAGGAATTTATTAATGGAACAATAATACTGAGAAATTTTGTTTTTCATAAGCTATGGGAACCGATATAATTTCAATTTTTCCTGAATTTATAGATGCTTGTGCATGTTTATGGTATGCTAATTTATAAAATCTAAGTACTAAATGATTGTATGTGTGAAGCATTATCTTTGTTCTTATACTTAGATAAATATTTAATAATATTATAAACTAATTAGTGTTATATACACGTGTAAGACACAACAACTAATGACATCATTTTTTTGTAAGATGGATGTTGTATCAAAGAGTATAGTGGCAGATCTTAACAAGGGTGTTTAATTTTAATAATTCTTTTTGTAGGAATTTATTAATGGAACAATAATATTGAAATTTTGATTTTCATAAGCTATGGGAACCGATATAATTTCAATTTTTCCTGAATTTATAGATGCATTTGTTGCATATTTATGGTATGCTAATTTATAAATCTAAGTACTGAAATTGATTGTATGCGCGAAGCATATTTTTGTTTCTTATACTTAAATAAATATTTAATAATATATAAACAATTAGTGTTATGTACACGTGTAAGACACAACAACTAATGACATCATTTTTTGTAAGATGGATGTTGTATCAAAGAGTATATTGGCAGATCTTAACAAGGTGAAAAATAACTGAACGAAATTACGATACGTGGAGTCGTAAAGTTCAGTACGTTTTGGAAGACCAAGATCTTTTGGATGCAACTCTACAAATCATGGAGGTTCCATCTGCTGAGGGACACTCCGCCCAGACACGTAGGGAGCTAGAAACCTATAATGCCTGGAAGAATAAGAGTCACACTGCCCAGATCATACTTTTAAGTAGTATGAGAAGTGACTTGATGTTGCATTTTGAAACCCATCAAACTGCTAATGGTGTATGGGAAGCAGTGAAGTGAAACTTTGGAGGAAGCATTGTAACTCGTAGAAGACAATTGCAAATGCGTCTTGATAGCTACAAAACGAGATCTGATAAGACCATGACTGAACATATTACTGTCATGTCTAATATGGTTAATAAGCTTAAGGCTGCAGGACATGAGTTGTCTGATGAGCAGCAAGTTCAAGCTCTGTTCAGATCTCTCCCTCAGAGTGTTGAGTGGGATTCTCTGAAGCAGACTTTAACCCATGATGATGACATCCGCACCATTGATGATGTTGCTCGTCATCTTGAGTTGGAAGATGATATGTTATTCTGTGAAAAACCAGCTAATGAGGTGTATGCTATTGAGTCTGACAATAGAGGTCATAAGAATCATAGGCATAAAAGAGGGAATAATGGTAACAGTGACTTTAAGAAAGGGCAGTGGAAGAAAAGGAAGGGAGGCAAGGCCAATGGTGGTAAAGATCCAAATAACCACCAAAAACTGGTGGTGCTAGAGGCAAGCCTAAAGGTGTTTGCTACAATTGTAGGAAATTAGAGCACTTTATCAAAGATTGCCCAGAGCTTGAGACACAACAACAGCAGAGCACGTGACTTGGGATCGAACATCTTTTGTAGAGTTTTGCCGGATTCCTAGAAGAGGAAGCCAAAATATTTACATGGGGAAGGATACTAGCATTAATGTGCACAAGATGGGAACCTGCAGATTAGTTTTGCGGTCAATCTTTGTATTTATGTAATGACTTGTATGCCCCTGAAATAAGGCGAAATTTAGTCTCTTTTCCATCTCTTCTTAGGTTAGGCTTCAAATTGTTTTGAAGGATCGAATTTAGAGTTGTTTAATGTTGGTACATTTTTCAGTCATATCTTTATTGAATGGTTTCGTAGTATTTAATGCCAAATTTGGTTTAAGTAATCATATTCATTCAATTTATGTTATTAATTCTGATGATTCAGAACTTTGGCATGCTAGACTTGGTCATATTGGTATTGATCGGTTGAATAGACTAGCAAGAGAAGAGCTCCTTGGTGGAACTCAAGAAGCTATAACTCGCTAAGTGTGAGTGAAACACCCCTTCTAATCCTACTTCAAAAAAATAATATAATCGCAGCGGTAAATAACAGATTGTTGTTCTAATGGTGTCACAGTTATCACTCGCCCTTACGGGTGATAACGAGTTACCTGATAATCAACATGCGAAACGTATTCCCGCAGTGACCACAAGAGATAGATAGTAGTACTTAAACAATTTAAACAAATCTAACAACAACCAATTATTACAGACCGTGAGCATCTAAACCAAATACACCTCGGTTAAACAACCCGAGTCCAAAACAACCTGAGTATCACACCGTACCAAGTCTAAACCAACAGTAATATCACAATAGTCACGCCTCGCTGCGACCCACCAGCTAGTCACCTGCATGAAAATGGTTTGTGGTATGGAATCAGCCCCTGCTGAGTATGTCATCACATGCCCCGTCATGCCCCCAAAGACCCCTCAATTATTTGGTCGAGAGCATGAGGTTCATTACATGCAATACCGTTTTAATATTTAAAACTGTAAACAATTAACAGTAACATCCATACAATAAACACAACTATCACCATATATAATATAACCACAAGTATAACCAATGAACAACCAAGCGAAACAACGAGAATAATAAACAAGTACTAGTTCTCGTCCATGGTGTAGAAACCAATATCGTTCGCCACTGTATAATTCTTAACTGTATTATTTGTTCAGTTATACCTAGTGACAATGTCTCGTTAAAACGACATGTCTCTAGTTACCCATAGATTATGGCGGGTCACCCACGGCAGTAGCCACTCCAACGGTAGAGTCTCCGACCAACGAGCCATTCTAGCTCACGGGAAATTTTCTTGATACTTGCGGACCCGTACGCGGACATCCTGGTATCGTTTTTGTGATCACAGCGCGCACCAAGAGCCACATCCTCTTGGCTTTACTTTCCTTCATTTAATTTAATTAATTATTCCATCGCATCGCATTACCGTTTTTTTTTTGCTAACACAGCAGACTAAGATCATTAGTCCAATCCGGAGTCTGTAAACTCGGGATCCAGTGTTAGATACGAGAGCGGCGTATAGAAAGGCCAATGCTCCGTATAAAAGTCTTGGATAATATGTATAAGTTATTATCCTAGTGCTACAACGTTTTACTGACGTTCCTTATATTTCATATAAGATAGCACCATAGCCGCTAGTTCGTTTTATATATATAGGTTCATATATACGAACCAATACTGTTAACTCAACAACAGTAAAAACAAGCAGCTATAAATATACAATTCATGCATATTAATTATCACATTCAGACAAACAATCTTATCACAGATCACACAGAAGTCTGAACTGAGGAAGCCCTCAGAGACAATCAGAGACACATAACAACATACCGTTCACCCTGATGTATTACGGTGGAGTATGAATCAGCGAGATCCTATGCTCCTTGTGTAGTCTCTAACAGTCTAAACAATACATAATGCTACTGATTAGCATACCGTATAACAACACAATTCTACGGTACCCCGTACCGTCACTAACACCTCCCGGTTACCCTCCGTTATTAGCTATCAACATTTGTCGGGTTTTAGGTTTAACTCGAGATTGGAAAAGTGTTATATTACATGCGTAGTTTGTCTTGTATATTAATATACTTATTGTTGAACTCGTTATCGCATGTGACTTAACTCACCCTTGTATGTCGTATAGTTTATTTCATTATTGCATGTGTGATCCTTTGTCATGCATTATGCATCTCACCTTAGTATTTATTTTCCTAAGGTTTGTCCCCTTTTTTTTTTAATTCAATGTGGTATAATTCATTTGTAAACAATACTTTGAATGTATAAATTCTTATTATCCCATGTATACTCCTAACATTAGAATTCCACATCTAATGTTTGTAATTCTTTTCCCTTTTATCATATGTCATTTTTCATTATGAAAACACATGGTCATTAAACCATATCATATTTTTCCACCATAACATATATTTATTTATGTGTATGTATTATGGAACTATTTTTTATATGGTAAGTCTTATAATATATATTCATTCTTTCTAATGAATACCTCTTATATTATAAATGTTATAATCCTTATAACATCAAAACCATATTATAAATTCCATTTAAAATATTAATATTTCCGAACAGCACCTATGTTCTTAAATATTTACAAAACCCACCACTTAGTTAATATAATGTTACATTATTGTTATATAACATATCTTATGACATTTAAGTCATTTAAAACAATTATAACCTATAGTTATATTTTGTTTATAAAATACCAAATAGCCCCTTATATTTTCGGTTTCCATTATACACCACTAAAATTCTACAAATCACAATTCCATCCCAATTTATAATACATAGTTTTCTAATTCCCTTAAACCATATATTATACATATATCTTTCTAAAACCTTATATTCATTTCAAAAATTACCAAATACTATACCAAAAGGTTATAAATATTATTCCTAACCTTATACTCCTTTTAAATCTCGGTTTTCACCCCTTTGTTACCCATTTGTAACAATGTTATAAAGTATCTTATATTATACTTATATAACTCATATAAAATCCAAATTTAACCAAATAAATTTCTAAAAATTCCTAATAACCTAAGGTTTGTACTAAACTCCATTTAGTACCCCAAGTTTTCAGAAATTACATTATAGCCCCATCTCTTTTAAATCTTTTACAAATTAATACTTATCTTAATATAAGGTTGTATTTTAATTTCAAAAATTCTCCAAACTTGGTCAAAGTCTCCTATATAGTCAACTTTGACTTCTAATACCAAATGGGAACCAATTTTTCGGTAATCACTAATAATAACCTATACCTTTCTATTTTTACAATTTTGTCCCAAACTTTATAAAATGTTATAATTTTATTAATTCATTTAAAAACCCTAAATTGATCTAAATTAAGCCCACGGCTTTCTAATTTCCTAGTAATTACGAATTGGCCCCAATTTTATTATAAGCATAAATAAAAACTAAATAAGCTTATAACTTAAATTAAATGGCCTAATGACATGGCCTTATTACAACCCTTGAACTTGCAAAATAAATTACACAATAATGTCTCAAAATAAGCATATATTCTCGGCCTCACTTCGGTTAATATTATTTTTCCACATAATGTCATAATTGACCCATTATGTTAATAAATCTCTTAAATGACTAGCTTAATTTATCTTAGCCATTTTTTTCCTTTTTTAGTCATATGACCTATATATGTAATTTCACTCTCGGCCATACATATATATATATTATATGATGGGATCGGGGTGCTGACCGAGTAGGTCTGAGGTGTTAATCTCAGATCAACTCTGCTTGAAGAATAAAGGTGTGTAAAAGTAACGCGGAAGCTTTTGTTTAAACTTAACAAGATAGGATTCTGCTTGTATTGAAACTCAATGTGAATTACAACCTAGCTTCCTATCTTGGGATTCGACAGAAGTATTCTGTCTCATCCAACACTCGCTCTACTCTCACTCTCGGCTTTGATCAATGCGTCACAAGGAGTAAAGGGAATGTTCTTATGTGTGCTCTCTAGGTAATAAATACCTAAGCTAATTGACACTATCTCACTAAGATCTCTCAAGAATATTTTCTCTCTCAAGGACGGTGTATCTCTCTGAATAATCTCGAATGCACACCTTAACTAATTACATTCGCATGCTTATACTTGTCAACTATCTCCTAAATCTTCGGTGGAGTCTTCAAGTGTAACGACTCCTTGGGTTGGTTCCGCAAGTATCGGAGTTATGGTCCTCCTTGTGCGTCACGATCTCACGTCTTGCTACTGCTCCAACGATGCGAGATTTCCGCAACTACTTCAGCAACGTCGCGCTTCTTGGCATACAGGAGATCGTGGACAGATGCTTCTGCAGAGGTACTCGAGCTGGAACATCTTTCTGTATCGCGCCTAGTATCTCTGCATCGCTACTTTCACTGAGGAGGCAATCATCTGCAAAACCTAAGTCTTCAACAAATTCCCCCTTTTTGCTGATGATGGCAAACTCAGTGTATCCAGCGTAACTTGAGGTTTTGTATAGGATGTACCTGCAAAAAAACAGACAACAAAGCAGAGCAACTATCTCGGGAGAACAACTTGCTGTTTGTTCCCCCTTAAACACATATTCCCCCTTAAGATAATGCAGTTGATAAGAACAGATAAAAACCATAGTACGTAAACTACTTCAAATATCACGTTGCAGAAATAAACGACCAAGCAAAAACAGATGAGGCCTTCAGAGGCACTCATTATCCACACATAGTTACCCGCAGACACCAGCCGCGGGATACACCGCTTCCCCCGTTTGCCAACATCAGGGGAAACGCACAAAAATATCCAAAAAACCATTATCTGAAACAGTTAGTTAAACAAACCACCAGCGTAAGTCAAAAGTATTCAAGAATCACTACTGCCTAAGGCTTAAAGGGGTGGGGTAACAAGTTAGTCATCTCCTCCATCCATTCCTGTGTCCTCATCCCGTGCTCCATCTTCCCCCGAAGTCCCAGCGCCATCCAATCGCTTAGCCGCTTCCAGAGTTTCAGCAAATGTTTCCCGGAACTCCTCTGCCAGCTTCTCGACTCCCCCTGCAATGATGTTCATCGTCTGTTTGTGGTTCTTGTTGAGGACGTCGATGAGCATGTCTATCTTCTTGGATAGAGTGGCGAGGTTGTTCTCTACCGCTGCTACCCTTTCAGATAAAGAGACGGAGTCAGGGGGTGATGCGGGTTTTGGTGGGGCTAGCTTTTTGGAGGGAGGGTTTGTCTTGGAGACCGATTTGATCTGGAAAGACGGGGTTTTGTTGTACAGGATCTGACCAAGTATGTCGGTATCCATTATCCGACTGGCTTTGGAGGGCTCGAGGACAACATCACAGTGGGTAAAGATTTTTGGGAGCCAGAATACGTACCCCAGGCTGTGTCGGGGTGAGGAGATGGTTGAGGCAATGTGGTTGAGGATTAACTTTGAGAGGTTTATCTTTTGGTGGTGGATCAGACAGTACATAATAGCAAGATCAAGCGGACGAACAAACTGATTTCCTTCCTTTCTAGGGACTAAGTTTTTGATCACCAATGTATGGAGCATTTGGTGGGTATTGGACAGAGCTGGTCGCTCAAAGGAGTGACCGACTCTGCTGTTTGGTAGGAAGAAGTCATAGACTTCTTTTGCACTTATAAACCCTAGATCAGGAAAACCAGCCCTATCATAAAATTCTAATCCGCTAGTTGGAATTTCTAGATGGGTTGCTATTGAGTTTGAGTCGAGAAGGATGGGTTTGCCGTGTACCTCTGTCATTATTTTCCCCTTGCGAATGACGCAATTTTGGTAGAACTCATACGCCTCTGCCTCATGGTAGGTCTGAATGCCGTGGAAGAGATGGATCCAGTTTTGGAAGCGGAGCATCTCTCTCGAACATGTCGAAGGCCATCGATTGGAGCCAGTCCAGGTCGAGTAGCTTTCCCTTTACCAAGTGTCGTGATTCAGCAGAATCGTCAGCTGGTAAGGAGTAGACGGCAGAGTGGGTGTCGATCAGACCTAGTCGAGTAGCAGGTGTAGGTGGGACAGACTCGGAGCGAGGACGGAGTCGCTTTCTGGTGGAAGTCGTTGCCGTGTCGGAGTCTGCCTGGGTTGAAGAGTTGGTGGTACTGCGCGGCTTTTCTTCAGTAGTTGGTGCCGTGACGACAGGAGATGGTGCAGGAACAGGAGCATCAGAAGTGGGTTTTGAGGATGACTGAGGGTTTTTGGCTCGAGAACGAAGAGTTCGAGTAGCTGGAGGGCGGGGGACGTTGGATTTAGCACGGCGGGTTTTCTTGGGTGGTGGTGAACACTCAGGAGCAGGTTGCTGGGCTTCGAGGTCAAGTACCTCAGTGGGTTCTTTAGCAGGAGAGTTGGGTTGTTGATCTTTTGCTTCTTCATCAGCGGGTGGAAGAGATCCGAACTGAAGTTTAGTCGGAGATTTTGTGATAGTGTCGGGAGTGGGTATGATCGGGGTGGTGGGAGGGGATGTTTGTTTGGTTGGTGATGGGGTATCTTCCGATTTTGTGGATGCCGTAGTGTGAACTATGGCGGTTGTTTCAGTTGTGACGGTGGGTAGTGTGGTGGTGATGGGTTGAGTGTCGACGGACATTGCAGGGGCTACGGCGGTTGAGTCAGAGGTGGAGGTAGGGGTTTGTTTGGCTTGGAGGATGGTGAGTTTGTTGATGAGAGCTTGGAGGAGCAAAGGGTCGTTGGGTAATTCGGCGTCGGAAAACATGGTGTTAGGGTTAGGGTTGGAAGCCATGGAGATCGGAGGTTGATCGAAGTGGACAAGCGAGTGTAGAAGACGAAGAGAAGCAAAGAAATCGGACTTTGGTGTGATTGGACGTGGGGTGAGAGATATTGACGTCGGAATATAGGCAGACGTCGTGTGTCAGGGTAATGTGAGGTGATTGGTTGAGCTGGGGTGTTGCGGATAGTAGGGCGAGAATTTCGCGGGTTTAGTTATCAGAAACTGAACACTCTTGTTTTTACGCTGGTGTTTTGTTACTTAAACAGACAGACTAGGTCATCAGACATATTCATACATTTCACCCCGAAATTAACAAAACACGAGAAGGAGATACGACCTTAGCTAGGTCATACGGGTCATACCTAGTTGTGAACGTAGTGCTTCAAAAGGACCTCGTTGCAGTGGCTTGGTGAATATGTCTGCAAGTTGCTCTGAAGTAGGAACATACTCTAGTTGTATCTGTCCTTTTTCAACGCAATCCCTTAAGAAATGGTGACGAATTTCAATGTGCTTTGTCCTGGAATGATGAACAGGATTTTTAGATAAGTCAATAGCACTATTATTGTCACAAAAAATTGTAGTACAAGTCGGAGGAATGAGATAGTCCTGTAGTTGTTGTTGTATCCAGAGAATCTGTGCACAGCAAGCAGCGGCGGAGACATATTCGGCCTCGGCGGATGACAGTGCTACTGTGTTTTGCTTCTTTGAACTCCAAGCGACAAGACATAGTCCTAAAAATTGTGCAGTACCAGACGTGCTTTTCCTGTCTAATAAGGAGCTTGCAAAATCAGAATCACTATAACCCATTAGAGTGAAATCAGGAGTACTTGGGTACCAGAGGTACAAGTCTTGGGTACTTTTCAGATAGCGAAAAATTCGCTTTACGCCTTGTAGGTGTGATTCTTTTGGGTTTGCCTGAAATCTTGCACAGAGACATACAGCATATAGAATGTCAGGCCTACTTGCTGTTAGATAAAGAAGGGAACCTATCATACCTCTGTATAGCGTAGCATCAACCGCAATTCCTTTTTCATCCATATGTAGCTTCTCTGTTGTTGTCATTGGAGTGGGTGTGGCTTTTGAATCCTGCATCTTGTATTTGATTAACAGCTCGTGAATGTATTTCTGTTGATGAATTTGAGTCCCGTTTTCCTGTTGGGTGACTTGTAGACCTAGAAAGAATTTCAATTCTCCAAGAGCACTCATTTCAAATTCTTTACTCATGAGATCAGAAAAGAATGAGCATAGTTCAGGAATAGTGGATCCATAAACTATGTCATCCACGTATATTTGCACAATGAGTATGTCTTCACCTTTGGTGAGAGTAAAAAGAGTTTTGTCAACTTTACCTCGAATGAATCCATGGGACAATAAGTAAGATGAAAGACGTTCATACCATGCCCGAGGTGCCTGCTTCAGGCCATATAATGCTTTATCTAACTTGTAGACATACTCTGGGTGATGTGGATCTTCGAAACCCGGAGGTTGAGCAACATATACATCTCTGTCGATGTATCCATGTAGAAAGGCAGTTTTTACATCCATTTGGTAGAGTTTTATACCTCGATGTGCTGCGTAGGCCACGAGTATTCGAATTGCCTCAATTCGAGCTACTGGAGCATAAGTTTCATCGTAATCAATTCCTTCAGCTTGAGCATATCCCTGGACTACCAGTCTGGCTTTGTTGCGAGAGATATTTCCTTGATCATCTAACTTGTTGCGGAACACCCATTTTGTACCAATTGGTTTATGATTGGTTGGGCATGGAACAAGTCGCCAGACAGAGTGTCTTTGTAGAGAATGTAATTCTTCTTGCATGGCGAGTATCCAGTCATGATCCTGTAGAGCTTGGTTGACATTCTTAGGTTCGATTTTGGATAGAAAGGCATTGAAGGCACATAGATTCTGATGCAGTTCACTACGTGTTTGCACGCCTTTGGATGGATCACTCAGGATTTGAGAAATGGGGTGAGCGGAGGCTTGTTGAAATTTTCTTGCGGAGGATGATGGAATACTATTGGAGTGATCTGGTGTTGGGTGATCGTTAGGTGTGGGTGTGGTTGTGTTTTGTGGAGGAGGTAGTGGTTCCTGTGTGGGAGTAGGTGAGGCATCTTTAAATGAGTCATCAGGGTCGTCGTCGCTGTCAGAGGATGAGTCTGTTGCAAGAGGTGTTTGTGGTGCAGGGATAGTAGCTACTGGTATTTCAATGAAGGTAGTATCTGCGGCATCTTCGTGTGGTTCATTTTGTGTGTGGTCACAGTCACTGGAGTTAGAGAGCTCTTCAAAACGAATATGAGGGCTTTCTTCAAGACAGGCTGTACGCTTATTGAATACTCTGTAAGCTCGACTTTGTGATGAGTAGCCAAGGAATATTCCTTCATCACTCTTAGATGCAAACTTGCCGAGATTATCTTTTCCATTGTTGTGTATGAAACACTTGCATCCGAAGCGCCGTAGATGTGTGACTGAAGGAGGACGGCCTTTGATAATTTCATATGGGGTTTTGCCGATGAAGGGATGAATTGATGCTCGATTTAGAATGTATGCTGCAGTGTTGATAGCTTCTGCCCAGTATGTGGCTGGAAGGTTACTATCGATGAGCATTGTTCTTGCCATTTCTACAAGCGTGCGATTCTTTCGTTCTACAACTCCATTTGTTGTGGAGTACGAGCAGCTGATGTTTGATGCATGATTCCCTTTTCCCTGCAGAATTCTGAAAACTGAATATTGCAAAATTCTGTACCGTTGTCAGATCGAATTGTCTTGACAGAGGTGGACATTTTGTTAGTGATCAGTTTAAATAAGGTTTCGAATTCGGAAAAAGTTTCCGACTTGCTCTTAAGAAATAGTACCCATGTCCAGCGCGAATAGTCATCGACGATGACTAGAGCGTACTTCTTACCACTTTTGCTTTGAACACGCATTGGCCCACATAGATCCATGTGTAGCATGTCCAGTGAAGATGATGTAGACATATCTGTTTTACCTGGAAAGCTTGATCTAGAATGTTTCCCTTGTACGCACGCAGGACAGAGGATGTCGGTCTGGAAGAAGTTCGTCTGAGGAAGTCCCACTACAAGATTTCTGTTTTTGATTTTGTTTAGTAGTTTGCCGTGTGCATGACCTAGGCGAAAATGCCATAAGGAGATATTCTTGTCCTGTACACTAAGACAGAGAGTACCATCTAGGTTAGGGTTTTCAAGAGATAGCTTATAAAGATTGTTCACCCTTATACCAGTGGCTTTCAGAAGACCTGTTTGCTCGTCAAAAATTTTGCAGTCAGAGGCCGAGAAAAGAACAACATTAGAGAGATCACAGATTTGAGAGATACTTAGAAGGCTGTGTCCAAGTCCATTTACTAAATTAACATTTTCTATTTTAAAGAGAGAGGGATTACCGACGGTTCCAATACCAATGATTTCACCATGAGCATTGTCGCCAAAGTGACTTTCCCCCCGTTGTGTTGAGAGAGAGTCGTGAACTTGTCAGGGTCTCCTGTCATATGTCGTGAGCATCCACTATCCAGAAACCAAGAGTCATTGTCCACGGTCTCTCCCTACAAGATAATCAAAAGTTAGACTTGGGAACCCAGGCGAACTTGGGTTCCCTCTTTGAAAGAGAGCTATAACCATCTCGTGCTTTAGACAGAGTATGTAAACGTTGCATATTAAAAGACAAATCTTTGCCAAGCTTATGACACGAGGAGTGAATATGCCCGTCGTAACCACAGTAACCACAAATTAATAAAGAAGGTAGATGAACGTACTTCTTTTGCCAACGGAATTTGTTTTCAAATTTTTCTTTTTGGAGTTTCCTTCTTTGAAGATCATTGGGTTTTGTGGCTATTTTTGGTAGGTTTACTTTGCCTTTATTTCTCAGCCAACGAGGAGGATTAGATGATGAGACCGATTCCATCCGTGCCTTTTTAAGAGCGATGTTCAGGGAATCGACCTCTTTCTCAAGTCGAACTTGTCTTTCTTTTGACTCACGGAGTTCGTTTTCAAAGAATTTTGGCTTTTGCATTGCAGCAACCTCACGAACAAAGGTGATTGGTTTGAAGAATTTTTGTGGAATTTTGGAACGATTTTTCTGTAGAGAAGAGACTTGATTTTGTAAGGAGTTGATGAGGTTGTGAGCATCTTTTAGCTCTTTTTCAAGTCGTTCGGCCTTTTCTTCAGATTTTTGCAATTTTAGACGATCGTTGTTGACATGACCTTTTAGCACATGGATTTCTTCATAAAGAGAGGCTATCCTGTCTTGTTCTTCAGTTAATTCAAATTCAGGATGATTTGGGTCGATGTAGTAAGTAGATAAATCTAAAGAGGGAATAGCACATGAATCTGAGAAATATTCAGTTACCTCTGAAGAGGGACTCTTGCATACCTGACTTTTGTGAGCCATGAGGCATATTAGGCTTGACGTTCCTATCTCAGGTTCTTCTGAGTCAGAGTCTCCCCATGCTGAATTTGCCATTAGTGATGATTGCTCGCGATCATCTTTCTTCTTGAGAGGACAGTTGTTGGCGTAGTGCCCCGGCTTCAGGCATTTGAAGCATACTCGGTCTCCAGTTCCCGTAGTACCTTGCTGATTACGATTGTAGGATTGATATTGTCGGTTTGATTTTGACTGAACCTGTTTGGATTGTTCCCTTCTGATCGATCTCGCATGAATCTCTTAAAGTTCTTGACCAGCATGGCCATGTCTTCGAAGGTGTTCGCTGATCCTTCTTCTATTATGCCGTCAATCAGAGTGTCCCGAAGCTGCTGGATTAACTCCTGATTTGGAGAGTTAGCGTCATAGTGGAATGACTCATTCTGGTGAGCTGCTATCTGGCTGGGCGTAGTCTTTACCTGCAAAGCTTGATTCACATTGGAAAACGAAACAGCATGGTTTGGGTGAGAATTATTACCTCTGTTTTTGATATTCATCTTGTACTTGTTGATGGACTGAAGATAGGATCCCAAGTCGGTCAGAGTCCATTTCTCTAGACTTTTGGACGCCTTCGTGGAGATAACACTCTCGGTCCATTCCTCACCCAGACTGTCCAGAAATTTGTTGTTGATGTTTTCATTTGACTCTCCAATCTGTAGCTCTTCCATAGTAGCGGTGAGTTCAGTAAATCGAGCGAGCATGTCGCTGAGGGATTCTCCAGGCTTTCCTACGAAGTTTTCGTAGTCCATCTTCAGTTCTTGTATCTTTGATTTTCGAAGCTCAGTATTTCCTTCGTGAACAGCTCGAAGGTGATCCCAGATGTCTTTGGCTACTTTGATGTGATACACTCTTCTTCTTTCAGGTGGAGAGAGACTGGTGTAGATGACTCGTACGGCTTGGGCATTTAGCTCAACGCATCTGCGCTCCTCAGCAGTATAGGAGCTAGGATCTTTCCCTTCAGGTACTGGGAAGTTGCCTTTCGTCACTACCGTCCAGAGTTGTTGATTCAAGGACTGGAGGTGTGACTCCATCTCGTTTTTCCACATGTTGTAGTTTGTGGAAGTTAGCTTTGGATTCTCCACTTGCATTCTGTTGTTGTTGTTGGTGTTTGAGATTTCCGCCATTTTGAGAGATTTGTCAGCCAACGCAGGCTCTGATACCACTTGATGGGATCGGGGTGCTGACCGAGTAGGTCTGAGGTGTTAATCTCAGATCAACTCTGCTTGAAGAATAAAGGTGTGTAAAAGTAACGCGGAAGCTTTTGTTTAAATAAACTTACAGATAGGATTCTGCTTGTATTGAAACTCAATGTGAATTACAACCTAGCTTCCTATCTTGGGATTCGACAGAAGTATTCTGTCTCATCCAACACTCGCTCTACTCTCGGCTTTGATCAATGCGTCACAAGGAGTAAAGGGGAATGTTCTTATGTGTGCTCTCTAGGTAATAAATACCTAAGCTAATTGACACTATCTCACTAAGATCTCTCAAGAATATTTTCTCTCTCAAGGACGGTGTATCTCTCTGAATAATCTCGAATGCACACCTTAACTAATTACATTCGCATGCTTATATACTTGTCAACTATCTCCTAAATCTTCGGTGGAGTCTTCAAGTGTAACGACTCCTTGGGTTGGTTCCGCAAGTATCGGAGTTATGGTCCTCCTTGTGCGTCACGATCTCACGTCTTGCTACTGCTCCAACGATGCGAGATTTCCGCAACTACTTCAGCAACGTCGCGCTTCTTGCATACAGGAGATCGTGGACAGATGCTTCTGCAGAGGTACTCGAGCTGGAACATCTTTCTGTATCGCGCCTAGTATCTCTGCATCACTACACTACTTCACTGAGGAGGCAATCATCTGCAAAACCTAAATCTTCAACAATATATATTATATATGCTTAAAAATTATAAAATCACAAGTTTAAGGTTTTATACCTTGGTTATTCCTTGTATGCACTCGGCCTCTTGTAGGAAAATTCACCACATGATTTAGACATTTTAATACACAAAAACAAGATATGGTTACACTCCAAGCTTAAGCTTAACCATAAGGAATAATTAATGTAAGATTTAAGGCAAAAATCACCTAAAAATGCAAGGGAAGTTCTAGGTGGTTTCGCCTGAACAAAACCACCACAAGGTGTTAGATCCACCATATTGACATAAGAAATAGTTAAATCACAACAAGCTACCTTGTTATTAGGTTTTACCTTGGAAAAATGCCTTAAAAGAGGGTATTTCCTTTGGATCTTGGTCACCCTTGCTCCAAATGGCTAACCAACTGAATGAACATGTAAATATGAAGATTATGAGTGTATAAACTCATAAAAATTGAAGGAAGAAAACCGGATGTAGAGTGGAGAGGCTTAGGTATGTTTTTACCTTAAAATGCAATTTTGAGCAACCTTGGTCCCTCTACTTGTCTCACCGAGTTTAGCTCTTGTTCTAACCTTAGAACACTGAGAATAAGCCATAGGAATTGATGAGCCACGAAATCTAGGTGTAGGTAGTGAAGAGATGAAGAAAAGGGCTAAAAATGACCTTAAAACACTTACCTTAAGAGCTTAGGAGCTAGATTTGCCTTCCATGCTCAAGAACAAGGCTTGAGAGCTTCAGGAAGGGGAGGAACTTGGCTGGGCAGGCTGGAATCGGACAAGGAGGGAAGAAAGAGATGGGTAAGTTTTGAAATAATTGAAAAAGTAAGTTTTACTATTGTAAATTTGTGTTAGGTATCAATTTGTCTCATAATTATTGTAGGCTGTCTCCTCTCCTCTTGCCAGCCGATTTCCATGGTCCAAATGGGTCAATTAATTGACCATTTGACCATACTTGGTCAATATTGACTCATGCGGGCCCCCTCACTTTAGGGTTTTATTAATATTTTAATATTAAATTTGTAAAAAAATCGTAAATTCTGGAATTAAATTCCTAATATGATATAATGTGATATATTATCATATTTAAAGGTAATTATAACCTTTAAGCCCATTAAAAATCAATTTAGAAGACAATCTCACAAAAAACACGCTTAAGGTGTTTTAGTGCACATTTTTGTGTCACAGGGTGTTCCTGAGCTTAGTTCTCTTTGATAATGGTTTTGTTGTGTTCCTTACTTCATTATAATACTTAGGAATCCACTTTGGATCCTATTTGAGGTCATACAATCTTTATGGTGTCTTAAAGCACATTTTTGGCTTTACCGATCTTAAGGCGTGTTTTGCCTTGTTGAGATCTTTTAGATTGTTCCCCAATAATGTTTAGATGTTTATTAATCATCTTAGATCATTAATAGATCATTTAAATTATATTTTAAAGGTTAGGGGTATTTCAGTGAGCCTTGTTTAGCTGAAAAATCTACTAGGAAACCATTTTCTATAGAGAAAAGGACTACTCAACCATTGCAGCTAATTCATTCAAATATTTATGGCCTAATGAGTATGAGTGTCAAGCTTGGTGCTTGATGTTTCATCACATTCATTGATAACTTCACACGAATTTGTTACGTGAATGAAGTGAGAATAAATTAAACTCTCAAAGTTAATTGGGAGAAGAACTGAGACTGATTCTCATGTTGCCACATTCTTGGTAAATGATTATCCATCCATTTATGGAACAACTAGGGATCAAGAGTTCTATGAACTAGATGATCCTAATCAACAACTTGATTTAAGTAATCAAAATGATATAGTTGTGAAGATGTTCTTTTGAATCCTCAAGTTCAGGAGGAGGAACTCAATTGACATGAGCCCATGACATTTAGAGACGCTGTCTCAGGTCCTATGGATCTGAATGGATAAAAGCAATGGAAGAAGACTTAGCGTCCAAGAACAATAACCAAGTTTGGGACTTGGGTGATCTTTTATTTGGTAAGAGGCTATACTCGAAAGGAGTGAGTCGATAATGATGAGACATTCTCACTTGCAGTGAGATTTGGGTCCATCCGACTATTTTTGGCTATTATTGCCCGTCTGAACTTACATCAGATGGATGTAAAGACTGCTTTCCTCAATGGAAATCTTGAGGAGGAGATATATGTGGACCAGCCTCATGGGTTTGAGGTTAAGGGTCAAGAGAAGAAGGTATGTCGTCTTCATAGATCCATCTATGGTCTTAAGCAGGCACCCAGACAATGGTCAAGGACAAAAGTTTTCCATTATAAATGAAGACCATTGTATGTATATAAGTTATACATACAAAGGATTGTCATTCTAACTTTATATGTAGATGACATCCTAATAGCCAGTGACAACTTGGATCTAGTTTTACTACGAAAGCTAGTTTGATATCCAAGTTTGACATGAAGGATAAGGGTGAAGCCAGTTATGTACTGGAAGTCAAAATATTAAGAAATAGGAAGATAAAGATCTTGGGTTTGTCTCAAGAAAATTATCTTACCTTAATAATATTTTGAAAATATACCATCTTAGTGATTGTATACCCAATGACTCTCATACCCAAAAAGATTTTATGCTTAGTGCAGGTATGGACCTAACTTAAAGAAGTAGCCTATATGAATAATGTACATATTTTAGAGATGTTGGTAGCTTAATGTATGCTATGTTGTACACCAGGCTGGATATCTGTTATGTAGTTGGAATTGTTTGTCAATTCCATACAAATCCAGATCCTGAACACTGGAAGTTGTCAAAAGTTTTTTACTTTAGAGCACAGCAAACTATGTGTTATACTAACCATGTTGGATATAAGAATGCTTATTCTCTTCAATATTTGTTTGTCAAAATATCATGTTGTGTATTGATGTCAATGAACAATAAGGCATACTTTCTCACACAAGTAGCCAACTTCATTGGATATATGTTATCATGAAGTAATGCTAACTTTGTCTAAGTGACTCAAAGTTAGTGGGAGACTTTATAGTCTATATTAAAAGGGTTATTGGTTAATCCATATGGGATATTTAAAAAGGTTCCTATACCCATGTAAGTAAGTTCATTTTAGCCGAGTGGGAGGTGTCTATGTGAACCTTTTAGACTCGTGTGGGTGGGAGTTGACATCCTCTATGTAAGAGAACACCCCACAACGTACTTTCATACGGTACGTGCTAGCGACCTCATTGAAGCGTATGGATTGATCCTTGCTCCTTCGCTGTGTGAGTCAATATTTGTTATTTGCACCTGTTGACCTTTGACTGGGGTTGTAATAGTAGTAATGATGCTGCTACTTTGGAAGGATTACCAAGATTCCATGATTTTTACGGTTTTAGTGTAACCTTCTGGGAAAGCGGTTATTGCCATTAGGATACGATGCCAAGTAAAAGGAAAAGTTTACAAGAGTAGTTCAGACTGAAAGTGACAATTGTTGGCGCCAATAACTTTAGTAGTTATAGTGATTGGTCACAGTATCCTGCTCATCCATATGTTGAAGGATCTGGGTTGATGAGTTTGGATTAGTCGAACAAAAATTGGACTTGAGGTGCAGGCAACGTTTTTGGATGCTTTATTCTGGTCTGAGAGGTTTTGTTTGGAGTTATCCACATTGCAGGTGTGTTGCCAGGTCGCACGGCCTATTTTTCTGTATGAAACACGAAAACTCTCGAGTATTTGGCCATTGGTTGAGTGGGAGATGTTGGTTATTTTTATTATAGTAATAAATAAAATATAATATTTATTTGTTAAATTAGTTACAACCAACGTCTAATAATATTGATAAGAATATTTGTTATTCTTATCCCTTTATTTATTATTATATATAAAGACTCTGGAATTAGTTTCTAGTGAGATACAATATACAGAAACCCTAGTTCTCACAAAATACACAGAGAGAGCCGCGCTGTGGATAGTGAGGGGAGTGCTACTGTGGCTTCCTCCATCTGGTAGACGCGAAGGCTTCAACAATTGCTGTCAAAGGAAGACGAACCAGTTGACAACGAATAAAAAGAACGATCCGAAAATCCGCTACGTCAAGCGGTAGGTACCCGAATCTATATATTTCTAACACTTGTAAAAGTGTCAGGTCTTAATTCGTTCCCTAAACTGAAAACAGTCTCTTTAACCATTGGTTGTGATGAGAGGGATTAGCTCCTCTTTCATCTGCTACTCTGGAGAGCCAGATCCCTTCTGATGGAGAATCTGATCCAAGCATTGCCACTCAGGGAAGAGCACCTCAAAGCACTAATGGTGGCATCTACTAATGGATCTTGATTCGCTCAAGGCAAATAATGAATATGATTGCCTGAATACTTATCTCGATAACATGATACTGGTCAGCACTACTTTGACATGTGAGACAAGGCGGAGGAGAACAAAGGAAGCTAATCCTACTACCACATTGTCTCCTAAAAAAACACATCCAAATTATGGGGACAGATGATGATTGGCCCGGTGGTCTCTCAGAGTTAACAGTTCATAAGTTGTTAAGGAGAGAATCTTCTGTATCATGTCTGCTCACTGCTGAAACCTGCTTGGATATCCTGTCGGAAAGTGTGGGTGTGGTGGTGAAATTAAATGGATAAAGGGTAGAGAAGTTCCCCACCGTGATACTGCTACTACTATGTAGGTAATTGATGTCATTTTCACAGATTTATGCCTGAGTTTAATGACATTTTGGAAGTAATCTCAGTATGAGCTGCTTCACATTCTCGTGCATGCAGTGTTTCTGTAACTGATATGTGTAAACATCATTTTCTGATCTGACATATAACATATAGATGTGTTTGAAGGTCTCTTCCACTAATTACATTTTAATGAATTAGATACATTTTGCATCTTTTACTTCGAACTTGGAAACAGCTGATCCGAGTCTGAGATTCTGTATTCTTATATGGATTCACGAAGTGTTTGTGTGTATTTAGGACCCAAATGGTTTTTGACTTATACTTTTCAAGGAAAAAAATTATTTGGACTATTCTTAGATTTCTGGGAGGAGACTACCTTGCTTGACCTGCATCATCATGAAGAAAGTACTCAAGTGTATCGAATTTATCAATCAATCCCCTAAATGATTGTAGCACCGCTTCTCAAGCATTATTTTGATATTGAATTTACTAGTATTCTAGGATAGAGCTAAAATCATGGTTTCTGAACTGTTACTGCAGGAGCACAGAGCCGGTTGATTTTAGCGTATGGAAAGAATGGAGATCAAGGAGCATGTTCCTATTTCCTCAGCAAGAGAACAATCCGGTTGGTATCAGGAGCCAGCTTGATTTTCTCCGCACCGAAGACTCAATGGATTCAAGTTTTCAAACAACTGACTTCCCCATCTCCAGCCAGTGAAGACGATATGCTTGAGACGTTGGTGAGTTCATTCATTTCTCTTTTCTAGTTTTCAACTGTCTTGACATTTCAGGTCTTGTGTTCTGAAAATTCATTTTAGTGATTGTTCCACCAGACAAGACAAAGGACGTCTGTCTTCTTTTCTATGGTTAAGTTATTGTCTTATGTTATCTGAATCATGCTATTAGGATGCATTGCAAGTATTGGGACTCGGTAATTCAACGTTTCACAAGTGTATCTTATGATTGGGTTCCCATCCAAGGCAGTATCTTGAATTACGTAACTTAACGCAGGGAAGGTCACGGAATCCTCAATCTGGAAATGAAATGAGTTCCGAGGTAATTTAAGCTGACAAATTTAAGGGTTATCATCAGCTCAGAAATGATGAGATCTTTGAAGTTAGCTGCTCCAGCACTATGATATTAAATTAACAAACTTTCAATTCTTTATCCTCCATTGTCATCTGAGATGGTTTCTCTGGTGTTGATGTGAACCAGCGAGCAGATATTCTAGTGCATTTACAGAGGAGTTATTGGGTTCCAAGCCAGATCACTTGTTGAAGCTTCCTCCTGTCTTGTTGGCTGCTGCTATTCCTTCTTGGTATATATATATGTTTGAATTAGCTCTTTGTAGATTATATAGTCTCAAGAGTGAGCTTTTTCCTAATGCTTCTGGTTATAGATGATGAAATTTTGTGAGAGGAGTGGTCTGATTTGTGTGTGATGCATGCCACATAGGTCACCGCTGTTAAGGTTGTACCTGAACCAAATGGAGAATCAGCTCAAAGGAGAGCAGATTGATAGTAAGAAGAATATCTATCTACCACTTCTTTCTTTCTTGCCTTTGGTTTATGTTTCTGAATTGTGTGCACAAAACTCCAGTGTTAGTAGTATGAATGAATCTTGTTCTTCAACTTTGTTATGTGTTGGTAAACTTGAATTTCTATGTTGATCAGGTGGCATTGCTGAGAGGATATGGTGCTTACGTGTTCCATGTCCCAGGTGATGGTGCAACTGCTAGGGAAACAACAGGCCCGTGAGCACTAGGTCTCTGTTTATTCTCTGGACTTGGTATATAGATTTTGCTACAATACAAGCCTCCAGCAGAACCATTTCTGGGTTCTCTTATATTAGAAACGGCGGAAGTGAAAACCGGATTCTTTGAAACCAAGGTGGTGATTGTTCGTAATGGAACCGGAGTAAGTAATATATTCTTTTATATATGTCGTGGATCAATATTTATCGAATACTCATATTCCCAACACTTTACTAATACTATACACCAATTACTACCTCTACCCCCTACACGTGTATATTAAACAATCTATAATCCTTCTCTTGGCACCAGATTCTTTGGGAAGGACTGATCAAAACCGGGCGTTTAAGATTTTCCCTCCACTCCACTGCTGTGGAAGTGTGTCGTTTTTGCAGCCCAAAAACCGTTTGGATGGATGTTTACATCTTCCAGATATACATATTTAAACATTATAAGACGCCGCCGCCTCTGTTGGGCTGTGTGGTCATATCATCCGGATCGTACTGCCGTTTCCAAAACGATGGCTTACGGGTTTTCCTCCAGTCTAAACTGCTTATATTTCCCTTTAGAAGCTGCAGAACCTGAAACAAACACAGACCAAGACACACCAAACCAAAACCAGCGGAGCAGAGACGAATTCTTTCAGATGCTTCAATAATGCAAGATATGAGAACAAGACTAGAAGAGGAGAGAATAGCTTGCCTGGTGATAGTGGTCTTCGAATTGAAGACCGTTGGACACAAATGGAAGCAGCTAATAGCATTAGGTTCATCGTTCTGATGTCAAAGTCGTTGCCTAGTGCAGGGTCAATCACCTCTCTTATTATGTTACTACTCTTCCTCAACAATGGCTTTGCCTATAAAAGAAATATCATCATAAACAACTTAAGAGTTTTCTATTTCAGGCCAAGATCAATGAACAACAACATATTGATGATATATACCCATAGAACAAGGCTTTGCTGTGAGCAATCCAGAGCTCTCCGCCCTGTGATCAGTTCCAGAAGGAGGACACCAAATGCGAACACATCGGTTTTCTCATCCACAATTCCGTGCATCAAGTACTCCGGAGCAAGGTATCTACACACATAACAAACAAAATTGAGTAAGATGTATGTAGCAACAGCGAACAATCAAAATTCAAAAGAGTGTGTGATGAATACCTACCCGAATGTACCTTCAAACTTTGAGACGGTATGATGAGTCCACTTCTCAGGCAACCATTTCGCCAGTCCAAAATCACATATCTACATTCATCATATCACGGGAGTAATCACATTTCACATCTTGTCACATACAAAAAAGGCACCACCCAGCCCAATAATTAATGAAGAGAAAAAACTGTTTCTCAAATCTGAACGAACCTGAGGCTCAAAGTTCCTAGTGAGCAGGATATTTGCAGCTTTGATGTCTCTGTGAATGATCCGTCTCTGGCACTCTTCATGCAGATACTTCAATCCTTCTGCTGTCCCTATTGCAACCTTATACCTCACTTGCCATCCAATTCTCTCCTTCACACCTACCAACAGCAACAAACAATTTCAGTCAACTAGTTAGTTAGTTCATATCAATTATCAACTTTAGCATCATAAATAACAAAAGTAGATAAATTACTTACCGTGTAGATGAGAAGCCAAGCTTCCTAGTGGAGAATACTCAAGGACAAGGTGCATCATCCCACCCTCAAAACCATACCCAATCAACTTGCTGGTGTTGGGATGATCAACATGCGCCATGATCCCAAGCTCAGTGAGAAAGTCGGCAATTCTCTCCTCTGTTGTTCCTTTCATCAGACGCTTCACTGCTACAATCCGACCATCCAGCAACCGGCCTTTGTAGACCTCAGCATATCCTCCCTTTCCGATTAAATTTTCTATGAGAAAAGATCAAACACGGGGATGAATCAACCAAGTTCTCCACTACATTGAACAAGGATGATTTTTCATACAAGGATTGCTGTTTCCAGAAAAGGGTTTAAACAATACTAATAAATATAAAATGTTTTACTTATAATAGATACCTGTGCTGAAATTATTGGTGGCTGATTGAATTTCAGAAAGTGAGAAATTCTTGCAGGCTGAAGAATCACAATCACACAACCCACTACCACCACCACCATTACTCCCACCAAACCATCTCTTCCTCTCCCAACTCCTCCACCTATTCTCTCCCTCATGCTGCTACTCAATCTTGACAGCTTAGAAAACCCAGACAGGAGGGCGTGAACCATACTGTCCAGGAGGAGGCGGCATGAACTCCGGAGGTGTCTCGACAACTTTCTTTGATCTAGTTCTCAGCTTCTGAACAAACCCTCTCCAACGAGAAATAATTCTTGGCTTCTGATCGGATTCAGATTCCTTGGATGAGTGCTGTCTGTTTCCACATTCCGGAAGTAATCTTCCAGTACACCTACAGGAGACGAGGTTGAATCTTGGCAGGATGATGATTTCTCCATTTCTTCAAAAAGGATAACGATTGGAAGGTTATGAATAGCACTGGTAGACACACAATATGTAGCTAGGATATGATACAGGCAATGTATGATCAATCAATAGTAAGAGAAAGAGAGCACTGTATTAATTTGCAGAACTGATGTCGGTTATGAATGTAAGATTCAGTCCAGAGAACACTACTAGTATGTTTGGATTCAGTTCAAATAGCATTAATATACTAGTAAGCGAAAAGGAAAGCAAAAAAAGAAAGACCAGAGATTGATATATGTGTGCCAAACTTACGTTTATGACTTGGTGATTTGAGTTAGGCGCAGAATAATCATTCACCTAACAACCATGAAAATAGTATCTGATTTTGATTCCCTAAGGGAAAAGTAAGAAGAAAGAGACCGCGTAACCTAACCCAGATTAAGAGTGAACTCTAAGGATAAAAAATTGGCCTTAAATCTTAATCCCACAGATATTTAAGATATGATATGATGATAAAGAAAGGTACAGCACTACAGCTCTCCAGGTTTTGTTGTACTAGCTAGATACATAACTATGAAGTAGCTTAATTATAGGTTTACTAATGACCAAGAAACAAGCTCACGAGGAAGAAACTGGTCGAACTAGAGCATAACAAAGAAGAGAATCACTCTCCTTTTTCTCTTCAGTTTTATCTTTTCATTCTTTTTTTACTCTCGGACATGAATTTATTTTTTGGAAGATAGAATGCGTAAACCAGAAAATGAAACCAAAACTACAGTAGTATAAATAAAAGACGGCCAGGCCAGACCAAGCTCGGGAAAGATAACAGAGGATGAATGAAAATGGAACCCAGAGGTAAAACAAGAAATTAAGAAGCAGAGAAAGCAAGTTACCTTTGAGGGGATAACGGCGCCTTGCACATCCGAACAAGGTTGAAACAGAGAGAAGGCCCTGTTGTTACAAAACTCAAGAAAATTTTAAGTGGTTTGTCGGTTTGATTACTGTTTGTTCCACTTTTCGACTCTCTGTATGCATCATCAATCAGCTTACTCTGTAGTAGTAGCAGCAGCAGCGGTTACGATTGATAATGAAACGAGCATTCAATGCGGCTGAGAGCGGCAATAATACGTACGACCCCTGGATATAAAATAATTCAATCGAGTGTACTGTAGTAGTAGTAGCAGCAGTAACTTATGTTTGTGGAATTCAGACGAAGAGAGTGGAAATGAATTTATGATCCGCCCATTAATTATGACTGTGGAAAGAGAGAGATCTATACTGGAGTTGTGAGAAGGAAGAAAGAATGGATTTCTTTTGAATAGGAGACGGATCGAAGGTTGGCCGTGCGGTTCGTGGTGTGGAGGGAAGAGAGGAAAAATCAACGGCACGTGTGGCAGTGAAATGAAAACTTGTTGTCTGAGAGGTGGGGGACTTGAGAGGAGGGATGAAGCCTGTCTTGTCTATTTGTACCTTCGGTTTCTGATTGCTAACGGCAACTATCCGTTAGGTTCATGTGATGTAACCAAATTAAAAAAAAAAGGTTAAATCTTCTTGTTTTTTTTTTAATGTTTTCCATGTTACTTTTTATAATGGTAAGTTTTATAATGAGATTTTTCTAGTTATGTTAATTAGGAGGTGTTTTTTATCACTCAAATACCCTAGTTAAAACTCAGCTTTAGTTAAAAAAGTATCATAGGATTGATTTATTCAAATTATGGATTATGATAAAACTGGATATTTTACTAGTTTAAATTTAATGATTGTATAAATATTAGATCGATTTATCAAAATTGTTTCTTATCTATAATTCAAGTTAACTCGACTTGCTATACCATCTATTTGTTATAAATAGGTCGTGATCATAACTTGATTTCCTGATGACGCAATATTTGTCATCAAGTTCCGTTGGTAGCTGTTGACTTTGATTTGGTTTGCTGTATGTGATTTATCATCCTTTGTTTGACAATAAAGCTGAATTCAATTAAAGATTTGATATAGCTCTCGATTGTAATAAAATGTTAAGCGTAGATATAGTATTGTTTCTGTTGAATGATTAAATGCGCTAATATAAGAAGATTAATATATTTTTATCATTATCATCGCGATCATAAAATTGGGTGCGGGGCGGGGGTGGCTTAGGAAAGACGAATGCCAAAGGAGACTTCAACGTCAATTCGTCATGATTCATTGTAATGAGACGATAATGATGAAAGTTGATTCCTTAAGGAAATACTAAAATCCTGTTTTCTTTTATCAGTGGCAGTTGTTGCGGCTATATCATTATATTAGCGATCCACGTTATATATACATAGTTATGCCTTGTCATACACTAGTTATAATTATGTATATAAACCTTGATTGAACATAAATACAGACATGCATATGATTAGCAATAGAACCAAACTGCTATAAAGTAAAAGTGAAGGAATTAATCTTGCCAGATAGATGTATATATCTCAAGATCGAACTATATATTTAAGCAACCATACATAAAGGCAAAAAGGGTTAAGGGCTTCCGCCTTTAGGAAGAAAAATAAAAACAACCCTAGTGTTCTAAGGGCAGCTGAGCATCTTGTCTTGCCTTTTTCTTTGACCTTATCATTTATCAATTGCTTCTGTTTCAATTTTTAACGTCATATATTATATATATATTATACCGAACTATAAACATAAGTGATCATACAGAGAAGAATAAAAAAAACAAGGTTTATCGCTTTTATTAAAAGATAGTACGCGCATGATCAACCAGTTTGCTGTTTCACTTTATAATGCTGTTGGATCAAACAAGCAAAAAAAACAAATAATGAAGAGCTAGCAGGGTATACAGCACGAAACGTTGAATTGAACGTATTATATTAATGGCAGAGCATATAACATGGTACAAAACAGTGTAATAGTCAGGCGACACTTTTCTAGAAGGACTTCAATATATATACGTGTTTCTATTTATTCTAAATTTTACTTTCTACTTATGTTCCTTATAAAACTTCTGTTACTCTGTTACCAAAGGTTTGTTTGGAGTACTACTGATTTGTACATTGTTAAATGAAAGTACATTTAATTACAAACTAATATATTAATTGTCCATTGATCGAAGTTGATTCGAGAGAAAAGTAGCTAAGCTAATTATATCGTATTTACCAAACAGAAGTTGCTCAACTCATAATCATTTTAGGAGACGACAAGTTCAGGGCTAGTTAGAATTCAACCTAAAAGAAAGTTAACAGTTTGAATGTATACAATCAAATTCCCACTTCATTTTTCTAAAAAAAAAAAAGTTGAAATTCAGAGAATTCATTCAACGGTTGACCAAATTTAACGAACAAAAGTTTGATTTGGTTGCTATCCTTTTGATTCTACCATATGGTTTGTTGGGTGAAATTTGACCAATCCACTTACCTATAATTTACTTTTATAATGCTCTACATTTGGATGCATAAATCATAATATAATAATATCAGTGCAACAATGTAAAACATCATGTTCTGTGACTTAATTAATTCTATCATATTTTTACGATGTTTCATGGACTTGTGATCTGGCCCGCCCACCAACCTCGCCTATCATCTTTTTAAATCCTTCTTACCCAACTGCTGCTGCTCGACTAGTCAAGGTCTAGCGGTATAGTGTGATACGATAGATCACCTCACGTGACCAAACTTTTCAAATTGACCAGACCTTAATACTATAGTAGTACTAGTTTTTTTTTTTTTTTTTGAAAGAGACTATAGTAGTACTAGTAGATTAGTATATGGATGGAGTATTGACTGCAAAGTCAATAATGAACGCAAGAGTATAGTACTACATAATTAACTACTCACTCTTTTTTTCCTGTTATGTAGGAATGGTTCGTAGCATCACCTATCTCGACCAAGGCCGTTAGTAGTGGGAAGGTTCCAAGTTGAAACACACTTATATAAAAAAATCCACCTTATCTGGAGAAAATAATAACGACATTATCAGAAAGATAGAAAAGTGAGGGGTATATACATACTGTAATTCGTGTTAATAACACATATGATATGTTAAGTCGATTATTTACTGTTAAAAATGTGGTATACCTTCTCTTATTCCATATTGTATCGTTAAATATTACAAAGGATATTAATATCTATTAAATCATTAAGTTACCCATTACTAAAGTTAAAAAATATATAACATATAAATAAAATTTATAAGTTACTTCTATAAAAATATCAAAATAGACACATCTCCTTAATAAAATCCTTTATAACGCTCTTCAGTCTATTGTACATGATATCCATGTGTTCAGCATATAAAATGAATTTATCTTTATTTTCTCCCATGTCAATTGGAGTTATCCTTCTTCTAAAATTATTTATAGATTTATTAGTCTTACTACGGGTTACACCAAGTTCAAACAAAAATTCTTCAAAGCGATTATTTGGGCTCTCAAGTCTTGATAAAGGTCAATAAATGTGGTGGTCGATATGTCTTTATTCACGGTAATTAGTTCCATTTCTGTGGACTGGCCCAACAGGTCCAGCGGTAGAACTCATGGACCCCTTAAAATACTCCGGACTCCGTGCTTGACACCTACGAAAAAAGTCAACTCCCCGTTGCGATTTTCCTCTCCATTTTGGCCCTTTGCTCGACCTCACCATTTTTCTTCGTAGATGCCGTAAATATGTAATATACAAATAAAAACTCCATTTTTAAAAAATAAAGCATCTGTACTTTTTCTTTTATACATGTTGTGCGAATACAATTAATGGTGGCCACCGAATCCGAATCTACCCGGAACCGGCGAATCTACCCGGAACCGATGGAACCGGAACCGGCCGGAACCGGGCCGGAACCGATTCGGAACCGGAACCGCCCCTTGCGAATCGAATCCGAATACAAGTTTTGAGATTCGGGACCGAACCGGGAACGGAACCGGGAACCGGGAACCGCCCGGAACCGCCTGGATTCGCATCGGATTCGGAACCGTGGAACCGGAACCGGAATCGGAACCGGAACCGCCCGGAAACCGGTCAAAGTTACCGATGGAATCACCACTTAGGACTTCTATTTTGTATTGTAATCTTTTAGAATGTATTAGTATTACTTCTTTCCATGTAATCTTTTAAGACTTCTAAATTGAAATCATGTAACCTATTAGTACTTGTACTCTTTTCCTTATTAGGGTTTTCCAATGGGTTTTACCTAATAAGTTTTTAACGAATGGCAGGCAGTGAATCATTATAAAAAAATCCGCTTTGCTCTTTAATTTTTGCAATTCAATACAAAAATTTAAGTCTTTGGTTCTTACACACATTTTAAGATTATAAACGGGAGGAATAACATTCTAGCTAGGAGTAAAGTGGACGATAAGAGCAACGTGTGCGTGCAAACGGATCTAAAATCGGAGTTAAAACGAAGAAACTGGAACCGATCGAATCTTTCCAGAACCGGTCGGAACCGCCCCGGAACCGGTCGGAACCGGAACCGGAACCGCTCCGGAACCGGTCGGAACCGTTGATTTGAGCGAATCCGAAGCGAATACAGAGTTCCGGAACCGGAACCACCCCGGAACCGCCCAGGACCGGTTCCGAATCCGAATACACATTTTCCGGAACCGGAACCGTGGAACCGGAACCGTGGCCACCATTAGGATGCGTTCGCCTTGCACTTTCTGTGCATTTTTTGACAGCATAAATATACAGCATATGCTGTTTTGGACTCCTTTATTTGTTTTTGCTGTTCGCCTAAAACAGCATAAATGATAGCATAAATGACAACATAAATGACAGCATAAATGACAGCATAAATGACAGCATAAATGACAGCATAAATGTCAGCATAAATGACAGCATAAATGTCAGCATAAATGCCCACAACAAACACTACTTTTTCGTTTTCGTGCTTTCACTTCCGTTTCTTTACTCACTTCATAATGCAATTACTGTGACTATTGATTTTTTTTTTAAAAAGAATTTTTTACAAGTTACTTTATTTATTACAAATTACATAATGCTTTAAATAATTTATAAAAAATAGTACTACATCTTTAGCCAAATTTACAAAAAATCACATTTATAATACAAATCTATAATATACTATTGTAATACCACATAGATTAATAAAATTAAAAAACGAATAAATATACACACTTGTTGATATATAAATTAAAATATAAAAATAGTATATAGACATATGAATGCATATAAATTTATCAACATACAAAGTTATAAAATATTATATATTATTAAAAGTTATAATTTCACTAAATAAATTCACATAACATTATCAGAAAATTTGAAACGTTTTTTCTCTTTTTTACGCTTTTATATTTGTAAGAATTATAAATTTAGATAATAAAAATATATTGTTTAGGAGTTACAAGTTTTGCTTAAATAATAGATAAAAATTTATTGTTTGTGAATTTTTTATTTATTTTTACTAACAAAATAAAGTTACGTAGTGTAATATAATAAATTATAATTATAATACGAAAACGGTAAACGCATTACATATAACTAACTTAACCAAACATGCTGCATATATGCTGCACTGTCAAACAACAGTTTTCAAAATAGCTGCATTTATGCCAGCATTTTCCTGCCAGCAAATATGCTGCATTTATGCCAGCGCATTCCTGCTGTCAAATATGCTGCATTTATGCCAGCGCATTCCTGCTGTCAATATGCTGCATTTATGCTGCCAAAACAGCCATGCCGAACAGAGCCATACTAATTTGATTTTTGGTTCACGTGATGTTAAGGAAGATTCATTCCGCGCAATCGGACCCATTTCCAGGATTGTGTACCGCCGAGTCAAATTTGAAACAGATTTGGACTTTCATGAAACAAAAATCAGTTTTTTTTTTTTTACCATGACTTATTCAATTTTAAAAGCTAGTTATCAATCTTTTTTAACACGCATTTCCACTTTAATAATCAACATTTTGTATTTAAATTATGCTATACATTTCTCACATAGTAACAAATATGTTTCAACTTAGATTAATATAATTAACTTTTATATACTAGATACTATACACGTCAAATAAAAGGTTTGGCAGTTATAAGGGGAAAAGGAAATAACTTGGGGATTTTCCATGGTTTGAGCTTTATAGTGATAAAGTGGGGCTTGCCCTAATTTTTTTGGTTATATTTTTCATGATCGGTATATGTATATCAATGAACTTGACATATTAAATACTCTCTACTATATGAGAAACTAATTTTCCTTCACTTCTTACATTAAGCATTCTATTGATATATTATGTTTTATTTTAGGGAAAACGTTTACCTGTGAGATTTCTAACAATTGGTATATTTATAATTTTTTTATTAATATTTGTGTCATGTTTTGTATTATTATTAGAATGGCTTAATCATTATATTTCAAGTTTGTACTAAAAATAAATCTCAATCAGCAAAAAGTCGACATGGTTCTACATACATATTATTCACAAACCGGAATAAACTTTACAAATTGTGCACAAATTTATTAGCCTATTACTCTCTGTCATATATGTTGCAATTAGCCAATTCGAAATACGAACTTGGCGAAAGCCAGATGTCAATATTCTGTTGGAGGGAAATAAAGAAAAAAAAAAAAAAAAGAATAATGGAAAAAGTCACACGCGTGTACCGGAGTATCAATGGGGGAGTATGTGGGTAGGAGAGGAAAACTATTTTTTTTTTAAAATGTCATAACTTACAAAATATAAGTGCAAAAATAAAATAAATTATATCATTGTTCACCATTTTTCGTACTCTTCAAAACAAGATGCATCATGGATATGTTTTGATAAAAATTTTATTTTTTGTATGTACATATTTTTTAAGATTAATTGTGAATCATAAGTTTAAGCAAAGTGAATCAAAGGTTTGTTACAAAGTGAATCAGAAGTGTTACAAAGTGAATCAGAGTAATAAGAGTGAATCTCGTAAGCATATATTGTTTAACTAAAGTAAGTGATTAAGAGGTTTAAGAAATGTGAATCAGGTTTTTATAAAGTGAACCTTTCATTTATTGAAAATGAATCATTCGTTTTTAAAAAGTGAATCTTATGTTTAAGGAAGCGAACATTTCATATAAAACAATGTGAATCCTTTGTGTTTTTTAAAAGTGAACCTTAATCCTGCACTACAAACCCTAAAAATGTCGAATTAGAATTTCTATGGTGATTTTTAGAGTGTTTTGGGGTAAGATTCATTTTGTTAATGAATAAGATTCATTTATTATGAAAGAAGATTCATTTTGCTAATGAATAAGATTCACTTTGTAATATATACTCAATCTAAAAACATAAAATTTTAAGTTTACCCAAACATATCCATGATGCATCTTGTTTTAAAGATTACAAAAAAATGATGAATAATGGTATAATTTTTTTTATTTTTGCACTTATATTTTGTAAATTATAACATTTTGAAAAAAAATTATTTCTCTCTCCTATAAACATATCATATTCAGCTCCTCCAAAATTGCTTCCCCTGTGCGCTAGTTTCTCTTTATTTTTGATATTTTTATTCTTTTAATGCTTTTCTCCTAATCCCTTGCTGATAAGTGGACAGTCTCCACCTTCCAAAATAGCTCCAGCTCCAAGCTCCAGCCTCTCCATTCCGATTCGAAAATATTATGTCTTACATGTAAAATAAGGTGTCTTTTCCCAGCAATTTCTCTTGCGACTTGGTTGGTTATCTCATTATTTACAACAGATATGAACCACTAATCTAATCTCACGCTTTAGCATAATTAAGATGGATAAGAAAAGGAAGATCTTATTGGACCACACCATAGATTATAATTCCCCGGATAACTAGATTAGAGGATTCCTCCACTCTTTTCTTCGACAATTCTGCTGAAATAGAAGGGCGCATACATTTGTCTCTACTGCGCTGCCGCCGGCGACCCCATCAAATCCATCTTCCACTTTCCAGGAAAGATCGCATCATCATCAAAATCAAATCCAAAAAGAACAACACATTTTCGCCTTTTGGAGCTTTTCTCCCTTTCTTCAAACAGCACCTGGTTTCCCCCAAACACTCTGTTTGGCAACTGAATGCAACATTCACCGCCTCACTCTTATACTTCCCATCATTTTTCACAATTCTCGGACCCGTCCTCACGTGGCCTGCTCCTCCCTTCGCCGCCCACCTCACCAACCAGCCGCCGGTATCTCCGCTTCCCATTCCTTCCTTCATCCCGCATCACATGATCATCTCCCCAAATTCTTTCCCACTTCACCTCACCCCTCTCCTCAACCTCATCCCCAGATGTCCTTTCTCGTCCTCTTCTTCATTTTACTTCCCAACTTCCCCATCCCATCTGGCGTTAACGGCTCCCGCCACCCCCCACACAGAAACCTAGCCGAAAATCCCAGCACCAGATCCTCCCCATGCCCACTCAACTTCACCATTCTCAAATCCATTGTCGATCCCAGCTCACCACCGAAATTAGACCTCCCAACTCAATGCCAGTACATCCGGCAAGGTCTCCGCCTTGTCCAATCGGAACATCTTCGCCTCACTGGACAGTTTCTCCCGCCACCCAGCTCGTCCGAGTCGTGCTGGACTGCCTACCAGTCCGTCGTCTATGCTTACGCCCCTGGATTCGATGTCCGGTCCTCCTGTGGGTTCAAGACTGAGTGGATCTCTCAAGGGTGTATGAACATCACTACCCGAGCTGAGTTTGAGCAAATTGTGCCTGCGTCCGCCAGGAATGATGTTGTTTTGAATTGTAATCAGTCGCTTGAAAATAGCTCGCCTTGTGCTGCCTGTACCACTAGCTTGTCCAGCCTCCAGGTTTGTGAGTCTCTGTCTGCTTGCTTGATTCTATCAGTTTGTTTTGTGCAGTTGTTTTACATTCCTGCTTTACTCCCCATTGACTGGTTCAGAAGAAAACTGATTGACTGTGCTGCATAATATAATACCCCTGAAAATTTTGAGCATTGAATATGATCTAGTAGTTACACACCTTCCTTTGCCATCACCTTGTCAATCACATTGAGTAACCCATAGATAATATGACTGATACAGATGCATAATATAATACCCCTAAAAAATTTCAGCATTAAATATGATCAAGCAGTTGGACAGTCTAACTGTTAAGAAAAATACTCCCACTCTCCTTACCTTAGGCCTCACCTCCATTAGGGTTGTTATGCTCCTTTATTATAGGCCTAACTTTACTATCTAGAACTGTATATAATTACCGTCTCAGTAATGACAAAACACACGGTTGATTATTATTCACTTCTCACATGGTATCAGCCTAACTCACTATTTTCCTCTCCCGATCCTACAATCCTGGTCCTCTTCCATCCCCCTACGCTCCGCTTCTCTCCCCCATTCACACCGACTATGTCGAACCCAGGAAGCCCCGCCGCCTCTGACAATTCGCCACCTCCCTCTGAACATACCGTCCTTGCCTCCCCGCCACGACAGTCTCCTCCCCCAAACAATCATGCCTCCCCGCCGCGCCAGTCTCCTCCCCCACATAACATCTCCTCTCACTCTGCTCCCACACCCGGTGCCATTGCTGTGCATCAAGCGTTACATGTCAGTTCCATCTCCAACCACGTCCGTATTGAATTGTCCCAGTCTCCCCCCAACTATACGATGTGGAGGCACCTCTTTCTAGTCACCCTCGGTAAGTTCAATCTTCTCAATCACGTGGACGGCACTCCGCCTTCCACCGACGACAGCTGGCCGCTACTCGATTACACGGTATTGTCGTGGATATACGCCACGATCTCCCCCGACATCTTCGCACTCATAATGCAACACAATGCCACCGCCTACACCGTGTGGACTGCCATCGAGAATCTGTTTCGTGACAACAAAAAAGCCCGGGCGATCCAATTGGAGGCCGAGTTTCGCGGCTTGAGGCAGGCTCGATGACCATTAATGAATACTGCTCCCGTCTAAAAACTCTATCTGATGCACTAGCGGACGTTGATAGTCCCATTACAGATGAAAATCTAGTATTGCAAACAATCAGTGGACTCACCGATGACTTCTCGAACCTCCGGAGCATCATTCAGTTTCAGAGGCCATTTCCCTCTTTCCAGCAGGTGCGAAGCTCTCTCCTCCTCGAAGAAACCTGCCGCGCTAACACCACCACTGGTCAGGCCACCGCCCTCGTCACCACCACACCTGCGGCCAACCCCACTGCCGTCGCCTCTGACGTCCCACCTCCTACCAGTGACCAGTCGACCTCCACGGCTTCTGGGTCTCGCAATTCCGGTGGGCGCAACTCTAACCGACGCGGCAGAGGACGCGGACGGGGTCGAGGCTCAAACTCCACCCGACCTTCTTTTCAGCAACAATTACTAAACCTCCTTGCTTCCCAGCCCACGTGGAATTCAACCTGGTCGGCCCCAGGTCTTCTCGGCCCACGCCCACCTCCACCGGCCCAAACTTATCTCACTCAGCAGGCCAGCCCAAGTTGGGATCAACAAAGCCTCGTACAGGCTCTAAATAATTTTGCTGCTCCACACCGCACTCACGATAATCAATGGTATATGGACACGGGTGCATCCACGCACATGTCCCCCACATCAGGTATTTTCAATTCCGTCCCTCCCTTGTCCACTACACCCTCCAATATTATTGTTGGCAATGGTCACACAATCCCTGTCACGTCGGTCGGTCACACTACTATTTCGCCATTCACACTGCGTAATATTTTGTTTCCCCGCATCTTACCAAAAAGCTAATTTCCGTTCGCCAATTTAGTACCGACAATAATTGTTCGATAGAGTTTGACCCATATGGTTTTTCTGTTAAGGATCTTACCAACAGGAACGTGATCCACCGGTGTAACAGTCGTGGGGACCTCTATCCGTTCCATTCCTCCACATCACGCGATGCCTCATCACCACCATCCGCGCTTCATACCACTGCTTCCTCCATCAATTGGCACGCACGGCTTGCCCATCCAGCTACAAATATTTTACATCATCTTCATTTCCCTACTAATAATAATTTTTGTCACTCATGTCAGTTGGGAAAACAATCTCGACTTCCTTTTTCCCGTTCTCAGACTGTTACTCTGCATGCATTTGATTTATTACATTGTGATTTGTGGACATCCCCTGTTTTAAGTATTAGCGGTTGTCGTTACTATCTCGTTATTCTCGATGATTTTTCGCATTATATTTGGACGTTTCCGCTCAAACAGAAATCACAAACGACAGCTATACTACAAAATTTCCATGCCTATGTTCGCACGCAATTCAATTACACCATCAAAACAATCCAGTGTGATCACGGGGGCGAATTCGATAACCATTACTTACGCTCCTTTCTAGCCTCTCACGGTACCATATTACGCTTCTCCTGTCCTCATACCTCTCAGCAAAATGGCAAAGCTGAGCGCATGATCCGCACTCTCACAAATGCCATACGTACCCTTCTCTTCCACAGTCACATGCCCCCACGTTTTGGGCTGAAGCCTTGCTACTTCCACCTATCTCCTCAATATTACCCCCACCTCCACTATCAAATTTCAAACCCCACATGCTAAACTATTTCATCAACACCCCACGTATCATCACCTTCGCCCTTTTGGCTGCCTCTGCTTCCCACATCTCACCAACACACACAAACTACAGCCACGCACCATACCCTGCGTTTTTCTCGGCTACGCCCATCCCACAAGGGTTACCGTTGCCTTACACTCAACACCAATAAGATAATAATCTCCCGCCATGTAATCTTCAACGAAAACGTTTTTCCTATGCCCAAACCCCAACACCCAAACCACGCCAACTGCTTGTGACGACGGCTCACCTCTGTCTCCCTTCTCGACACCCCCACTTCCCATGTTCCCCGGCCCACCAGACCATCACTCTCCATCTCGGCCCACTAGCACTGCAATCCCGGCCCACCAACCCCCACGTCCCACCCCCACCGACACTCCAGGCCCACATATCTCTCCCTTATCACGCGCCACATCACCCTCCACTACCTCACGTGCCCCGGCGCCCCCCACGCCAATCCTCTCGGGACCCACCAACGCCCGCGGCCCAATCCCCAACCCCTCCCTCCCCGACAGCCCAACCTGCACCAACTTCGCCTTCCCCCTTGTTGGGCTCCTCTTCATCCAATTCCACGCAGCAACCGAGGTCCACGCCAGCCACCACCCACCTTTCCCCACAGCCTGCTTCCCAACACCCCATGACCACTCGATCCAAATCAGGGATCACCAAACCCAAACAAATATTTAACCTCTCCGCCACCACCTCTCCACTTCCCAGCACCACAAACAGGCACTTCATGACCCCCACTGGTATGCTGCCATGAAGATGAATACGACGCTCTCGTCTCCAACAACACGTGGGACCTTGTCCCCCGCCCCCCCTGCGCCAACATCGTCTCCGGGAAATGGCTCTTCCGTCACAAATTCAACGCCGCTGGTCACCTCTCACGCTACAAAGCCCGCTGGGTGGCTCGCGGGTTCTCTCAACAACCCGGCCTCGACTTCGATGAAACCTTCTCCCCGGTCGTTAAACCCACCACAATACGCACCATTCTCACCCTTGCCATCTCCAACAACTGGCCCATCCATCAGCTTGATGTCAAAAACGCCTTCCTCCATGGCAATCTCACCGAAACCGTCTACTGTCAACAACCACCTGGTTTTGTCGACCCAACACGCCCCAACCATGTCTGTAAGCTCCGCAAAGCTCTGTACGGCCTAAAACAAGCCCCACGTGCCTGGTACCATCGCTTCGCCACCAACATCACCACCTTAGGGTTCCAAGGCTGCAAAAACGACCCCTCACTCTTCGTATACCACCGGGGCACTGACCGAGCTCATCTCCTTGTCTATGTGGACGACATCATCCTCACCGCCTCCTCCACTACCCTTCTACGCCGCATCATTCGCGCCCTCAGCCTCGAGTTTGCCATGACGGACCTCGGACCGCTCCACTATTTCCTTGGTATTGCTGTATCACGCACTCCTACTGGCCTCCACCTTAGCCAAGCCACGTACACCAAAGACATCCTCACCCGCAGCGGCATGTCTAACTGTAACCCGTCCAAAACACCGGTTGACACCAACACTAAACTCGGTGCCGACGCCGGACCGCCCATCGCCGACCCAACCGCATACCGCTCACTTGCCGGTGCACTTCAATACCTCACTATCACTCGGCCCGACATCAGCTATGCCGTCCAGCAATGCTGCCTCCACATGCATGATCCCCGTGACGCACACTTCACTGCTCTCAAGCGCATCCTACGCTACCTCAAAGGCACCTCCTCGCTCGGCTACAACTCCAACGCGACCACTCTACTCAGCTCGTCATCTACACTGATGCCGACTGGGCCGGGTGCCCCGACACTCGTCGCTCCACCTCCGGCTACTGTGCCTACCTTGGCTCCAACCTCATCTCTTGGTCATCCAAACGCCAACCCACCGTATCCCGCTCCAGCGCAGAAGCTGAATACCGTGCCATTGCCAACGCTGTCGCAGAATCTTGCTGGCTTCGCCAACTTCTCGGTGAACTCCACACACCCACGCCTAAGGCCACCGTTATCTTCTGTGATAACGTAAGCTCTGTCTACATGTCATCCAACCAGTCCAGCATCAACGAACCAAGCACATTGAAATCGATATTCATTTCGTCCGCGAACGTGTTGCACTCGACAAGCGCGTGTCCTACACGTCCCTACATCCAGTCAATTTGCAGACATTATGACCAAAGGTCTCCCGTCCGCCCTGTTTGAAGACTTTAGGAACAGTTTATGCCTTCGGTCTCCTCCGGCTTCAACTGCGGGGGGGTGTTAAGAAAAATACTCCCACTCTCCTTACATTTAGGCCTCACCTCCATTAGGGTGTTATGCTCCTTTATTATAGGCCTAACTTTACTATCTAGAACTGTATATAATTACCGTCTCAGTAATGACAAACACCGGTTGATTATTATTCACTTCTCACACTAACTGGGTCAAATTGATACATAAAGGGGAATTCCCTTGATATCATACTTCGATTTTGGAGTGACTTAGTTTGATCCTTGATGATATAGTAAGCCGACAGTTTAGTCAACTTTCATATTCGAGCTCTATGGTCGTTGAGTAAATGATGCTATGACCAAGAAAAGATCAATTTCCCTCTGGTGTCATGGCTGTTTCTTGCTTATTATACCTTAGTAGTTCTATGTCCTATCCACTGGAGTACAGGAAAGGATCAACCCATAATGACTCAGCTGAATGTAGGGATCATTATTGCAATGATATGAAGGTTTAATGGAACTTCTCAAGGATAATATGCCAAAGGGTTCTTCTCTTATGAGTCAAAGGGTTTATTAGTGTTATCCTTACAGGAAGATGATAAGGAAAACATTGTGAGTAGCAGTGGTGAATAATGTATAAACAAATGAACAACACCGTCTGATCTACTCAATTCGATTTCCTTATCCTCGTCTTCATCTTAGAATGAGTAGTTCTTTGATATGAAAAATTTTATTTTCGGTTTGATAGCTACAAAAGTTCTTCTATTGGCCGATGTATGATGAAACATTGTTGATTAAAGTTGCCCACTATGATAAAGGCTAGAAAAATCTTGCATTTCTGCCTCAACAATTGTTTGAGCTGACATGCTTATAACGAATTCCCTTAGACATGTTCCTGCTCTGTCATTGACGAATCTGCCTACATTTGTGTGGCAATTATTGCAGCAGTTGAAGCTGCAGTTTTGTTGCATGTGGTTACCCAGTTGTATATTATTGAACATGCTAGGGGTCCGATCTAATCACTGGTAGTTGCTGACTATTAGGGATTACCTTTTTATGCTTTCACATCTTTCAGTGAATGGGGAGCATCAGTTAGACTAGTTTTTGCTGGACTTGTGCTTCCCTATATTGTCATGCTCTTATTCTTCTCTAGGTGCTACCTTTTCTCTCACTTTGCAGTGTAAAGGTGGCTCTTATGCATCTAATGTGGTATTCACCTGTTAGTTCGGTGCATTCACTTTGGAACTTGGTTTCTAAGATCATTGTTTTTTGTTGGGGTTCTTCAGGCATCGTATTTGCCAGGGCCATCAGTTGGAAATGTGTCCGACTGCACAGCTTATCCATCCATTTATGCAGCTGCTTTTGCCAATATCTATGGCCCTACTGATCCTGGCACAGCTAAATGCTTATTTTCCTTAAATTTCATCAATCATGATCGTGGGATGAGTAGGCTGAAGCTGGTTATTGTTCTTGTCACAATAGTAGGTATTATCATGTCCATGTTGGTATTTGGTGGGATCTATGTGGTTTGGCTTAGGAGGAGGAAGAAAAGTGAGAAGGAGGCCAAGTACAGGAAGTTTCAGGAGAACGGTGCAGGCAAGTCTGCACTGGAATCATTTGATGGACATACCCATCTCATGAAGTTCACCCTTGACGAGATCAGGCAGGCAACCAATAACTTCTCGCGGCACAACATAATTGGGAGAGGTGGGTATGGGAATGTGTACAAGGGTGTCCTGCCGATGGCTCTGAGGTAGCAGTAAAGAGATTCAAGAACTGCTCAGCTGCCGGGGATGCAAGCTTCGCACATGAAGTTGAGGTGATTGCGAGTGTACGACATGTGAACCTTGTTGCTTTAAGGGGTTATTGTGTTGCAACCACGAAACTTGAGGGACACCAAAGGATCATAGTCTGTGATCTGATGAAGAATGGCAGCTTGCATGATCACCTCTTTGGCAATGGGTCGAGTGTGGGAAAGGAAAAACTCAGCTGGCCAATCAGGCAGAAGGTTGCACTGGAACGGCTCGTGGGTTGGCATACTTGCATTATGGAGCACAGCCGACCATCATCCATAGGGACATCAAGGCAAATAATATTCTGTTGGATGAGAGATTTGATGCGTTGGTAGCTGATTTCGGGCTGGCCAAATTCAATCCGGAAGGGATGACTCATATGAGCACACGTGTTGCTGGCACAATGGGGTATGTGGCTCCTGAATACGCTCTGTATGGGCAACTCACGGAAAGGAGTGATGTGTATAGCTTTGGGGTGGTTCTTCTTGAGTTGTTGAGTGGGAAGAAGGCGATTGTATCGGTCGATGATGGTCAACCTTCATTGTTGACTGACTGGGCATGGTCGTTGGTACGTGAAGGCAATGCTTTGGATGTGGTTGAAGATGGCATGCCAGATATAGGCCCCCCAGAGGTCATGGAGAAGTATGTCATGGTGGCTGTGCTGTGTTCTCATCCGCAGTTGTATGCCCGGCCTACTATGGATCAAGTGGTGAAGATACTCGAGACGGATTTGCCTGTTCCTTGTATACCTGAGAGGCCAATACCTCTCATTGCGACGGCTGAGGATATTGAGAGATATGCGAGTAGTAGCGGTTCGGGTCATTTGTCATCTTCTTCTGTTGGATATCTGCCTTCCTTGCAAAGTGGGAGCTCTTCTAGCCGAAGTAAAGAGGTAAAGAGTGAATGGAAAACTGAACGCAAGAGCTGATTAAGTGGTGCTGTCGTAGAAAAGATTAAGTTATTACTGCTCTGGATCTGTGGTAGCATACAGGACTTGTGCTGTTTGCTTTTTAGGTGCAACTTTGGTTTATTCTTGTATGATTGATTTACGAGTAGATATTTAAGGCTGATTTGTTGTATCTTGGGTATATTAGCCTGTATGTATAGTGTTTTTGTTTCTTTTAGGGGCAGTAGTTGAAAACAGTTTTGTTCTTTCTTGTAAAGCTACGAATGACAAAAGGGGAAGAAAAAGCAAGGTCTTAGGGTTCTATTGAAAAAACTGGTTCTTTCTTAGATTCTCTGTGGGGAGCTTGAAATTAGTAACAGACGCTGTTTTTATAAACTATTTTTATGTAAGAGCTTTGAGCAGAGAAACACTTGGGAATCTTACATGTTCTTTGCAATTTCACGTAAGGAAGCAAGTCTGTTAATTCTTACTAGATGAAGAAATTGAGATTTTGCTTTTGAAACTCTGTAGCACTTTGCCATCTATCTGGGTTCCATTGCCGATCCCAGAAAAGGTGTCCTTCCATCTTCCTTTGTTACCTCTAATTCCTTTTATTCCCTTCATTGTTTCATACAGAAGAGATACAGATTTTAAATCTGACCAGAGAGAATCAAAACCCGGTTTCCAGAGGATGGTAGTACTCAACCAAATAACAACTACGGTAGTGTAGCCACTCAGGTCAAGCTTCAGCAGGCAAAATATGAGTAGCGAAGTTCTTGTAAAACTTATACAACAACATTACTTGAACGTAAGGAGTAGCATTTTGGCATGATCCCTGATTCCCTTCCGCAATCCTGGAACATAGTTAATTCCTAATATTAACAATATAAAGAAGTAAAAACCAATTTTAATGCGTAACTTTGTACTATGACTTCAAAAAGCTAACAACAACTCTTAAAAACAACCAAGTCAAAAGATCATTAAACTAGGGCTGGTCCTAGTGGATTTAGATCAAGGATTAATTACTATTTTAGTAACTAAAATATCATGTAATTATCATATAAGATAACCTCATTAATATCACCGAATATCTGTTAACCACATTAACACTAGAAGAAAAAATAGCACCATTACAAACAACTAGGTCTATTAAATATATATTAGGCAAAATTTATTTTGGGAATTATAAAAGGTAATTAAAATGGTTCTATTTGGCTTGTTTGTTTAGGCATTTTCGTCAGTAATTTATATCTGACTCCCTAGTCCCTACTTCAGATTAGGAAATAAGATTCTTTTTCCCAATACTTTTGGGTGATGATAAATTGATGATATAATTGACCATGGTAATAGTTGAACGGAGGTCAACAAAGATAAAAATTAAATTTTTTTACTCTTCATTATTGCTATGGAGGTGGCATATGCTTTGTCTTATCTTCATTCTTCTATCAACATGCCTATCTTCCATAGAGACAAGTTTACCAATATACTAATTTATGACAATTATACTGCAAAAGTATCAGACATTGGAGTTTCAAGGCTTGTGCCTTTAAATCGGACACGAGTGACACGTTAGTCTTGGGAACTTTGGGATATCTTGATCTAGGATATTTTTATACCATCCAATTGACTGAGAGAGATTGATGTTTACAGCTTTGGTAGTCCTTGCAGAGCTCTTGTCAAGAAGGAAACCTCATTGTGAAGATAAAAAAAATAGAAGATAGAAATTTCGACGTGTACTGGGCTTGCAGTGAAGAAGGGCCGCTTGTTAAAAATCATCCATCCCAATTGATAAAAGAAGCAAACAAGGAGCATCTAATATGTAACACCCCCAAACACTGGTCTAGGAGTTAGGGGTATTACACGCCCCATATTATTACCTAATAACGCAAGGCTCTAACGAATGCACACATTTAATCAAAACAAGGCCCAAAACGAAATACTTATATAATAAGTATTAACAAAGTGTCAAAGATTCCAAAACGTTAATACAACCCGCAACGTAATCAAAAGCGGAAGCTAACAACTGAGGCCCAAAGGCTACAAGTCAAAATACAATGTCTCAAAGGAATCGAAATAACATAGCAAACTAAACTCCAGAAGCTGAGCAAAGTAATCCTCGCTGATCAATCTGCAATGTTAGATAAAGTAGGGGAATGAGCAAACAACTATGCCCAGTAGATGACCAACTTCATCAACCAGCATGCTCAAAACATTTAAAGAATGTTAACAAATCAGAGATAGACAGAAGAAGTCACATTCCAAAACAGAAAGCAGAAGCAGAAGTCCCAAACACCAAAGGACTTCTCAGAACTCAAAACAACAGAAGCAGAAACAGAAGGGGACCCTAGTTGATCACGGCATACAGACATAACGGGAACAACCCATGAACAGAACGAGGAAACCTCACTCGTAAGCAGAACAGGTGGAACACCTGTGAACAGAACGGGGAACATCACCCGTGAAACAGAAGGATATCCTACATAGCGCGCTACGAGATAGCTAAACAGCCATCCAAAGGTTCAGACACAGAGATAAAGGTCCCAAAACAGAGGCTTAAAACAGATAAGCATACGTGCACCAATGGCACAACAAAGCATATAGACCGCTTGGAAATTAGAAGGGGGATCCAACCCCGCAAACGGAAGTCAAAACGGAGCTCAAACGAGCAAGTTATGGACAAAACATCACCATGTCCGAACTTGTGTCCGGACATCAATGTTCAGACACAAATCGAGACTTTAGAAATCAAAATCAGGCGGGTGTCCGAACATCAAAGCTCGGACGGATGTTCGGACGCTTTTCAGAAACCAGACACGCGTAATGTCCGAACATGTGTCCGAACGACAAAGTTCGGACACAAGTCGAAGCAAAATCAGAGAATGCAGAAGGGTGTGTCCGAACTTCAAAGCTCGGACGGAAGTTCGGACACGGTAAAAACTTCAGAAATTTCAAAGCGCAACACGGCATGTCCGAACGTCAAAGCTCGGACAGACGTTCGGACATACCAAAAAGTGCAGTTTCCAGAAACGAATAGCACACCAAAACAGAGGTTTAAACACAACCAAAACAATGGCAATTTGCAGAAAACAACCTTGGGGGTTTGTAGGCATTAAAACGACATTAAACAGGCAGTTCGCAACCACAACGCAAAGATTGAACATAATCAAAATTCAGAACCGGAACGAAACTCCCAAAGGCTGAACACACTAATTGAATCCATCAGCCACCTACCTCGAATTCACAGAGTCGAAATCCCAATCTGAACCGCAGAGTGCAGCCAACGACGATACCGAAACGCACACCGAACGCACAATCCCAAATAGCCACTGAATTCTAACCACAACGCAGAGAAGAACCCTCAATCAGAAACACAAAACTGCCCAAACTGAAACTGTAATCCAAAGACTGCAACACGATTCTCACCTGAATTCTGACAGCAAGGAAACCAAGAGGAGAATCCGAGCACAGCCACGCAGAAGGTCGACAATTCTGACAATCAGATTGTGGAAACCTAAATCAGAGAAAGAGAGGAGTTTCCCAATTGCGGAATCGAATACAAACAGACCGACATTCTTACCTTAATCAGAACGGAATTCACAACGGAGAAGGAATCTGCAGCAGAACCCGGATTGCAGTCGCCTCAACCAGTAGAACTTGGCTGATTGGGAAGAACATAAATTCTGGAAAGAGAGGAGAGGGGAGGAGCGTAGAGGCGGTTTTCAAACTGAGCAGTGAGGGGAATAATGACTGACGTGAGAACGTGATTAGAAGATAGGGAATTAATGAAGGAAATGTTAATTCTCACCATAAATAAGATGAGAGGGGAGAAAGACTCCTTCATCTTGTCTTTAATCAAAAGGACTCCCATGTCCTGAATGAAATAGTCCAACATAGGAAAATGTTACACGAAATAAAATTGTAACAAACTTTGGATTATAACATCACCTCCCCCTTAAAAGAATTTCGTCCTCGAAATTAAACGTACCTACTGCTCGAAGAGGGCGGGAAACTTAGTACGCACTTCACTTTCGACCTCCCAGGCCGCCTCTTCCTCTGACTGACCCGACCACTGCACCTTCACCAAGGGCATGGTTTACTCCTGAGCTTGCGAACATCTCGGGCTAAAATCCTCGAAGGAGCTGCTTCAAACGTGAAGTCCTCCCTCAATTGAAGTAGACTGAATTCAATCACATGCGACGGGTCTGGAACATACTTCCTCAGCATAGAAACATGAAACACACTATGCACTGCTGCTAAAGACGGAGGCAGGGCCAAACGGTAGGCAACCGGTCCGATCCTCTCTAAGATCTCAAAAGGACCCACAAAGCGAGGGCTAAGTTTGCCTCTCTTCCCAAATCTCACAACGCCCCGGACTGGGGAGACCTTCAAATAAACGTGGTCACCTACCTCAAACTCTAGAGGTCGTCTCCTCTGATCGGTGTAACTCTTCTGACGACTCTGAGCTACAAGCAGACGCTCCCTAATAGATTGAATCTTACTCACAGCATCCTCGACCAAGTCTGGACCAACCACTGCCCTCTCCTTCAGATCATCCCAACAGATGGGTGATCTGCACCTCCTGCCATACAAGGCCGCAAACGGGGCCATCCCGATGCTAGTCTGGAAACTGTTATTATAGGCGAACTCTATCAAGGCAACGTGCTGGTCCCAGCGTACCTCCGAAGTCAAGCACACATGCTCTGAGCATGTCCTCAAGGACCTGATTCGTCCTCTCTGTCTGCCCATCTGACTGAGGATGATACGCTGAGTTGAATGACAACTTCGTCCCCATAGCCTGATGCAAACTCTGCCAGAATCTTGATACGAAGCGCGGGTCTCTGTCAGACACAATTGAAGCAGGCACCCCATGCAATCAACACAATCTCATCCAAGTACAACTGCGCTAGACGGTGCAAACTGAAGGTCTTCCTGACCTGCAAGAAGGGGCACCCTTCGTGAGTCTATCCACTATCACCCACACTGCGTCAAATCCCCTCGGGGTCTTAGGCAGTCCCATGACGAAGTCCATACCGACGCTCTCCCATTTCCACTCCAGAACGGGGAGAGGCTGAAGCAGACCAACTGGTCTCTGATGCTCTGCCTTGACCTACTGACAGGTCCGACATCTAGATACAAAGTCAAAAATATCTCTCTTCATATTGTTCCACCAAAATGTCTCTCGAAGGTCCCAGTACATCTTTACACCTCCTGGGTGTACCGAGTACGGGGCTCCATGAGCCTCCTACATAATCTCTCGCCTCAACGCGTCATCTGCAGACACACAAACACGGTCTCTAAACTCAGACAGCCATCCTCTGAAACCCAAAACTCAGACTCCTGACCAGCAGACAAACCCTCTCTGATCTTACTCAACCCGGCGTTGAGCTCCTGACTGGCCTTGATCCGGTCGATCAAGGTAGGCTGAATCTGCAACGCTGCTAACATCCCAGACCTCTCTGGGCGGACAACCCAGATACCCAAACGCTGCAACTCGAGAGCAGACCTCTGCACACCAGACAAAGCGCAAACGACTCCAGACGGACCCCTCCTACTGAGTGCATCCGCCAACACATTCGCCCTACCAGGATGGTAGAGGATCTCCAAATCATAATCATGTAGCGACTCCAGCCACCTCTCTGTCTCAAGTTCAACTCCTTCTGAGTGAACAGGAACTTGAGGCTCTTATGATCTGTATACACTTTGCACGCAGCTCCATAGAGGTAATGCCTCCAAATCTTCAGGGCGAACACTACAGCAGACTCCAGGTCGTGGGTCAGGTAGTTTTTCTCATATGGCTTAAGCTGACGGGAGCCTTATGCAACCACCTTCCCATGCTGCATCAGAACACAACCCAGCCCCTTATGGGACGCATCACAGAACACCTCTAGACCCTCGGTCCCCTCTAGAAGAGTCATAATCGGTGCAGACGTCAACCTCTTCTTCAGCTCCTGAAAGCACTGCTCACAGGCCTCACTCCACTCGAACTTAACCTCCTTCTGTAGCAGGCGAGTCAAAGGAATCACTAACTTGGAGAGAGCCCTCCACAAACTTACGGTAGTAGCCCGCTAGTCCAAGGAAGCTACGAATCTCGCCGACATCAGTAGGCCTGGCCCACTCAGTAATCGCTCTAATCTTCTCTGGGTCCACGGAGATACCATCCTTGGAGACCACATGTCCCAAGAATACTACCTGGTCCAACCAGAACTCACACTTCTTCAGCTTCGCGTACAACTCCTTCTCCCTCAGAGTTTGGAGAACGGTCCTCAAATGCTCCTCGTGCTCCTCAGCACTCTTGGAATACACCAAGATATCATCAATAAACATCACGACGAACTGGTCTAAGAACGGCTTGAAGACTCTATTCATCATATCCATAAACACAGAAGGGGCATTCGTAAGACCGAATGGCATCACTAGGAACTCATAATGTCCATAACGAGTCCTGAAGGCGGACTTAGGCATGTCGTCTGCCTTAATCCTCAGCTGATGATAACCGGACCTCAGATCGATCTTCGAGAAACCTTAGCTCCTGCTAACTGGTCGCGAACAAGTCATCTATGCGCGGGAGAGGATACCTATTCTTAATGGTAACCTTATTGAGCTCCCTGTAGTCAATGCACAAGCGCATGCTACCATCCTCTTCTTGACAAACAGAACAGGCGCTCCCCAAGGCGACACACTAGGGCGGATGAAGCCCTTATCCAACAACTCCTGCAACTGAACCTTCAGCTCCTTGAGCTCAGCAGGCGATCCGGTATGGGGCCTTAGAAATCGGCTGAGTCTCAGGTGCGAGCTCGATCGAGAACTCCACCTCTCTGACAGGGGGAAGCCCAGGTACATCATCCTGAAACACATCGGAAGGGGAATCTCGACCACTGGAATCTCCTCCAACCTCGCATCCTTACGAACCTCAGGGATGTAACACAGAAATCCCTGGGCATCCTTTCCTCAGAAAACGGACGCCTGCATAGCTGAGATAACTGGCGGCGAGCACGGGAGTCCATTCCCTGCTACAGTCAAACGGGGCTGGCCCGGCTCCTCAAATGTGACTCTCGAAGCAGCACAGTCAATATGGGCATGGTGCGCAGCAAGCCAATCCATGCCCAAAATCGCATCAAAGGTAGTCATCTCCATAGGGATGAGGTCAGCACACAGAACCCTATTCTTTACTAGTATAGGACTATCTTTACACACAGAGTTTAACAGCATAGAAGAGTTTCCAACTAAGGGCTATGCACACACAATTCCACACTCAAGGGCACGACAGGCAGGTCGAGCTCACTCACTAACTTAGCAGATATAAATGAGTGAGTGGCTCCAGAATCAAATAGACAGAAAATAGAGCGAGATGACAGCTGGAGAATACCTGTGACGACTCTGTCAGTGGATCGGTCTCGACCTCCAGCCATCGCATAGACTCTGGCCTGGCCCTGGGGCTCTTCTGCTCAGCCCGGTCCCTATCTCTGGACTCTGAGGCAGATCCTCCAGGCCACCACCTCCTGAGCTGCCTCGGATCTCTCGGCCTGAGGGCAATCAGCAACCTGTGATCCAAGGAGCCGCACTTGAAACAGGCTCTTGACTTCTTATAGCAGTCCTGGCCTCGATGAAACTTGCCACAGACCTGGCACTTCGGCGCAGATGCGTGAGGACGAAGAACCACCTCTATCTCTCGAGCTCTGACGATCCCCAGATCGGTCCCCAGTAGACTGCTCTTCTGAGAAGCAGACTGATCTCTCCTATCAGTGTCGTCGGACCTCTGCTTCCTCTTATGATCCTTACCAGACTGGCGGCCCTTCAGGTCGGCCTCCACCAACAGGGCAACGTCAGCTACGTCCTGAAGGTCTTGTGACGTAGAGGCGTCACAGCAGAACGAATATCGGCCGCAAGCCGCTCTCAAACTTCCTGGCCTTCCTATGCTCATCTGGCTCAGGTGCGAACTTCGACAAGCTGATGGAACTTGCGCACATACATACTCCCAACACTCATATCACGCCCCTGGCGAAGCCTATTATACTCCAGGATGCGCTGGTCCTTATAGACGTCTGGGTAGAACTGCTTGTGAACTCCCCTGTGAATTGGTCCCACGTCCATGGCTGTGGGAACTTCCCATAACGGACCTCCACCACTCCTTGGCTTCGGCCTTGAACAGGAAGGTGGAAAAGTCCACCTTCTGCTCCTCCTCTGAGCCCATAACTCGTAGTAGTAAGTCCTCCACCTCAGTCAACCATGACTGGCCTCCTGGGGATCTCCAGTCCCATCGAAGGAAGGGGGCTTCAGCTTCATAAATTCCTGGAGCTCCTTCACATTACGACCTCCAGAGTCGGCATCCCCAGCTCCGGCTACACCACAGCTGCTCCTCCAGCTAGTTCCTCCAGGGGCTCCTCCAGCTGTAGCTGACTGCAGCAGCTGAGTCATGAACTACTGGACTGCTCAGCGACACCGCCCTCGGGGAGTGACTGTAGCTCTTCGTGGCGGCATTCTGAAAGTCCAACAGCAAGCAGTTAGGCTCAGACACTAGTACTGACATTTCTGACTGACTGACTGACTAACTTAGAATCCCAGCAGATTAGAACCCAGAGCTCTGATACCACTAAATGTAACACCCCCAAACACTGGCCTAGGAGTTAGGGGTATTTAACGCCGCGTATTATTACCTAATAACGCAAGGCTCTAACGAAACGCACACATTTAATCAAAACAAGGCCCCAAACGAAATACTTATATAATAAGTATTAACAAAAGTGTCAAAGATTCCAAAACGTTAATACAACCCGCGCAACGTAATCAAAAGCGGAAGAGCTAACAACTGAGGCCCAAAGGCTACAAGTCAAAATACAATGTCTCAAAGGAATCGAATAACATAGCAAACTAAACTCCAAAAGCTGAGCAAAGTAATCCTTGCTGATCAATCTGCAATGTTAGATAAAGTAGGGGAATGAGCAAACAACTATGCCCAGTAGATGACCAACTTCATCAACCAGCACGCTCAAACACTACAAGAAAACAGTAGTATTACAGACGGAAAATTTGCTACGGAATTAATCCGTATGTAATAACCCTTTTTACCTACGGAATTTTCTATGAATTTCCGATGGATGTGGTATTTGAATATAGTAAACACCTACAATGATATTACCGACGTAATATGGACAATATTATAGACCGAAATATTTCCGTAGGTAAAAATATTTTGATATTCTAGAGGATATACTTTTAGGGTCGGAAATTCCGTCGATGAAAATCTCTCCCTAAAATACCGCCAGTGCATTCTCTAAGCTATGATCTTCACCTACGAATATTTTTCTAATTTTCTGTAGGAAATGATAGATATCTACTTTATACTAGTACAAACTTCCTCATTTACCCCAAATTGTCTCTGCCGCTCTTACTTTCGTTCTTTTTTCAGTTCGCGCCTTCGGACCAGTAATCGAATCTTATGCTCTCTTCTTCCGCTGATTTTTCCTGAAGCAACCCTAACTGGCGATAACTCTGCGTTGTTGATCTCTTATGTTTGTCTGCGCCTCTACAGAGATGAATCTGGAACTCACAACACACCAGATTGAGAGACGATACTGTAGTTCGTTTCAGAACCGGTAATATAATGAACTTATCTCCTCTTCTCTGGTGATGTTAACAATAGAAGTTTTGGATTTTTTTCTTTCGCACCTCAGATTGCAACTTTAAGTGGCAATAAGGAACATACATACGCTGCGCCATTTCTGTCTCGAATTCTCTTACTATTGTTATACTACAGTTCGTTCTGGAACCGGTAATATAATCGAATTATCTTTTGCTCTCTGGTGATTTATAACAATAGACGTTTTTATTTTTCTCTTGCACCTCAGATTGCAACCCTAATTGACGATAAGGAACACACCCACTCCGTGTCATTTCATCTCTTCTTCTATTACTAATTGTTATACGAGATCAAATTAAATACTAGTTTATTCAAACTTATCTTCTGCTCTGTAACTTAATCGAACTTAAAATATAGTCTGTCGTAACCGAAATATAATCAAACTATTTTCTACTCTCTAGTGATTTCACAATAGAAGTTTTATTTTATTTTCTGTCGCACCTTGTGAAGATTGCAACCCTAACTGGCAATAAGGAACATACATAATCTGCATCATTTCATTCTCTTCTTCTATATTGTAGGTCTAGGATTGATCTTCCTCTCGGATGTTGATTTAGATGATAGAAGTAAGCAGTCATCATTTTTTTTTTTGTTTTGCTGCTATTGAAACTCTTTTGCTGTTTGGTTAGCTATTAATTATTGTGCGAAATCATTATCAAGAAATTGGATAATATTTTTCACGTGCATTCCTAAATTCGTAACATCCTGTGGTTTTAGTTTAGATCTGATTTGGGTGATATTCTTGTTGTACTCGGGACACTTTCTATGGATTCAGCAATGTTGGTGAGGTTAGTGAATTTATAACATGGCATTTTGCCTCAAAATTTCGACATGCTTTGTATTTAGACTCTCTATGTATATGCTTTGTATCTACATAAACTCTGACTCTGATATCTGGTATGATGGTTTCATTGGTGCAAGGGTATTGTTGTATAAAATAGCACATGGTAGAAGTAGTTTGCATGCTTGGTGTCTCTAGATTGTTGGTCAGCTATTGCCAGATGTATCCTTCCAGTTAAACTCTTATATTAAGTGAGATGTGATTCCTAGAGCTTCCTATGAAGTTAGTTGTGTTTATTATCTAAGTTATATAGTTAATATATGACTCTTGATCAATGATTAGTACAATTTTTGAACGAGAAAATTTGGAAGTACAAATGTTGTGAGTATATGCATTTCAAATGCTAATTCCTCCAATTGGTTGTAACAGTGAGTCTAATGACCCTGTTATCCATGTGATGTTCTTGTTGTTATCATTAGTGATACTAGGTAAATAATGTGGCAAAAGTCGCCAAGGACAAATACAATATTGCACAAGCATGCATATTTCATATGTTTAATATTGGCATTATATATCTGCATAAATGGGATGTTTGGTGCTAATGTTTATTTGTACTCTAGTTGTCTGGCCTAAGTGTTGTATATTCTGCACTTAAATACTTACTCCAGTACAGAATTTAAGAATGATTGATCTCATGCATTTTTTTTTCACAAGAAGTTTTTATGCTGATATGTTTACATGCTACAGATAATTCGGTTTGGTGGATATGTTGCGTCAAGCTTCTTATTCTACACAGTTAAACCACATGGCTCTTTTGAGTTTTTTTGTCCAACATATGGTTTTCAGTTTTAAATGATATGGATTGGCTGCAGACTAGAATTAAACTAATAATCAAAATTGATTTAAATTGATGGTGGTTGGTGGACTAAAGAAACTATTAAAAAATGGTTTGATTTGTTCTCAGTAGGGGTGGGTAGATGTAAACCAAACAAATTATTTATATATTAATTCACACTCACGGTGGATGTTGCCATCACTATTGTTGCTGCCATCATCTGTTGCTGCACTATTAAACAAATGAGATGAAAACAATCGTCCAAAGCAAAATGTACCTTTGATATTTGTTAACCTTCAATAATCTGTCAGTAGTAATAGTTTGCCAGAGTGGTCGACATGTGTTTAGTAATTGCATGTTTAATTTTTTTCACAGAAGTAAAGAGCTAGCCTTCATCCAGACCTTGACTATTCATATCAGCGGTGACTATGATTTACTAATTGCAGTTTAATTTGTTGTGTTAATAGCATGAGAAGACTCAAGGGGAATTAGATGAGGGTCAAGGGGTGTGTTAGGACTGTTAGGAATAGGGTTTATAGGAGGGGCTTAAGGGTAATTGTGCTTTACACTTAACTAGTATAAATAGATGTTAAGAGGATTAGGAAGGGCATCGGTATTTTTGTAAACAAGTTTGGATGGCCTCTTAGGAGGATTTGGAGTAGGATAGGCTGATTCCTATCAAAGGTATCAGAGCCCTCTTTCTTGGGTAGGAACGTGAGGGAATGGAGACCACCGAGAGTATTAGCTCCTCAGCGATCAAGATTGAGCTTCCAATTTTTACGGGAGAGGACCCGCAAGGATGGTTGAGCGAAATACAGTCGTACTTCACCATCAACGACATTGATGATGAAGATCGATTCATGCTCGCCGGACATTGCATGGATGGGGTGGCATTTGAGTGGTTTCAATGGCTGTGGATGCTGTTCGGGACTCTTTCTTGGAGTGATTTTCAGGGATTTTTGATAGCAAGATTTAAGCCTCCACCGAGATAAACCCCTCCGAATCTGAACTGCAGATTGAATTTTCGTATCCAGTGGAGGAGGAAACTGTTCAAGCTGTGGATTTGAGGGTCGAAGATGCAGAAAAAGGAGTAACCATTGACGAAGCGATTCTTCCAAGGGGATTCGTGGGAGGAAGGAAGAAAATTGGTAAAGGGGGGAAAAGGGGAAGGTTACGAAGACAACGAACGCAACGCGCAGAAACAATACCTTGTCTCAATTCCTTATGTTCTTTAAAATTGCAAGATTCCAAAAAGAGAACGAGACAAAGGATGCTTGTTCGAAAGAAGAAGGAGAATAGGAAAAGGGCTAAGCAAAAGAAAAAGAAGATGAAGACGTCCAATTGGTTAGGGATTTGCTGCCATCCAATTGGGGGAAAATTGAATCACCCTAATTCAAGACCCCCAACCCTAAGATTGCCGACCTCTCCTGTCGATAATTCTTCCGATCAATTTCCAGTTGCCAATCGACTACCGAACATCCTCAAACACATGCGAAGACACATCCCTGCTTACCATCGACCGTGGTCCTGGCGCGTGAGGAAGAAAGGTCAGGGGGAACAAAAGGTGGTGGGAAATCGAAGGCAACACAGATTCAGGAATTCTAGCTTGTCTGATCGTATCGCTTATGGTGTTAATAAAGAATTTAGACGTATTTTTACTTTGGATGGAGTGTGTTTGTTAAAGCTGGTGCCAGGTCACGCGGTGGGAAAATGGAGAGGTCTGTTCGAGTGGCCTCTGTTTCTCAACAAACGGTTGCTAATGCTGATACAGTGCTGGAGAAGTTGGACAGCAAGTTAAAAGAAATTTGTGAACCAACTCCTGATGCGGCTAACTTTTCTCAACCCTTGGAAAAGGCTGTGGCACTCGGGGAGATGGAAGTAGCCAAGAGCCTGAAAGAGTTGCATGAGGTGGAAGGCAAAAGAGCCAAAAAAAGCAGAAGTGGACAAAATACAATCTGCTACTGATGAGTCAGCTGCTGCATTTATCAAAGAGTTGGAGCAAAAAGCAATTGCTGTAAAGGGTTGGAAAGCGGCAGGTTCAGGAAACACAACTCAACTTCCGCAGTATCTACAAGATGATGGTTATACTGCATTTAGACCTCCCTTGGCAGATTTCTCTATAGCAGATTTCTCTCTCTTTCCAACCTTGAGGACAAGGTTGTTTTAGGGGGGAGAGATGTTAGGAATAGGGTTATAGGAGGGGCTTAAGGGTAATTGTGCTTTACACTTAACTAGTATAAATAGATGTTAAGAGGATTAGGAAGGGCATCGGTATTTTTGTAAACAAGTTTGGATGGCCTCTTAGGAGGATTTGGAGTAGGATAGGCTGATTCCTATCAGGACTGGTCTAGCTCTAATATTATGGTCCCGAACTTTAATATCATAAGAATTGCAAGCTGCTGAAAATTCTATTTTGTTGACTTTTTGGATTCCACAGGTAAGGGAGGGCATCATTTACGCATTGGCACCACTTTCAGAAGAGATTTCTCAAATAGAGGTTTTTGCCATTTTTTACTCCCGTTTTTTTTTTTCGACAACGTTCTTCTCATACACCATGATGCTTGGTTATGTAATATATGTGTACCTATGATATATTACATATATTTTAACTCAAAAGGCCTATTGATATTTAAATTAAACTGTTATACACGAAACATTACTGATGAAACGTTCTGTTTCTAAATGAGGCAGCTTTCAGGTTCTGTACAGATGGATTTAAAAAAGATTATGGAGAAAATGATGACAGAAGATGCAGAAACAGGTTGACTGAAAAAACTCAGTGCATTTAGTAGAGTTATCAATTTTTTGTTGTGGTTTGGTTTATAGCTATATTGGCAGGGTTAGAAGAATATTCGTTTCTTTATGCTTGATTGTTTTCATCTATTGCCAAGTTTGCCCCTATGGTATGCTTATCTTCTCATGTATCCCCAATCCAGATGTTCCTCTTTTGCCAGCCAGTTCTGTACTCAAATGCACATCTTCACTGAAATATTGACACAGACGTGTAAGTCATCTGTATTCCACATTTTTATGCTTTATGTGCAAACAGGTTTGATAAATACATATTGTTAATGACATAACTCGATTGAGATTTTACGTATCTTCAGCCACCTCCAGTGAAAATAGGTGTGTGCGAGCACTTTATCATCTTTTATCCGGAGTAAGAAAGGAACTCCTTCAGCTTCAGACGATACATCTGTTTTCATCCCTTGCAAAAACTTCTGAAACAAGTAAGCCAACTGACCAATAAAATTAATAAATATCACCTTTGCTGTATCTTTAATGTTATAATCACTCTGTAGATAGGCATCTGAAGAGACATGCATCTTGTACTTGAAACATTGCAAGCTGCTGTAAAATCAGGTAGCTTGCAGTATTCTTATTTCACACTAGTTCCAATCTGTTTGCTTTGAATTCTGTTACTACATTATTCCTTTGTTGAGATGGTGGAGGTGAGTTATATTCTGCTTCAGTCACCTGGCAGTTTATTATTACTGTGTATTTTGTAGGATGTGAAGCAACAACATCAGTAGAACCTATTATCTCCAATTATCATTGACGTGTGGGCTTCTCATGTCTCTGATCCTTTCATCAGTATAGATGCTATAGAAGTTTTGGAGGTAACCGTGATTACCCTCCCACCCAGCCTACTGTTTCCTCTTTTCATGTTGTATATGTATTATGTGTATGTACATCGTGATGGGGTTAAGAGGATAAGAAATGTTACTTCCAACGTGCGAACCCGTTCTTGATTTTTGCAATATCATCAAAGTGGTTTGACACTCACGTCTGTATAAATAAAAATTGTTCAGTCAGATTCCTCGTAGGTAATTTCATGTGAAGGGAAAATAAAGAAATCATGCATAGTTAGTTCTTGTCTTAGTTGATTATAACAGAATGAATCCGCTACACGAGGTTATTGTTTCTTGATTTTGAAGTTGTTTCTTGTCTAAAGTGTAGTTTTATCTTCTATTGAAGTAGTGTTTTCTTTTGCAGATTTGAAGTAGCTGAATTCAAGGGACATGAAGCTCTCAAGTGAAGAATATGTGTTTTCTATGATGTAAACGTGAAAATGATTGTCATAGTAAATACTGTGAAGTTTCGGTAGGATATGGATGTTGTAGTATTCAAATTTTTATGAGAAACATTTTATAGCTAGTTATGAAGAATATTTTGGGAATGTTGTGACTATGGATATACCTACTTTATGTAGCACTTTGTAAAATGTCACTGGTGTTTTCAGCTATGAATAAAATAGTTATTCAGATTATATGTCTCTTTTGTGAGAATTATTAGGTACAAAACATTGTAGGGATATAAATTATGAGATGAAAGATTTCATAGGTAATACGATTATCTGAGATGGAATTTTCCGTAGGTGATAAGTAATTCTAAGGTGAAACATTTCGTAGGTAATAATATCTGAAGCATTAAAATTTCGTTTGATAACTTTAAGTGACGAATTTTTGTAGGTGATAAACACTTTCTGAGACGGAAAATTCCGTAGGTGATAACTATTTTCTGAGACGGAAAATTCCGTCTGTAAAAGTTGGTAATATCACCGATGGAGTTTGTTTTCACAGATGGAATAGTATTACCGACCCGTTTATTACAGACGGAATTTTCCTACGGAATTTTCCGTCTGTGATTGTCATTACATACGGAAGTTCAGCTTTTACATACGGAATATTCCGTCTGTGATACTGCTGTTTTCTTGTAGTGAAAACATTTAAAGAATGTTAACAAATCAGAGATAGACAGAAGAAGTCACATTCCAAAACAGAAAGCAGAAGCAGAAGTCCCAAACACCAAAGGACAACTTAGAGCTCAAAACAACAGAAGCAGAAACCGAAGGGGACCCTAGTTGATCACGGCATACAGACAGAACGGGAACAACCCGTGAACAGAACGAGGAAACCTCACTCGTAAGCAGAATAGGTGGAACACCTATGAACAGAACGGGGAACATCACCCGTGAAACAGAAGGATATCCTACATAGCGCGCTACGAGACAGCTAAACCAGCCATCCAAAGGTTTAGACACAGAGATAACTAGGTCCCAAAACAGAGGCTTAAATATAGATAAGCATACGTGCACCAATGGCACCACAAAGCATATAGACCCCTTGAAAATCAGAAGGGGGATCCAACCCCGCAAACGGAAGTCAAAACGGAGCTCAAACGAGCAGGTTATGGACAAAACAGTGCCATGTCCGAACTTGTGTCCGGACATCAATGTTCGGACACAAGTCGAGACTTTATAAATCAAAATCAGGCGGGTGTCCGAACATCAAAGCTCGGACGGATGTTCGGACGCTTTTCGGAAACCAGGCACGCGTAATGTCCGAACATGTGTCCGAACGACAAAGTTCGGACACAAGTCGAAGCAAAATCAGAGAATGCAGAAGGGTGTGTCCGAACTTCAAAGCTCAGACGGAAGTTCGGACACGGTAAAAACTTTAGAAATTTCAAAGCGCAACACGGCATGTCCGAATGTTAAAGCTCGGACAGACGTTCGGACATACCAAAAAGTGCAGTTTCCAGAAACGAATTGCACACCAAAATAGAGGTTTAAACACAACCAAAACAAAGGCAATTTGTAGAAAACAACCTTGGGGGTTTGTAGGCATTAAAACGACATTAAACAGGCAGTTCGCAACCACAACACAAAGATTGAACATAATCAAAATTCAGAACCGGAATGAAACTCCCCAAGGCTGAACACACTAATTGAATCCATCAGCCACCTACCTCGAATTCACAGAGTCGAAATCCCAATCTGAACCGCAGAGTGCAACCAACGACGATACCGAAACGCACACCGAACGCACAATCCCAAACAGCCACTGAATTCTAACCACAACGCAGAGAAGAACCCTCAATCGGAAACACAAAACTGCCCAAACTGAAACTGTAATCCAAAGACTGCAACACGATTCTCACCTGAATTCTGACAGCAAGGAAACCAAACAGGAGAATCCGAGCACAGCCACGCAAAGGTCGACAATTCTGACAATCAGATTGTGGAAACTAAATCAGAAAGAAGATTTCCCAATTGCGGAATCGAATACGAACAGACCGACTTTCTTACCTTAATCAGAACGGAATTCACAACGGAGAAGGAATCTGCAGCAGAACCCGGATTGCAGTCGCCTCAACCAGTAGAACTTGGCTGATTGGGAAGAACGTAAATTCTGGAAAGAGAGGAGAGGGGAGGAGAGTAGAGGCGGTTTTCAAACTGAGCAGTGAGGGGAATAATGACTGATGTGAGAACGTGATTAGAAGATAGGGAATTAATGGAAGGAAAGGTTAATTCTCACCATAAATAAGATGATAGGGGAGAAAGACTCCTTCGTCCTTGTCTTTAATCAAAAGGACTCCCATGTCCTGAATGAAATAGTCCAACATAGGAAAACGTTACACGAAATAAAATTGTAACGAACTTTGGGTTATAACATAATATCTATGGCATCGCTTGTCAAGAGGCGTGTTAGTGTGAATAGTGAAGATAGACCTACCATGAAGGATGTGGCTACTAAGTTTGAGAAACTGAAGAAGAAATCTATAGATTGAAGAGTCAAGTCATGAGAAGGAGAGCAAAGGATATATGTCTCACGAAAAGACCTCTATTCTATGCCAACTTCTTACATTCACTCAAATAGTACACTGAGTGATTCATCCGGGCAATTATATGATTTGCAAATGGTGTTTGTGAGTAAGAAGAACCAACTATGTTCAAGGGAAAAAAGAAAAGAGTGATGTCTAAATTTTTGTTATATGACTTAGAGATGCTCAGGTATATATTTAGCTACTTATTGTCCACGTGTATTGTGCGAGTATATTATAATGCATTTTCTTTTATGTTAGATTAGTAATGTAACACTCAAAATGAATATTTTCTTACTTCATAAGAATTTTAGATTAGTACATTATTTGATATTTGTATTATAATGGTAGCATTCTATATGAGAGTGGATATGGAGATGTTATGTCATGTATGACAAACATAATGATTTACGTGAGCCGGATTTGATTAAGAATTGTCATAGAGGGGCTTGACTTGGGGAAGGATTATGTCACGGATATTAATTCTCTGTAGGCTGACGAAAAACTTTTTCCTACAATGAGTAGGGAAAAGGTTGTGGTGAGTTCTATTTCTACATTTCCGGTGGTGTTATCATCATTCATTATCTAGCTCGAGCCCTCTTCAAATACTTTTATGTGTTACTTATCCTTTTCACTTGGAGTAACAGTAAAATGTATGTGTTTTCTTATTAGATTTTTTCCTCTTTTTTCTTTGGAAACATTACACCCCTTCTCATGACGTTTGTTGAAATTATATATCTCACCCATGAGGTTTCAAAAATTACTTTCTCTATCCATGTGGTTTCCCTGTTTTACATCCGACAACTTTTCTAATTTTCTCTCAACTTAGATAATGCCTAAATGTTGTCCAAACATGATGAAAATTTACATGAATGATGCTAAAGTGTTATATTTTGGTCCAGTGTCAAATCCAAAGTTTTTAAGCTCACATGTGACATGTGGGACCTAACGAAAACGTCATGTCACATGTTTCATTGGATCCCACGGATCACATATAGGCTTAAAAAACTTTGAATTTTGCAGTGAACCAAAATATAACACTTTAGCATCGTCCATGTATATTTTCATCAAGTTTGGACATCATTTAAGCATATTTTAAGTTGAAAGAAAATTGGAAAAGTTGTGAGATGTAAAACAAGGAAAACTAGGGGTGAGCATTCGGTTATTCAGTTCTACCCAAAAAACAAATTAGGAAAAAAGGTCGGCTTTCGGTTTTTTTCAGTTCTACCAGAATAACCGAATTTCAATCTAAGAATCAAATAACCGAAATTTTTTTAAGGTTGGAACCGAGAACCGAACCGAAAACTGAAACTTTTAATTTGGTTTTCATTTAGAACCGAATTATAAGAAATAGCCGAATTATAAAAAAGAACCGAATTATAAAAAAGAACTAAAATTGTAAAAAAATAACCAATTTTTTAAAAGGAACCTAATTATAATAAGGAACCAAACTACAAAAAAAACCGAATTGTAAAAAAGAACCAAATTAGCCAATATTTTCCATATATGTAATTCGGTTATTCGGGTAAACCAAATTACCCAACCCTGGAACCGAACCGAATATTATTTCGGTTCTACCCGAATAAACGAATTTTTTAAAAACGGTTAAAAAATCGAAATAATTTTGGTTCTCGGTTATAACCGAATAATCGGAACCGAATGCTCACCCCTAAGGAAAACCACATGGTGGGAAGTAATTTTGAAACTTCATGGGTGGGGTGTGTAATTTCACCAAAAGTCATGGGTGGGTGATGTAATTTTTATTTTTTCTTTTATAGTGATTTAACAATATAATTATCATACATGGAATAAGTCACAAATTACATAATTTATTTTTTATGCCTTTATATTCATATTTATATGACTATTAATCAAAATTTTATGGACCTAATAATATCTATTGTTTATGCATATATTAGAAAACGAGAGATTACATAGACACAACTTAATCTAACTGAACAAATTTAAAATAAGTTAAATTGATATAAAAAATTAAGTTAAATAATTATAATTTTATTTCTAAATTGGAAAAATCCTTATAATTTTTTTTAAAACATTTATCAATCAGTCTATTGTTTCTAAACATTTATAATTTTCGTCTTTATCAATTAGTCAAACTCTATAAACTGATAAGTGGTAGGAAAATATTCATATACAAAATAATTCGATAAGAACAGCCCAAGAAAAAGAGATACAATATGTAGTGTCATCTATTCTATTATAGTGATGTAAATGAGTATGGAAGGTTGTGTAAATGTTTCTGATTATACGTATACAAATTATCGTGGATAGGTATAAACCAAGGTGAAAAACATACGTAACATTGTCTTCCACAACTCGGTTTATCACTTCCATACATTTATAACCTCCAGGTTTATCAATTAGATATGCTCTGCAAACTCATAAATGCTAAGAAACTATTCTTATACACAATGATTCGATGAGAACAACCAAGGATAAAAAAAATATAACAAGTAGTGTAATCTTTTTTATAACTATGATGAAAACAATTATAGATGGTTGTGTAAAATTTTCTGATTATCAGTAGAAACGTTTTTAGATTATCGTGGATACGTAAAAATTAATGTTAAATAAGTACATGTAATTGACTCTAACAACTCAATTTATCGTTTACAAACATTTTTAGCCTTTAGGTTTAACAATCAATCAAGTTTTACAAACTAATAAATGCTAAGAAAATATTTTTATACGCAATGATTCGATAAGAACGACCAACAGAAAAATATATATAATAGTTAGTGTCATCTTTTTTTATAATTATGTTGGATACGATTATAAAAGGTTGTGTAGATGTATCTAATAATCAATGGAAAAGTTTATAAATTGTCGTGGATACGTAAAAACCAAGGTTAAATGAATAAGTAAAATTGACTTCGACAATTCAGTTTATCGTTTCCAAACGTTTATAGTCTTGAGTGTAACACCCTTAACTCGTAAACCATATTAACTACCGCACTTAGCATAATTAACACTAGTACAAAAATGGCCTGTTTCGGCGCCCCTATTTCGGTGGTTGTTACGAAACCGCCGAAATAGGGTGGTTTCTGAAAAGGTCGGGAACCTATCTCGGCGGTTCCTTACTAGAAACCGCCGAAATAGGTCCTCGTAAATAATAAAAAAAATAAAAAGGACCTATTTTGGCGGCGGTTTCTAGTAAGGAACCGCCGAGATAGGTATTTTTATTTTTCCTTTTTTTTATTTTATCATCTATTTTGGCGGTTCTTCGTTAGGAACCGCCAAAAAAGGTCTTTTTTATTTTTTTTAAATAATCGAGGACCTATTTCGGTGGTTCCTAACGAAGAACCACCGAAATAGGTCCTTTTAAAACCCCCCTGAACCCAATTCATTGTATTTTCTCACCGGATTTCATTACTCCCCTCCTCTCTGTTGTGAACGGTGAACGCCATCCCTTGCGCAACCGTCGACCTCACCGCCCGTGGGTGCCGCCGTGGTCTTCGCCGCTTCGCCGCGTCGTCCGCCGTCACGGTCGCCGTCGCCCAGTTCGAGGACCACAACAGCAGCAGCGGCAGTTGCGAACAGAGGGAGAGGTAAGTCGATATTTAGGGTTTAAATCATGTATTTGCTGTGTTGATTGTTGATATTAAGATTGTCAATGTGCATGTGGATGTCTAAATTTGTGGTGTGTATAAGATTTATGTATATATTCTGTTTTAAATAAGTGAAAATACATGTGCGCATAAGATGTTCGATGAAATGTTTGAATGAAAATTTTGATTTTTTTACTCATTTTGTGTGTTTGTTCCTTTGTAGGGAGTAATTACTAAGCTGTTGTTATAGATTGAACTCGTACGGGGCTGAAAACAGTTCACATGTGAACATGTAATATAGTCAACTTATGTCTTCATTTTTCAGTCCATTATAATTACAATCCTATATTTACGAACAAGGAACATACACAACGACTGAGTTTCTCTTGTATCTACATGTATTTGTGTCTCTACAAATAAATACTTAAGAAGCTCCGTAACCATTGCATGGTAGATTGAAAGCGGAGCGGAGAACAATTCATTTACGAACCGGTAATATAATCTAACTTATCCTTTTTCTCTTTTGTACTTTGTATTTGATTTCCATAAATTATTGGAATTTGGTTTGATGAATAAATTTGGTATATATTAGTTTGGTTTATGATGGAAATTTGTGTTGTTGAATGATTGGTGAATGCTTAATAATAAGCATGGTTGTGTCCTTGTAGAGGGAAATCACTAAATGGGTTCACCAGATTGAAGTCGTACGGGGCTGAATACATTTCATTTGTGAACCCGTAATATACTCAACCTATATCTTCATCTTTTTAGCTCATTATGTATAATTTTGCAATCCTAATTACAAACAATTAACATACGTAAACTAATGAGTTTCTATTCTATCTACAGAGAAGTGGTTAAGAAACTCCTCAGTCATTGCGCGGTAGATTGAAAGCGGAGTTGGAAGAACCGGTAATATAATCTAACTTATCTTTTTCTCTTTTTTACTTTGTATTTGATTTCCACAAATTATTAAAATTTGGTTTGATGAATAAATTTGGTATTAGTTTGATTTGTGATGGAAATTTATGTTGATGAATGGTTGGTGAATGCTTAATAATAATCATGGGATAGGTAAAACTATACAAAGGTCATGCCGATTTTTTTAACAAAATCTCTTCGTAATTAATATTGTTTGATGTATGTGTATATGTATAACAATATCTAAATTTTTTCTTTATTAGGTCTCACTACAGTTAAGTCCGTGAACCACCTCTCTTGTTTTCCACCTTCTTCCGTCACCATTGCAGTTTCCTCTTTTGTGTGCAAGTAAGCAACTAAACTTGGCTTTTTGTTTGATAATTGCGATTATGTATTGAGATAATATAGGTGCTAGTATATAGTTTAGGTTGAAACCTTAGAGTTAGGCTAGCTAGCTTATTTAATACGCATCCAGTCACGCTTCATTAGAGTATAAATACATAGAAACAAATACAATCAATGGTACAAAAACATTTTCATTTTGAGTATACGGTATTAATCATACCGTATTTTGTGTTTCAAATATAGTATGGAGCGTGACTGGATGTACGGTGATCGAGGGGATCACTTTGAAAAAATGTTGAAAGAGTTTTGCAAAGCGGCAGTGCAGCACAAGGACATGACAAAGGCGGAGAAAATACTCTGTCCTTGTGTTGACTGCGGTGTCGTAAGGAAATTTTCAAACATTAAGGAAATTGAATTTGTAACACCCCGGTTTTCACACCCTAATTTATTTATTTATTTATTTTGTACAACTTTCTACAATATTTTACAGCGGAAGACTAAATAACACCTAAGCCAAACTGGAGTGCTACCGCCACACCCACACCAACTAGTGTGGATGCTAAGGCTAATCCACCTACAACCTAACTCCCGGAACATGCTCCAAGGAGTTTGCCACTTACAAATAAATAAAATTCCTAGTTATGTCGGCGTGTTCCCTTGTCCCAAGCTCAAGAGCAATATCACACAAAGAATCAACTTGACCTGCAACCATAAACACAAATCTGTGGCCAGCAAGCAATCACACAAAGGGGCCACAGGCACAAACCAGAAAACGTCAGCAAACTGAGTAACAAATATCACACCCTGTAAAATTCATTCTCTCTTTTAAACTCTTTGTATAACAATTAAGCATCAGACAAGCATAGGCAAGGAGTAAGAGTATATCACACAGAAGAGTTTACCTGCCCTTGGATTACCATCACATTCGTACCTCGTGAATCAGATAAATCTCAACACCCCACTGGAATCACAAAGTGAAATCCACAACTCTCAATTCTCTGGCCCTATGTCCTTAAGTGTGCACACCCCCTAAGGCTAACCATAGCTCAAAGAGTAGATCATAGGACGACCCCAATTCATTGGTAGGAGTCTAATAATCAGTCGCCAATACGGCAAGCCATAAAATGACTTAATATTCAGTTGCTCAATAGCTTTTCTCAATGAGGCTAACCATAGCCTTTCTCAATATCACCATCCAACCAACCAACAAGTCCACCATCACATAGTATCACACACAATACAATTTCCAATCCAACATTCATAATCATGACCAACATAATTTGTAAAACTCTTAAATAGATTCTTCACAATTCATGTAATAATAAGCTCCTCCCATGAATATACCATTCACCCACCAGAAACCAGCTCAATCTCTTATCAGTCATAAATCAACATTCAACACAAGGATAACTCAAAAATCATTCCCAAAACCTTCCAGAACAATATTACAACACAATCATCCTTAGAAAGGGGTTAAGATATCCACATCATATTTTCTGATAAATAGTCAAACCAATATCATTCCAACCCTTTCAAGGCTAAACCAAGCAACAAAACACCCAAAACCACACTTAAACACAATTTTCCTTCTTTCCAAGTTTTAACACACATACATATCCTTACAGGACTTCCTTATATTTTACACTTCACAATCTCATAAAACTTAAACCACAAGTCATATTAGGACTATAATGACCAGATAAACCATTAAATCCAATAACCAACACACAATTACACTTATACAAGCTTAAAGCACACCTTTAACCCAAATCACTTCCTAATAATTCGAATGACTTCCCAAATTATTTTCGACCTAAAATTTTGACCATGGATCTAAATTCAAAATATAAGAATATCATCAAAATTTCAAGGCAAGATGAATTCGGAAACCTATTTAACTAAGTCTCAAGGCTTAAAGCACCATTTAAGCCCTCCCACCTTAACCTAGCATTTTTATGTCTAACCACGAGTTCCCACCACCTATAATCAATTATTATGAGTTCATATAGGTAGAATAACACATCAAACTCAATGAAATCCCATCGAAATCACTCATGGAGTCTTAAAACACATTTTTCCTTCCTAAAAGTTTCCTAGAAATTAGCCTACTTCCCAAAGGTATTTTCGCCTGAATTTTTTATCTTAGTCTAGTAATAACTATCTAAGAACACTGTCAAAATTTAAGCTCAAGAGAAGCTAGGGTTCGGAAGTTACCATCAACAAGAGTTAAAGCTCAAAATCAGGGTTTAAAGAAAGAAATGGTGAGCATAAGTGTTACCTGGACTCTCCTTGCCATTCTAGCCACGACCTTACAAGTTCCTTAGCTAATTGAATCAATTTCTTCCACCAACCAATTCGCCCAAGGTCACCAGCTTCTTCTCCCTCCTTGAAATCTTGTTTTTCCTTGATTTCTAGCTTGAATTCTCTTCTCTAATGGTGGGTGTTGCCTTCTATGAGCTTCTATGGTATTCTAATGGCGTGAGGGTGTGTGAATAAGGCAAGGAAATCAGAACCCCCAGCTCCCTTTTATAGATGGCGTGAGTGATCTCTTAAATGAGATTAATTTCTTTCATTAATTAAGGGTAATGATTATAATGATAAGGCTTATCCTTTGAAACCCCTTGGATGATGGACACTTGGCTAAGACTAATCCCAGCCCTTGGAGTGTCTCCTCCCTCATTAATGAATGGATAAGGCTTATCCCTAAAATGATTACAAAAGGACGAATTAGTGCATAGTAAGGAGGTTAAGGAAGATGTCTTCATTTACAGCCGTCGGATCGTAGATATTTTGCTTGGATTAATCTCCACCATCCATGTGTGACCTCCCCTCATTAATGAAGGTGACACAAGGCTTCTCTTGATTGAACCATGTGTAACTAATCATCTCTTGACACCTCGACGCTTACATCATCATTATGTCATGCCAACATCATCACTACATCATCACTGCCTCATCACTGCATCACCACTACATCATCACTGCATCATCATGGTCAAAGTTGACCATTGACCAAGGTTTGACCATTGTCCAATGTTTGACCGAGGTTATACCAAGGTTGACCAAGGTTTGACCACAGTTGATCGGGGCTTTTTGACCTCTAAATAACTTCCCGAAATTTCATTGTTTTATGGGACTTCCTTAATTAGGGTTTCTGCAGGGTTTCTTGGTTGATTCCCGACCACTAGGGTTTCCTGGTGTTATCTAATAATTCCTATGGAACTATGGTTTCCATTAGGGTTACAAAAATTCAGGGTATTACAGAATTTCATCTGAAGACCCGCGGTTTCATGCCACTATATAAGAGATGGACTTTTCATGGAGAAAGTGTTGAACATAATGTCAGGTCCTCGTACATTAATGATAGGAAGATGATGAGAACCGAGTCAACCGACCACACATTTGATTCTGTCGAGTCGGAACTCCCAAGCGCTTCCGGAGTCAATGACAGTGAGCCGACTTATCATGATGAGCAAATAAACGAGATGCTTGATAACGTTGAGGATAATTTTGTCGATCGGCCGGATGAGTGTCAAAGGTTGTTGGACGCATCCAAGACGGCGTTGTATCCTACGTGCACTAAGTACACGAAATTGACAGCTATTTTGAATTTGTTCAACCTGAAGGGAAGATATGGATTGAGTGACAAAGGTTTCACGGCATTCCTCGAGCTGATTAATGATATGCTACCGGATGAGAACGGTCTCCCTACCTCCACCTATGAGGCAAAGAAATGGGTGTGTCCAATGGGAGTAGAGTACAAAAAAATTTACGCGTGTCCAAACAACTGTGTGTTGTACAGGGGTGAATACGAACATCTGCACAATTGCCCGAAATGTGCGTTGTCCCGGTATAATCATAAAGATGGTGAGTACTCCTCCGTTCAGAAAAAAAGCCCTCCAGCAAAACTACTTTGGTATTTGCCGATTATACCCAGATTCAAATGGTTGTTTGTGAATCCGAAAGATGCAAAGAACTTAAGATGACATGCGGAGGGTAGAAAGAGTGATGAGAAATTAAGACATCCAGCTGATGGGCCTCAGTGGAGAAACATCAACAGACGGTACAAAGAACATTTCGGACATGAAGATAGGAATCTGAGGCTTGGGTTATGTACTGAAGGAATGAACCCATACGGCACGTTGAGTAGTCAACACAGTACATGGCCTGTTCTACTAGTGATCTACAATTTGCCCTCATGGTTGTGTATGAAACGAAAGTACATCATGTTATCTCTCCTGATATCTAGTCCCAAGCATCCAGGTAATAGCCTTGATGTGTATCTTGCCCCTCTGATAGATGATCTGAAGCTATTGTGGAATGAGGGGACCGTGGTATATGATGCTTATGCAAGAGAGAATTTCACGCTCAAGGCTTTGTTGTTCTGTATCGTCAATGACTTCCCTGCATATGGGAACTTGTCCGGTTACACGGTTAAAGGAACATTTGCATGTCCCATATGCGAGGAAGACACTTGTTCGAACCGTTTAAAACATTGTGGGAAGAATGTTTATATGTGTCATCGACGTCTTCTCCCCGAAGATCACCCTTATCGAGTAACGAATAGAAAGTTGTTCAATGGTCTAGCCGAAACTCGTGTGGCCCGTGACGGGATCGGGGTGCTGACCGAGTAGGTCTGAGGTGTTAGTCTCAGACCAACTCTGCTTGAAGAATAAGTGTATGCAGAAACTAATAACGCGGAAGCTTTTGTTTTAAATTGACAAGATAAGATTTTGCTTTTATTGAAATTCAATGTGAATTACAACCTAGCTTCCTATCTTGGGATTCGACAGAGGTACTCTGTCTCATCCAACACTCGCTCTACTCTCGGCTTTGATCAATGCGTAACAAGGAGTAAAGGGGAATGTTCTATGTGTGCTCTCTAGGTAATAAATACCTAAGCTAATTGACACTATCTCACTAAGATCTCTCAAGAATATTTTCTCTCTCAAAGGCGGTGTTTCTCTCTAGATAATCTCGAATGCACACCTAAACTAATTACACCCGTATGCTTATATACTTGTCAACTATATCCTAAATCTTTGGTGAAGTCTTCAAGTAAAGCGACACCTTGGGTTGGTTCCGCAAGTATCGGAGTTATGGAGCTCCTTGTGCGTCACGTTCTCACGTTTGCTAGCGTTCCCAACTATCCAAGATTTCCACAGCCACTTCAGTAGCGTCGCGCTTCTTGGCATATAGGAATTCGCGGACAAATGTTTCTGCAGAGGTACTCGAGCTGTGACAGTGGAACGTCTTTCTGTATCGCGCCAAGTTTCTCTGCAACTACTTTGACTGAGGAGGCAATCATCTGCAAAACTTAAGTCTTCAACAAATTCCCCCTTTTTGCTGATGATGGCAAACTCAGTGTATCCAGCGTAGACTTGAGGTTTTGTATAGGATGTACCTGCAAACAAAAAAACAGACAACAAGGCAGAGCAACTATCTCGGGAGAACAACTTGCTGTTTGTTCCCCCTTAAACACATATTCCCCCTTAAGGTAATGCAGTTGATAAGAACAGATAAAAACCATAGTACGTAAACTACTTCAAATACCACGTTGCAGAAAAAAATGACCAAATCAAAACAGATGAGGCCTTCAGAGGCACTCAGTATCCACACATAGTTACCCGCAGACACCAGCCGCGGGATACACCGCTTCCCCCGTTTGCCAACATCAGGGGAAACGCACAAAATATCCAAAAAACCATAATCCGAAACAGTCAGTAAAACAAACCACCAACGTAAGTTAAGAGTATTCAAGAGTCAGTACTTCCTAGGGGTTAAAAGGGGTGGGGTAAAGAGTTAGTCATCTCCTCCATCCATTCCTGTGTCCTCATCCCTTGCTCCATCTTCCCCCGAAGTCCCAGCGCCATCCAATCGCTTAGCCGCTTCCAGAGTTTCAGCAAATGTTTCCCGGAACTCCTCTGCCAGCTTCTCGACTCCCCCTGCAAAGATGTTCATCGTCTGTTTGTGGTTTTTGTTGAGGACGTCGATGAGCATGTCAATCTTCTTGGATAGAGTGGCGAGGTTGTTCTCAATCGCTGCTACCCTTTCAGATAAAGAGGCTGTGTCAGGGGGTGATGCGGGTTTTGGTGGGGCTAGCTTTTTGGAGGGAGGGTTTGTCTTGGAGACCGATTTGATCTGGAAAGATGGGGTTTTGTTGTACAGGATCTGACCAAGGATGTCAGTGTCCATTATGCGACTGGCTTTGGAGGGATCAAGGACAACATCACAGTGGGTAAGAATTTTCGGGAGCCAGAATATGTACCCCAGGCTGTGTCGGGGTGAGGAGATGGTTGAGGCTATGTGGTTGAGGATTAATTTTGGGAGGTTTATCTTTTGCTGGTGGATCAGACAGTACATGATAGCAAGATCTAGCGGGCGGACAAACTGGTTTCCTTCCTTTCTAGGGACTAAGTTTTTGATCACCAAGGTATGAAGCATTTGGTGGGTATTTGACAGAGCTGGTCGGTCTAAAGAGTGACCGACTCTGCTGTTTGGTAGGAAGAAGTCATAGACCTCTTTTGCACTTATAAACCCTAGATCAGGAAAACCAGCCCTATCATAAAATTCTAGTCCGCTAGTTGGAATTGCTAGATGGGTTGCTATTGAGTTTGAATCGAGAAGGATAGCTTTGCCATGTACCTCTGTCATTATTTTCCCCTTGCGGATGACGCAATTCTGGTAGAACTGATACGCCTCTGCTTCATGGTAGGTCTGAATGCCGTGGAAGAGATGGATCCAGTTTTGAAAGCGAAGCATCTCCTCGAACATGTCGAACTCCATCGAGTGGAGCCAGTCCAGGTCGAGTAGCTTTCCCTTTACCAGGTTTCGGGATTCAGCAGAATCGTCGGCTGGTAGGGAGTAGACGGCAGAGTGGGTGTCGATCAGACCTAGTCGTTGAGCAGGTGATGGTGGGACAGACTCGGAGCGAGGACGGAGTCGCTTTCTAGTGGAAGTCGTTGCCGTGTCGGAGTCCGCCTGGGTTGACGAGTTGGTGGTGTTGCGCGGCTTTTCTTCAGTTGTTGGTGCCGTGACTACAGGGGATGGTGCAGGAACAGGAGCTTCAGAACTGGGTTTTGAAGATGACTGACGATTTTTGGCCCAAGATCGAAGGGTTCGAGTAGCTGGAGGGCGGGGGATGTTGGATTTAGCACAGCGGGTTTTCTTGGGTGAGGGTGAACATTCAGGAGCAGCTGGCTGGGCTTCGAGGTCAAGTACCTCAGTGGGTTCTTTAGCAGGAGAGTTGGGTTGTGGGTTCTGTGTTTCTTCATCAGTGGGTGGAAGGGATCCGAACTGGAGTTTGGTCGGAGATTTGGTTATGGTATCAGGGGTGGGTATGATCGGGGTGGTGGGAGGTGTTGATTGTTTGGTTGGGGATGGGGTGTCGTCTGATCGATTGGAAGCCGTAGTGTGGACTATGGCGGTGGGTTCAGTTGAGACGGTGGGTAAAGGGGTGTTGATGGGGTGAGTGTCGATGGACATTGCGGGGGCTACGGCGGTTGAGTCAGAGGTGGAAGTAGGGGTTTGTTTGGCTTGGAGGTTGGTGAGTTTGTTGATTAGAGCTTGGAGGAGCAGAGGGTCATTAGGTAATTCGGCGTCGGAAAACATGGTGTTTTGCTTAGGGTTAGGGTTGGAAGCCATGGTGATCGGAGTTTGATCGTAGTAGGCAAAAGAGTGTAGAAGGCGAAGAGAGGCAAAGAAATCGGATTTAGGTGTGATTGGACGTGGGTGAGAGTTATTGACGTCGGAATATAGGCAGACGTCGTGTGTCAGGGTAGTGTGGGCTGATTGGTTGAGCTGGGGTGTTGCGGATTGTTGGGCGAGAATTTCGCGGGTGGTTTATCAGAAAATAAAGACTCTTGTTTTTACGCCGGTGTTTTGTTTCTTTAACAAACAGACTAGGTCATCAGACATATTCATACATTTCACCCAGATATTTACAAAACGCGAGAAGGAGATACGACCTTAGCTAAGTCATACGGGTCATACCTAGTTTGAACGTAGTGCTTCAAAAGGACCTCGTTGCAATGGTTTGGTGAATATGTCTGCAAGTTGATCTGAAGTAGGAACATATTCTAGTTGTATCTGTCCTTTTTCAACGCAATCCCTTAAGAAATGGTGACGAATTTCAATGTGCTTTGTCCTGGAATGATGAACAGGGTTTTTAGATAAATCAATAGCACTATTATTGTCATAGAAAATTGTAGTACAAGTCGGAGGAATGAGATAATCCTGTAGTTGTTGTTGTATCCAGAGAATCTGTGCACAGCAAGCAGCGGTGGAGACATATTCGGCCTCGGCGGATGACAGGGCTACCGTGTTTTGCTTCTTTGAACTTCAGGCGACAAGACAAAGTCCTAAAAATTGTGCAGTACCAGACGTGCTTTTCCTGTCTAATAAGGAGCTTGCAAAATCAGAATCACTATAACCCATTAGAGTGAAATCAGGAGTACTTGGGTACCAGAGGTACAGGTCTTGGGTGCTTTTCAGAAAAGAATGAACATAGTTCAGGAATAGTGGATCCATAAATTATGTCATCCACGTATATTTGCACAATGAGTATGTCTTCACCTTTGGTGAGAGTGAAAAGAGTTTTGTCAACTTTACCTCAAATGAATCCATGGGACAATAAGTAAGATGAAAGACGCTCATACCATGCCCGAGGTGCCTGCTTCAGGCCATATAATGCTTTATCTAACTTGTAGACATACTCCGGGTGATGTGGATCTTCAAAACCTGGTGGTTGAGCAACATATACGTCTCTGTCGATGTATCCATGTAGAAATGCAGTTTTTACATCCATTTGGTAGAGTTTTATACCTCGATGGGCTGCGTAGGCCACGAGTATTCGAATTGCCTCAATTCGAGCTATTGGAGCATAAGTTTCATCGTAATCAATTCCTTCAGCTTGAGCGTATCCCTGAACTACCAGTCTGGCTTTGTTGTGAGAGATATTTCCTTGATCATCTAACTTGTTGTGAAACACCCATTTGGTACCAATTGGTTTATGGTTGGTTGGACACGGAACAAGTCGCCAGACAGAGTGTCTTTGCAGAGAATGTAGTTCTTCTTGCATGGCGAGTATCCAGTCATGATCTTGTAGAGCTTGATTGACATTCTTAGGTTCGATTTTGGATAGAAAGGCATTGAAGGCACAGAGATTCTGATGGAGCTCACTACGTGTTTGAACGCCTTTGGATGGATCACTCAGGATTTGAGTAATTGGGTGAGCGGAGGCTTGTTGAAATTTTCTTGCGGAGGTTGATGGAAGACTAGTGGAGGGATCTGGTGTTTGGTGATTGTTAGGTGTGGGTGTCGTTGTGTTTTGTGGAGGAGGTAGTGGTTCCTGTGTGGGAGTGGGTGAGGCATCCTTGAATGAGTCATCAGGGTCGTCATCGCTGTCAGAGGATGAGTCTGTGGCAAGAGGTGTTTGTGGTGCAGGGATAGTAGCTACTGGTATTTCAATGAAGGTAGTATCTGCGGCATCTTCGTGTGGTTCATTTTGGTTGTGTTCACAGTCGCTAGAGTTAGAGAGCTCTTCAAAACGAATATGAGGACTTTCTTCAAGACAGGATGTACGTTTATTGAGTACTCTGTAAGCTCGACTTTGTGATGAGTAGCCAAGGAAGATTCCTTCATCACTCTTAGAAGCAAACTTGCCGAGATTGTCTTTTCCATTGTTGTGTATGAAGCACTTGCATCCAAAGCGCCGTAGATGTGTGACTGAAGGTGGACGGCCTTTGATAATTTCATATGGGGTTTTGCCGATGAATGGATGAATTGATGCTCGATTTAGGATGTATGCTACAGTGTTGATAGCTTCTGCCCAGTATGTGGCTGGAAGGTTACACTCAATGAGCATTGTTCTTGCCATTTCTACTAGGGTGCGGTTCTTTCGTTCTACAACTCCATTTTGTTGTGGAGTACGAGCAGCTGATGTTTGATGCATGATTCCTTTTTCCCTGCAGAATTCTGAAAACTGAATATTGCAAAATTCTGTACCGTTGTCAGATCGAATAGTCTTGACAGAGGTGGACATTTTGTTAGTAAACAGTTTGAATAGGGTTTCGAATTCAGAAAATGTTTCCGACTTATTCTTAAGAAAGAGTACCCATGTCCAGTGCGAATAGTCATCAATGATGACTAGAGCGTACTTCTTACCACCTTGCTTTGAATACGCATTGGTCCACATAGATCCATGTGTAGCATGTCCAGTGGAGATGATGTAGACATATCTGTTTTATCTGGAAAGCTTGCTCTAGAATGTTTCCCTTGTACGCATGCAGGACAGAGGATGTCGGTCTGGAAGAAGTTTGTCTGAGGAAGTCCCACTACAAGATTTCTGTTTTAGATTTTGTTTAGTAGTTTGCCGTGTGCATGACCTAGATGAAAGTGCCATAAGGAGATATTCTTGTCCTGTACACTAAGACAAAGAGTACCATCTAGGTTAGGGTTTTCAAGAGATAACTTGTAAAGATTGTTCACCCTTATACCAGTGGCTTTCAGAAGACCTGTTTGCTCGTCAAAGATTTTGCAGTCAGAGGCCGAGAAAAGAACAACATTAGAGAGATCACATACTTGAGAGATACTTAGAAGGCTGTGTCCAAGTCCATTTACTAAATTAACATTTTCTATCTTAAAGAGAGAGGGATTCCCACGGTTCCAATACCAATGATTTCACCATGACCATTGTCGCCGAAAGTGACTTTTCCCCCGTGGTGTTGAGAGAGAGTCGTGAACTTGTCAGGGTCTCCTGTCATATGTCATGAGCATCCACTATCTAGAAACCAAGAGTCATTGTCCACGGTCTCTCCCTACAAGATAATCAAAAGTTAGTCTTGGGAACCCAGGCGAACTTGGGTTCCCTCTTTGAAAGAGAGCTATAACCATGTCGTGCTTTAGACAGAGTATATAAACGTTGCATATTAAAAGATAAATCTTTGCCAAGCTTATGACACGATGAGTGAATATGTCCGTCGTAGCCACAGTAACCACAAATTAGTAAGGAAGGTAGATGAACGTACTTCTTTTGCCAACGGGATTTGTTTTCAAATTTTTCTTTTTGGAGTTTCCTTCTTTGAAGATCATTGGGTTTTGCGGCTATTTTTGGCAGATTAACTTTGCCTTTATTTCTCAGCCAATGAGGAGGATTAGATGATGAGACCGATTCCATCCGTGCCTTTTTAAGAGCGATATTCAGGGAATCGACCTCTTTCTCAAGTCGAACTTGTCTTTCTTTTGACTCACGGAGTTCGTTTTCAAAGAATTTTGGCTTTTGCATTGCAGCAACCTCACGAACAAAGGCGATTGGTTTGAAGAATTTTTGTGGAATTTTGGAACAATTTTTCTGTAGGGAAGAAACTTGGGTTTGTAAGGAGTTGATGAGGTTGTGAGCGTCTCTTAACTCTTTTTCAAGTTTTTCGGCCTTTTCTTCAGATTTTTGCAATTTAAGACGATCGTTGTTGACATGACCTTTAAGCACATGAATTTCTTCATAAAGAGAGGCTATTCTTTCTTGTTCTTCAGTTAATTCAAATTCAGGATAATTTGGGTCGATGTAGTAAGTAGATAACACGGCTGTCCTTTAGTTGTGGTATAAAATTGGGTTATATAACACGGCTAAAGCACTAGCCGTGTTATATAATCCTATTTTATACCACAGCTACAAGATAGCCGTGTTATAAAACCCTTTCATTACGAAGCTTTATAACACGCTTAATGCTTAGCCGTGTTATAAAGTTATAGTTTTTTTTTTTGATAATTTTTTCGTTTTTGCTTCTGTTCCATACATTTGACAGATCATAACATGTATAACATTCACTTAAGACATCCCAATGTCATATCACAACAACTAGACCATCTATAGAGGTCATATACCTTATAATTCTCAAACAAAATGCACATTTACAAAAAGTCTACTCAAATTTCATCCACATATCAACACCTCATTCCAATATCAACAACTCATTCCAAATATCAACACTCATTCCAATATCAAAAGTCTAAACAAAGCTTCACTTATCTACTATTCCAAAGATTATACAATTCCTACAAGTGCTTAAGTAAAAATAATGCCAAGTCTTCTCTTACAAAATCTTGTTGTTTCTTGGTATAGGTATGTGGTTGGTAGTCAAAATATTGATGCACCTACAGAAAAGAAACAAAAGTTATTGTTAGAATATGAGAGACATTATTAAATGCTAACAACTTGAAAGATAGAAGATTCACAACCCATTCAAAGAAATAACATATCTCATTATATTACAAAGCAAAGCCTTTCCACACAATGTCAACAAGGCCTCAACATTTCAAAAAGCAATTGAAGTTTACAAAGCAGCAGTAGTTCCAAATCTGTAACAGCAGTATACGACACATTTTTATAAACATTGTCGAGTTGAACTATCCAATCTATGTTTAATGAAACAATAGCAGCAGCAATTCAGAAGCATAGATGAAAAAAATACAAGTTTAGGAGTTATTTCAAATTGCAAAAACATATATAATATTCCTCTCTTATTTTAGTTCATACGAAACACATTTAATGACTAATGTATTGTAAAATTCAAGCCAAAACTGTCCATAAACAACAACTCACATCAGGTTGATTAATCAACCAGATTATGCACTTTTTATCAGCCAAGTGTAGTGGAAAATGGGAGTTTAAAACTGTTGTAGCATGGCTTGAGAATGCAGAAGTACAATGCTCAAAATGAGGCACTTAATCAGCAGTAAAACTGATAAATGATAAGCATTATTCATAGGCTAACACCTGTATAATATTAACTTATAACATCCAAATGTCATATCACAACAACTAGAATACTAGATGAGCCATAAAGTCAAATACCACCAGTGGAAAAAGTGTTTCAAATACCTTCATTTTCACACAAAATGCAACAAGCCTCACCATTTCCATATAAAGGCATCATGCCTTATCAATTCCATACAAAAACAACATAAGTTATCATTGTAACTAAGTTTCAACGTTGATACTAAATGCTAATATAAAACAATTACATTTGTAAATTCAAGTTTACAAACACAATAATAGTTCTACAAATGCTTGCGAAGGACTAATGCTAAGTGAATGGCACCAGCTGACTTCACGAGCATGATACATAACATTACACATCGATGAGAAGACTAGCAATGAATTATTGGAACGCTTTAGTTGCTTCTCATATGCAACAGCATGAGAAAGTGCTTCAGATGTTCCTGGATATTCACTTTGAGATTCTTTAGAGCATACCTATAAGTGCAATAAGCTTCAAGGCTTCTACTAGACAAATTGCTAGCTTGTTGGTGAAGTTTGTCCCATTTAGTACCTCTGAACCATTAATGAGCTTAGTAACAAGGAAAAGAACAAAAATGATCAGATAATGCACCTTTGAAACTAAAGCTACATTTAACAGATATCTAGCAAGATAACACCTTAATTTTGTCTACCCCCATTGTTCCAAGTCTTTGATCATTACATAGAAGTTTACATGTAAGGTGCTTTGCTTCACATGATAGTTTTACTTCCTGAAAAATGTTAGATGATGTAGTGTAGCCCAAGGACTACTAACTAACAGGATATACAAATACAAACATACCCCTAATAAATCAAACTCAGTGATATAAGAATTAGAAAGTAAGAACAGGAGATAACTGAAGTAAAACAGAAAACCAAAACTGAAATAAAAAGCTGAAAGCAAAAGCAAAAAGTAGTGTTGTAATACATTTGTATATTCAAGTTGTATTGTCATTTAAAAATCTAGTGAATGAGGCCTATCTTGTGTAGCATGTACACAAGTAGTATGGAGCGTCAAACCAGTTTATAATCAAACAGTAATCAAAAGCCAAGTTGAACACATCATAATCAGAATACAAGTACAAGAGTTGATGTCTTAAAAAAATTCTAGGAAACTGCCAAGTAGCAGCTGAATAAAGTAGTTGTGGAAGATTGTAATAGGTGCTGGAACATTAGCCAGTTCAAGCAATGGAATATCTTGGATAAGAGGTACAAAAACTAGCAAGAAACTAGCATTTCTAACAGAACTTAGCATGCTTAGCTTGTAGACCTTAAAGCTGTGAGAAAAAGTTTGCAAAAAGTTTGCAAAATGAAGCTTAAGTAACAGTGCACCTTGCAGTCCAAAAACTGATCATAACTGAGAACTCAATTCAGGTTAATTATGCAGATTTTAAAATATTCATAACATACTCTATTTATCAACTGAAAGCAGAGCAAAATGAAGCTCTAAGTGCCTTTGTAACAGCTCAGTAATGCAGTAGTACAATGCTCAAAATGATGCACTTAGACAGCAGTAAAATAGATGCACAAGTTTAAAACTATTGAAAACTTAGCAATATTCAAGCAAAAAAACAGAAGCAATAGAGGCTTTTTAACCACCATTATTCTTAGCTCAATAACAAACATAAATGAGGCTTAAAGAGCCAATCAAAATCAGTTTTGAACGAAGGAAAATAGCTTAAGCTAAATGAAGCAATAAGGTGACCTGCTCTAGATATTTACATCACTATGATGCAGTTCGGTGCTTAAGTTAGAAATTGGAAGTGGAACAGATCCTACGTGCACTAGTCTCCTCTTCCTCATCACAAATATTAGACTCTCTCAGTTGAAAACAAGTTCATATCAAAAATAAGATCAATCACATAACAACAGCAATCACAAGGAATTGATAAGATAAGAATTCTTTCAAATACAATCACATAACAATAACAAAACTAGACAGTTTACAATAAGTCACCTTCATCCAGTACTGGGCTGAAAATTACAACTATAATGCACCTTTGAAACTAAAGCTACATTTAGCAGATATCTAGCAAGCAGACACCTTAATTTCGTCTGCCCCCATTGTTCCAAGTCTTTGATCATTACATAGAAGTTTACATATAAGGTGCTTTGCTTCACATGATAGTTTTACTTCCTGAAAAATGTTAGATGATGTAGTGTAGCCCAAGGACTACTAACTAACAGGATATACAAATACAAACATACCCCTAATAAACTCAAACTCAGTGATATAAGAATTAGAAAGTAAGAACAGGAGATAACTGAAGTAAAATAGAAAACAAAAATTGAAATGGAAAACTGAAAGTAAAAGCAAAAAATTAGTGTTGTAATAGATTTGTATATTCAAGTTGTATTGACATTTTAAAATCTAGTGAATGTGGTCTATCCTGTGTAACATGTATATCAGTAGTATGAGGTGTCAAACCAATTAATAATCAAACATTAAGCCAAGTTGAACACATTATAATCAGAATACAAGTAGAAGAGTTGGTGTCTTCAAAATTTCTACGAAACTGTCAAGTAGCAGCTGAATAAAGTAGTTGTTGCAGATTGTAATATGTGCGGGAACATTATTCAGAAACTAACATTTCTAACAGAACTTAGCATGCTTAGCTTGTAGACCTTCAAGTTGTGAGAAAAAGTTCGAAAAATGATAACCCAAATCATGACATTTTGCGGTCCAAAATGAAGCACAAGTAACAGTGCACTTTGCAGTAAAAAAAACTGAGCATAATTGAAAACTCAATTCAGGTTAATTATGCAGATTTTAAAACATTCAAAATGAAGCTCTAAGTGCCTTTGTAACAGCTCAGTAATGCAGCATTACAGTGCTCAAAATGAAGCACTCGGACAGCAGTAAAAATATATGCAACATGAGTATTATTCGCAAGTTTAAAAATGGACAGCAGCGATACCAAATGATGTGACATGCTACAAACATAATAGAAACTTGAGTAAAGCAAAGGAATGCTGAAACAAGACCACAACTGAGAGCTTAGCTAACATCACTACAACCAAACATTTCAACAGAAAAGATTGCAGTTTCTATGGTCTTAGAAATTGTTAATAGGTGCATAGATAGTAGTAAGTGTAGTAACATAATTTCTCCAGCTTTAAACAGATTTTAAGCAATCAAGAAGTTTGAACTGAACCACCAATAAGACCAACATAGTGTAGTGCAAGGATTGAATATAAAAGTAGTAAAAGCTTGTAACAGTTTCAGTAAAGAAAACTTTTTCTGAAAGGGGAGTGCAAGTGAATATTGTCTTAGAATGAAGCTTTTAACAACAGTGAAACGGATGAAAAGTATTTACCTCTGTAGATCATCTCACTTTTTCCTGCAAGCATGCATCTCTTTTCTACAGCACTCTGCCTCTTTGATTGAGGCCCTACTTGTCCTCGAAAGCTTAGCCAAAGTAAAAACTACTGGACACTTGTACAAAATTAAAGGTTGAATCTACAACTTAGAACTAGGGGAAGATTAATTGCTGAAATTGAAACAATATGCCTAAACCTCTTTCATTCAACAAATCAAACAGAACTTCCAACACACATTTTCTAACTTCCACTCTTGAAACAGATGTCAGCTCAGACAAACAAGCCAGCATAGGGAACTAATAATGCTCTGTCATATCAAAAGTTGCATCAGCATCTGCATCAATGGGCTTCAAAGCACCACCAGGTACAAGACCCTGCATTGAAAAGGATAAAAAACCAAAGGACTTCATGATACACTGAATACTTATCAGAGCCGACAGCCACAAGCAGCATGACTGTCTTTTTAATTAGCAACACTCAGACAAGAAAAAGCAAGAAGTAAAGAATGATGATCAATAACATTCTTCAACAAACATGAGAGGACAGCAAACCATCTCTAAGAAAACCTACAAATAAATTAACCGAAGCATAGCTAACACACCTCTGCTAGATGATCTTCATATATACGCAACAACGCGATGGCCTTCAGGCTTATGCGGTGAGAACTTTTGTTGTTTGAGAATCCAATCAGACAATTGTCACAGTCCATAAAACAATCTCCCACAACTTGATCAAAGTGCTCCAATATCACTGAACAAAAATGAAGAACAAGAATCCTCTGCAACGTGAGATGGACAGCCACATCAAAGTCTAAGAATGAGAAGGGTAAAATGTTGAAGATTGTCCACCATGTTCGACATTCTCGAATGCACTTTCAACAATTGCTTCAGATTAATCATTCTGAGGCAGTTGTAAAGATCATAAACACACTACGCCAACCTGATTTTATGCTTCCAACTTTAGACTTTATCATTTGCAATGCCACAATTAAGTATTCTGTTAACATACAGATTTCTAGCATTCCAAATTTACATAAAAAGGGTTCAATAGGTGACCTGAACAATGCAATCTACTATAAGCCTTCGAATAGTCTCACTTCGACTACTCCTCATGAGAACAACAAATGGCTTTAGAATATCATTTTGAAATGTGAAGTTTGTCAGTTCTGCCCGCTCCAAATACTCCATACCCAACTGCCTCAATGAATCAATTGCATACATTGCAATCTTCTCATCATGATGGCTACCAACAGATATAAAATGATTGGCTAACACAGACCATATTCTAAACCTGTAAGATGACAATTATTACTACAGAGGGTGGGCACTTGCCCGTTTAGTTTAATTTGTAGCATAATAGCAGAAACAGCCACACTAAGCAGCAAGCAAGTGCGACCTGAGTTTTTTTTCCAATTAACCTTTGGAAAGATCATAACATGCCAGTAAAATAAAGAAATTAGAAAAAGCAGGAGTAAAATACATCGCTCCATAGAATTAATTATGCATTTGACAATTCTACTCTAATCACTCTATCTTTCGTAATTATTCTTTTTTAATGTTACAGTAGTGGTAGACGTGCTAGTTTTTCTTTGTTGATATAAGTATGTATTAGTATATATTATTTTCCTTCAAGTTAATGACATCAGAGTTGTGCTGCCTCTCACATGGACATGGAAATTTCCATAATTAAATTGCAGCTTCCTTGTCGTCTATGGTTATTTTGCTACAAATGCATCGACCAGGATGTAATACAAACCAAACACAAATTTTTTTTTTTGGATGACAATTAGATATGGGGGCGGAATATTAGCGGGAGGCCCGCTGACAAAATCCTTAAGCCATGGAGCACAAAAAAACAGGAATCTCACTACCAGAAGTTACCTAAAACGTCAAAGCAAAGGGCCAAAGCATACAACGCTTCGTTTGCGGTGCAGAGGGAGCAGGAAATTGCCGCGCTGGGTTGTGGTGGAGATCGCCTCGCGAAGGAGGAAGAAAACTCGGTCGTGGTTGAAATATCCCAAACTAATAAAATATGAATTAAATATTTAATCACATTGATTAAGGCCTAAACATGCCTTAAAAGTCAACTGAGAACAACAGTGCTCAACACAAAGCAAAAGGTTGCACCCTTTGACTGTTTAGGGTAAATAAATACCCAAATGAACTTCTTAGGACCTAAGACTTTGTCCTAAGCTTATTAACACATTACTAAACATGTTACAATTGTTGGACAACACTCCAACACAAAGAACAGGCATTTGCATGCTTCAAGGTCAAGTAGGGCAAAAATGTGGTCTAAGAATACCTTAAAGGTCTAATGACCTATAAATGATATAAAATTGGATACCATGATCAAATATCATGTAAGGAACACAACAAAACTGTTCTCAAAGAAAACAGAGCTCAGAAACACCCTGCGACTTAAAATGTGCACTAAAATTCCTTAAAGCACGTTTTTTGTGTATGAGTGTATGAGCTCTAAGATAATGACTTTTTGTCACTGTAAAGACTATATTAAGTTCTTTATAACATTAATGTGACATGATAGACTATATTATAAAGTCTAAATCAAAGTTTAAAAATAAAAATCAAAATTGGCAATTTAGTATGAATAGTACCCAAAAATAACAACTAATTACTTAACTTAACTTAAATCATGGTCAAAGCTCACCTATTGCCTTGAACAAAGGCTGTCGACCTCCTACAGCTGTAATACCCATTCAATTATCAATATTCAATCAATTAACCAGCTGTTATGATGAGTCATCTAATTACTAATTCAAAAAGTAAAGTAAAGTAACAATAATTGACTTATAAGGCAAAATTGACTCACCTTTCTCATTTTCCTTCTTGCCTGCCGACACCAGCAGCTCCAAAACTCCCTTTGGCTTCTCCAAACCGTGCCTAACTCACCAAGAACAGAAGAGAACACCAATTGATCTTGGTAAGCTAATTAAGCCTTTAAATGTTCATTTTCTTCACAATTCTTTCCTCTTTCAAAGGAGCAAAGCATCAACCACTTCCATCAATGTTCTTAGGTTGATTTGGAGGTTAAATGGAGGTAGTATCTCGGCATTAACAAGGGAAGAAGGTGGAGAAAGCTAATCTTGTTCTTAAGGTATAAAAATGTGCTTTAAGCACATATCTTTTGATTCCCTTCAAATTCGGCTGTGAAACTTTGTTTCTAAGCTTATAATCTTCATCTTAACATACTTATTCAGTTGGTACATCAAGAGCTTCGAAGTATAACCAGATCCAAGCCAAAAACACCATTTTAGGCATTTTAAACAAGGTAAAGATTAGCTATCTTCTAATCTGAGTTATACCAGTTTAAAGCTTGGTTTTAGTAGATCTTTTAACACTCTTTTCCTACTGTAAAAACAGGTCGAGACCAACCTTGTTTACCTTGGTATTTTGAGGTAAATTTTACCTTGAAAATTGACATTAAACACTTCTTATGGTTAGATCTTGCTTGGAGACTAACCATATCATTATGTTGCTGTTAGAACTCATCTAAGAAGCTGTGGAAATTTTCCTTGAAATTTCTGTGGCCAAACAAGGCTTAAACTTGGCAAAAATAAGGTATAAATCACTTAAACCTACACTTGGTATATTAATATGTGTTTATACACATTTATATAAAATGTGCCATGAGTGAATGGTTAATTAAGGTCTTATTTTGACCTTAGGTGATTAAGGAATGGTTTAATAAATTTTATAACTAATTAATTAGCATAATTGTCAAATTTAAGACATTATGTGGAAAATTGGTAATTAATGAAAATATATGGTAAGGGCCAAGAGTTTCAGCATTTTTGGGCATTTATGTGTAATTTATTTTATAAGCCAATGTTTGTAATAAGGCCATGTACTTTAGGCCATTTTATTTATGCATTTACAAGCTTTTAATTAAGTTTAGGTGCTAAATATGCATTACCGCATATTATTGGGGTTATAGCGTAATTAAATTAAATTTGGGGGCTATATAATATTATGGCCAAAAATTGGAGGTTTAAATGAGTTTATATGAAAATTATAAGATTATGTAAAGTTTTGGGGTTAAATGGTAATTTCTAAAAGATAAGGGTATAAACCGTATTAAATGGAAATTGATGGTCAAAGAAATATTAAGGTGGTCAACCTTGACCATATGGTAGGTTTTGACCAAATTAAATAAGTTAGATAACTTATTTAAGGTTTTATAATAAGTTATGTATTTAATTGTAACAACTTTATAACATATGTGGTATATATGTTATTACCAAAAATAAAGGGTGTATTGAAATACCCCAAACCTTCATATGTTGGTTAAATGTTAAACTATGGTATTCAAAGGCTAAAAAGTGCCTTAACAACATCAGTGAACAATTAAACCAAGCAAAATACAAGGAAACACCTTAAGGTCAATTTAAGCAAATAATTGCTCTAGACTTGGTTAACCTTGTATAAAACCTAAAGGTCATTTCTAGACCTTGGAAATATGTTAATGAACATATTAAATCAATTACTAAAGAAAACCAAGCTTGAAAACAAGTTAAAACACAAAATGTGCTTTAAGGAGTCTTAAAGCACATTTTTGGGAAAATTGTCTTGTAAATGAGTTTTGAATGGCTAGGTGTCCATCATTACTCTTAAATAAATATGTGTACTAATTTGTAACACATTTGGAAGTCTAGGTCAATGGGAAATCAAAAATTTCACATCTATGTGCCTTGTTTTAGTGAATAGTAACTAAAATAAGCTAGTTTGTAACATATGTTGTTACAAGTAATTAAATGGGTCAATAAAGACCAAACTATCTCTAAATAAATACTGGGGGCCGGTTTTTAGCATGGTGAGTCACCAACATGTAAAAGAAATTAATTAAGGGAAGGAAGGGCAAGAAGGTAAAAAGGAGAAAGTTACTTATTAATACTAATATCTTGCAAAAGCAAGTATTATCTTCATTCTCTCATTTTCCTCTCATTTCACACGTCTTCTTCCTCCCTTCTTGCTCTCTTCTACGATTGCTACAGCACCAGCATCAACACCAACTTCCATGGCTTGTATCTCCTAGCTCCATGGTCCAAATTTAATTTCAAGACCACCGTTCTTCTAGTTGGAGCAAGCTCTACACTTCCGTCCTTTCAAATCTTCAAAAGCCTCATTTCGGTGCCATGGAGATTCACCATTGATGGAGCTTGACCACACCTTTTTACACCTTGTTGTTCTCCTTTGCTTCAAGGTAAGGGAACTCAAAGAAAAATGAGGTTTCCCCCATGTTTTTGTGCTGTCCGAAAATACACCATTAATGGTGTCTTTTCTTGTTCTTCCATAGCTCATTCCAACCTTTCATGGACTAGGTGGAGTCCTCTCTTGATATATATCCAAACTCTCTTCAAGATCTAAGGTAAAACAACTACCCTTATGTGTTAAGACAATATGTATAACCTAGGGTTTGTAAGTGAGTTTAAGCATGAAGCTTGAATGCTCATTGGTTGTACTTGTGTGTTGGTTAGAACATTGGCAAGTAACCAAGTGCTCTTGCCGATTTCCAAACAAGGAAGAACAAGGATGTTCAAGTAAAAATCTGGAAGGAAGGAGGTAAACAAACTATCTCAATGTGATTTAAATGCCTTAGGAAATGAGCTTGATTTGCTTAATAAAATACCTAAGGAGCCAATGGTAATGAGCTAGTGAAATGCTCTCAAAGAGTTTATTAAGGGCATATGTATGTTGGGTGTATTTGCAGGTCAAAGGCAATATATACTTGTGGAAATTCAGTGTTTAAGGTTTAAGTAATTTAAGGGCCTAAGAGCCATGTTATTTAAGGGCCTAAGTGCCAAGCAATCTAAGTTGTGCACTATATTGTGATGTGGAGTAATTTGGTGAAGTTTTGTATATGATGGTGTTCTTGATGGACTTAGGTGCTCTTGAGTGTTTAATGGTGAAAACTATGAGTTTTGGAATGGTGATATGCTAAGAGAACCCATGGCGAAAATTTGTAAAATGTATAAGAAAATTGGGTAACAAGTTGGACAATGTTTTAAGGTGAATCGAAGTGGTATTTTGGCATTAGAATATACCTAAGATCATATGGTAAGTTTATACAATTAATGGAGGTGGAGAACTAAGGCAACAACACTTGAAAAATGCAATTTTAACAATTCTGTAGGTTTGGTCCGGGACCTAGGTTATGGTTCAAGTCCCGGACTATGCATGAAAATAGGCCGAGAGTGCACCACTGGTTTTGGTCCGGGACTTGGGGTGAGTACAAGGTCCCGGACCACCCTATGAAATACGCCGAAGATTTTAAGTAAGTGCTGGTCCGGGACTTAAGGTAAGGACCAAGTCCCGGACCACTCTAAAATTGTTGTTTAAGGTTGGAAAATGGTGTCTAATGATGGGGATTGATGGATAATGATGTTGTAAGGTTATTAAGGACATGTTTGGTGAGTTATAATGACAATTTGGTGGGGGGGAAGTTGGAATAAAATGTGAGAGTAATCAAGTTAAAAATGTTAAGTCATTTAACTAGTTAACGGGGATAACTACGGTCATTAGACGTTACACAAACATGTTACCCCAATGTTAATGAAACAACTTTAATGTACCAGTTGTTCGAGAATTGTTCGAGGAACGTAAGTGGACATGGTGGAGTGGACTCCGGAGACAGTATGGTTTTCTTGCAACCTGTGTCCTACCGGATTACACCGGCTTGAATGCCAATGTGTTTTTTCTGAGTGTTTGCCACCTTGTAAGATAAAACATGGAATGAGTTTATAGTAATTCATTTATGTGGCGCAATTGGTCCCGATACCGTTTAACCTCAATAAGTGTTAAACCTTAACTAACTAAATCTAGGGACACATGAGTTATCGGTATACGGATTTAACGACCCAAACCTTGGGAGCGTTCTAACCACGGCTATGCGTGGTTGAGTTGTGTGTATGGTTATTGTTTGCAAGTGTGTGAACCTCCCTTGCGTGTTTAACTCGGTTGATACCGTATGGTGTGTGGATGTGATAGGTTCCATAAAGGAGCTCTAACTACTTAACTATAAGTATATGTGTACTAATGGGGGGTGAGGAGACCGGTCATGTTCCGGCCACGCGTGTGATGGACGGGAGTCGATGTCATACCCGGTTCGACTCTCTTGGTGTATGTTTGGTTGTTTACTCATTGGGTTTCCAACCTTCCCTTTAGCTTAACCAAAGCTATATTACTGACTCACGTCGGTTTACTGGGGCATACAATGGTGGTTCGGTGTGCTTGGATGACTATATCCGACACACCTTGGGGTTTAAGTTAACCGTTCCATATAACAGGACGGTAACAAGGTATGTAACGAGCTTATCATGAGTTTGACAATATTCTCTAGGCTCTACAGTAAACTAATTATGGTAGGGACGGTTCCTAAGAGGACCGTACCCGTTATGTTATGGGTTGTGTTGTACTGCAATCGCTATAGCGATGCGGTGCTGTAGGTTGTAAATTATGGAATATGTGGTCATGGATATGAAACATAGTTTAAATAAAAGGTGTCTAAGAATAACCCGATTACTGGGTAAGTGTCGTCTATTAAGGAAGTATCTCCGTTTAGAGGAGAGCCACTTTAAGGTTAAAGGTAATAATGGATGGTTTGTTATGTGGATGTGTGGATGTGTTGGTATTGTTGAGCCTATAGTTGGGAGTATGCAATGTGTTGTGTGTTTATGGTTTACATGCGTGATTTAAATATAATCAACTGCATGCTAAGACGACAATTAGTTGTGCGTGGCCCGGTAGCATGGGGCTGCGGGATTACCATACCAGCAAGGTGCCTGAGCCCTTGGGGGCCACCCTTTTCTCCTTTTTCTATTTCAGGTACAAGGAGCTGGAAGCCGTTCGAGAGTAGGACGGGGTAGATGTTTGCACATTGGTAGCCCTTTAATGGTGTATGTATTATAGGTGTAGTAAGACCGAATTTGTTATCGGCATTGGTTAATGAATACTCGGTACAGTGGGGGATGTATATGTAAATAATTGTTGGAAATGGAATCAGGATTGTATGGTGTAGTTGCTCGGGGATCTAGTCCATCAGACCGATATAATATGTATGTATTAGCCTTGTTAGCCACGTGGGTGGTTAACGGCGTGTAACACCAACGGATTAAGTAATGTGATGGTTTATGTTTCCGCTGCAGATGGTTATAAAGTGCGACGTTGTGGAGTGGGGTGTTACAAAAAGTGGTATCAGAGCGAAGTATCGCTCTGATGACTGAATTACCGAGCTTAGGAAGTACCGAGATAAGATTTTAGTACTTTGGGTTAAGGGTTGAGTGATAGCGTGAGAGATACGCTAGTTAGGAAATACCAGTGTGTACTGGATACCTACTATATCCATCCCGCCCTCCACAACCCCTATTTTATGACTTGGGGAGGAACGCCAGGAGATGAAAGCCCTCTCTTACCCGGGAAGACCCGGTCTGGCTGTTATTAACTATCTTGTAAGTATGGGGAACCTGTCATACGGTAGATTCTGAAAAGTAGAAATCCCGGAGACGGCTCCCATGAACAACTGTAACCGCACATAGGAAGAATGAGAATCTTGTGTATGGGAGAATGAAATTTCCGGCAACCTGGGTCGACATGCCGAGCAGTCGAAAACTACCAGCTTGCAACAGGCAAGAAGAAATAATGAAACCCGAGACGAGAGTCTACGGGATAGCAAATGTTAGATAATGGCACCAACGGTATACCAACCGACAAAGGAACTACAACGTAGTACCCAGACAAGAGACAAGTCTCAGTAACCACGACAAATGCGTGGAATGGGCTACGAAGAGGATGCAATAATAAGTAAAAAGGGGTCTCCCAGAATGGGAAACACCCTAGTAAATGATTATTAGAGGAGGACAATGAGAAGTTGTGCAGGAGATTAGTTACCAATTAGAGTATCCAAGTAAGGACCCATGAGCCACTGAATACGGTGCAGACAAAAACAGTGCCGCAGCCGGTACATGTTGAACCGACAGCCAGTTAACAGGGCGCACTTGCCGTGGCAAGTGCAGCTATAACAGGGCTGTTCGAAAAAAAAAAATTGACAACTACAAACTACTTAGTAAAGTACCCAGAAAATAAATGTGATCATCGTAACCGTGGAAGGGCTTAACAGCCTAACCTTTGTAAATGGGAATATACCAGTCGGCAAGAAGCTAGACTTGGTTAAGGCAAGAAGGGTTGTGAAACCATGAGAATTTTTCTTTCAAACTCAGATTTAATTTCAAACTTTTCTTTCAAAACCCAATTCTCTTTTAAACCAATATTTCTTTCTAACCTTCTTTCAGACTAGTTTACCTTGTAATAACCGGACGGAAACCGGTGAACCCGAGGGTAGCAACCCGACGGTATGGGTGGAGTTCTTAATGATACAACGGTGGATAAACCTCCCCTAGATTAAGTTCGGGAAACAGGGGATGTATATTGTCAAAGGACAATATAAGGGAGTTGACAACAGAATACTTCACCTAGGCGTGTGACGGACACTACGAGTGTACCAACTGAAATGTGGGACGACCGCACTCCGATAGGAGCATGTGGGCCTGACAGACCTACTTATGGATAAGTCGGGTAAGTAGTAATGTATCAGTATGATACCCCATATATGTATACGAGAAGAGTCCGAAACACGGGAAGTAGTCGACTCCATACTACGGTCAGCAGTAAAAGTCAAGTAAGAGCTAAGGATTACCACGAATGGTTGAAGTAAAGGAACCCAGTTGAGAAGACTAAATGAATTGGTAAATACGTCCAAGAGAATGTATAGGGTCAAGAAGTGCGAAGAGCACGGATGGTTATGTAAAGACATCACATATGTCTTAGGAAGCTGAAGGAATGAGACATGGTAGCTGGAACGAATACCCAGCTAAGAACATAAGAAGGCGAAGTTTACTGAAAGCACCCATGAGTGCAAGCCAAATGTAATGACAAACCTTAGCAACACCCAGGAGCAATCCTTGAGGGGTGTTTGGATCAAACATTGTCGAATGAGACAATGTAACAGAAACTCAAGAGTTGAAATAATTACTCGGGTTAAACACCGAAGAGAACCCACTTAACAGTAGGACCCTAAGTTGCCAAAGAGACAACTTGGAAGGAATCGAGATGTGACGACCTTGTTAAACCATGTAATGTCGTGCAGAAAAGTAATTGTGTGGAAGTAGCCTTTAGTGAGCAGAGCTCGAGGCAGTGGCTTATAAGCCACAAGCAAGACATGTTATGTCAAATTGAATCAATTGTGGAAGTTTGTGTTACACAAGAAAATAAAGCGGAGAACGAACCACTGCTTAAGAGTGGGGATACCTCTCAATATTGTGAAACCGCAGGAGCGGTAGCTGTGTGAACCAAGTTTAAGAAATATATTAAGGATGGACCATGTTATTATTGTGGAAGAACAGCTAGTTTACTAGCATGTAGGTATAACGTGGAGCACCGAGCTGAGTAACGCCGGTTTATAACTCAAAGTGAGCAACGCTCAAGGAGCATTCAGTAGTCATCCATGAGGATGATGCAAGTATATGTGTGGAAACTAATATGACAGTGAATACCATGTAAGTTAGTGTTGTGCAAGGAAAAAGAACACGGTACGCAGAAAGCGACCGTTGTATAAGTATGGATTAGGTGATGGTATGACAAATAAGCGGAGTGATGCGTTAAATCCAGTAAAGATACAATGGGAAGTGATAACAAATAAACTGGACAGTAAGCCAGTAGCCGGTATTATGAGATAAGAATCTCAGTGAAGCACAGTGTGAATTCCTATGGCAATTGCATGAGAGATTTACTGCCAAGAGTTTACGCCTCTGCACTCTGTATGACTGAGTGTTTTGGTATTGCGTTTGCACAGTAATGATCGAGTGGGATAGCTAGGATTTGGAAGATGATAATGGTGGAAGGCGAACAAAGAGAATTATAACACTATAAGACTGAAGCATATGAAATGCAAGGTCATATCAATGAAATGATACAGGTGCAGAATTAAATGTGGAAGTAGGAGAATTGGAGGTGTACAATACAGTATGGATAACGAATGGACAGGTCAGAATCGAAACTGGTTAGGAGTTAAGAAAACTCCAATGAGAATTCTTGGTAAAGGAACTAAACCGCTAATATGGTCAAGATCCTTTAACAGACCGCGTGGTAGTTAAAACACTTCACGACGGCAGAACATTTGAAGCCAATGTTCAGTGATTGATTACGTGGGCGTAATCCCTTTTAAGGGGGGTAGAGCGCAAAGCCGCTTAGTGTGTTTTACCGTACAAGTGTACGTGAACTATGTTGTGCATAGCACAAAAATAATTGGTTATGATGGTTGGCATGGTTAATAATTGGTTATGATGGTTGGTTTGGTTAAATGGTGGTAATTGCGCACAGAAGATGCGAAATACCATTGTGGTAGGTGCGACTACCTTGGTAATGGTTGTGGGTAAGTACAGTGTTAGGGAGTAAATAAACCCTGGGGAACTAAAACCCCAATGGTGTGTGTTTGCATAATACCAAATGTGACACGATGTATTGTATTTGATTAAAAATATGTATATATATACAGTGTGGTGATTTATGAAGGGTATGAAACTGACATGGAACCTAGTAAGAATTAGATTCCCTAGGTAACTTGATTAAAAGAAAATGGATATAATTGATGGACTGAGTTCTATCCCTTGGAGATGTGATTATGATTAGAATGATTGAAAAGATAGAAAAGGGAAATGTGTGTTAATTTGATCCTTGAAAATGAAGTGGGAGGTGGAACTTGATTTGCATGTGATCAAGGGAAGCCGAACACAAATTGGGGTGGAAGAATAGTTCAACACTGATGCTGATCACATCAGGGTTGGATGACTCTTGAAGCTCCCTATAAGTGGTCACAAGTAACACCACTAAGAAAGGATGCAAAGAGCATAAGTTGGACTTGGAGTTGTATTGAACTTTCAAAAGGGTTTTCAATTGGTATTTCCAGAACAGTGGATTGATATTTTGAATAAAGGATTCTCTTGTTTACTTAACCTGGTAAAGAATATTTTTTGTAGTACTTGCTCACGAGCTGAGGACGTATGAGCCTTTGTCTTCGGACCGGACGGTGACATGAGAAGTACATATGTTAAAATTAAGTGAATGTTTTGATCTCCCAAAGGAACGGGGACCAGAAGGTGTCCATCGCGACCGGGTTCTGCGGGGATCACAGTGTATATGTACTCAACATGGGACTCGAGCCCATGAAGAGATGGAAAAGGTATTTCTGGTTGTTATACATGCTAAGGCATGTTGTGTGGTGCGAGTAATAAATATTACTTTGACCTTGAGTCTTAATAGGGTTGAGTTCTGAAATGATTATGTTACCTGGGCCTATGAGTCCAAAGGTGGTTATGTTACCCAGACCTGAGAGTCTAAGGGTTGTTATGTGAGTACATTACTGTTAAGGTACCCGGACCATTGAGTCCGAGGTAATCATGTGAGAATGATATGTTATGGATGGATGTGTATATGTACCCGGACCGTCAAGTCCGAGGTTGTGGTGTAAGGTGTGTTGGTAATGGAAGTTTATCTTGAAAGTAATTCCCGTATTCTAATCAAATGATGTGTTGGGAAATGTGAACTTCGAGGACGAAGTTCTTTTAAGGGGGGTAGATTGAAATACCCCAAACCTTCATATGTTGGTTAAATGTTAAACTATGGTATTCAAAGGCTAAAAAGTGCCTTAACAACATCAGTGAACAATTAAACCAAGCAAAATACAAGGAAACACCTTAAGGTCAATTTAAGCAAATAATTGCTCTAGACTTGGTTAACCTTGTATAAAACCTAAAGGTCATTTCTAGACCTTGGAAATATGTTAATGAACATATTAAATCAATTATTGAAGAAAACCAAGCTTGAAAACAAGTTAAAACACAAAATGTGCTTTAAGGAGTCTTAAAGCACATTTTTGGAAAATTGTCTTGTAAATGAGTTTTGAATGGCTAGGTGTCCATCATTACTCTTAAATAAATATGTGTACTAATTTGTAACACATTTGGAGGTCTAGGTCAATGGGAAATCAAAAATTTCACATCTATGTGCCTTGTTTTATGAATAGTAACTTTAATAAGCTAGTTTGTAACATATGTTGTTACAAGTAATTAAATGGGTCAATAAAGACCAAACTATCTCTAAATAAATGATGGGGGCCGGTTTTTAGCATGGTGAGTCACCAACATGTAAAAAAAATAAAAGGAAGGAAGGGCAAGAAGGTAAAAAGGAAGAAAGTTACTTATTAATACTAATATCTTGCTAAAAGCAAGTACTTATTTCATTCTCTCATTCCTTCTCATTTCACACGTCTTCTTCCTCCTTCTTCTCTCTTTTACGTTTGCACATAATAACACCAACTTCCATGCATGTAACTCCTAGCTCCATGGTCCAAATTAATTTCGAGACCACCGTTCTTCTAGTTGAGCAAGCTCTACACTTCGTCTTTCAAACTTCAAAAGCTCCATTTCGGTGCCATGGAGATTCACCATTGAAGGAGCTTGACCACATCTTTTTACACCTTGTTGTTCTCCTTTGCTTCAAGGTAAGGAACTCAAAGAAAAATGAGTTTCCCCATGTTTTGTGCTGTCCGAAAATACACCATTAATGGTGTCTTTCTTGTTCTTCCATAGCTCATTCAACCTTTCATGGACTAGGTGGAGTCCTCTCTTGTATATTCAAACTCTCTTCAAGATCTAAGGTAAAACAACTACCCTTATGTGTTAAGACAATATGTATAACCTAGGGTTTGTAAGTAAGTTTAAGCATGAAGCTTGAATGCTCATTGGTTGTACTTGTGTGTTGGTTAGAACATTGGCAAGTAACCAAGTGCTCTTGCCGATTTCCAAACAAGGAAGAACAAGAGTGTTCAAGTAAAAATCTGGAAGGAAAGAGGTAAACAAACTATCTCAATGTGATTTAAATGCCTAGGAAATGAGCTTGATTGCTTAATAAAAACCTAAGGAGCCAATGGTAAATGAGCTAGTGAAATGCTCTCAAAGAGTTTATTAAGGGCATATGTATTGTTGGGTGTATTTGCAGGTCAAAGGCAATATATACTTGTGGAAATTCAGTGTTTAAGGTTTAAGCAATTTAAGGGCCTAAGAGCCATGTTTAAGGGCCTAAGTGCCAAGCAATCTAAGTTGTGCACTATATTGTGATGTGGAGTAATTTGGTGAAGTTTTGTATATGATGATGGTGTTCTTGATGGACTTAGGTGCTCTTGATGTTTAATGGTGAAAACTATGAGTTTTGGAATGGTGATATGCTAAGAGAACCCATGGCGAAAATTTGTAAAATGTATAAGAAAATTGGGTAACAAGTTGGACAATGTTTTAAGGTGAATCGAAGTGGTATTTTGGCATTAGAATATACCTAAGATCATATGGTAAGTTTATACAATTAATGGAGGTGGAGAACTAAGGCAACAACACTTGAAAAATGCAATTTTAACAATTCTGTAGGTTTGGTCCGGGACCTAGGTTATGGTTCAAGTCCCGGACTATGCATGAAAATAGGCCGAGAGTGCACCACTGGTTTTGGTCCGGGACTTGGGGTGAGTACAAGGTCCGGACCACCCTATGAAATACGCCGAAGATTTTAAGTAAGTGCTGGTCCGGGACTTAAGGTAAGGACCAAGTCCCGGACCACTCTAAAATTGTTGTTTAAGGTTGGAAAATGGTGTCTAATGATGGGGATTGATGGATAATGATGTTGTAAGGTTATTAAGGACATGTTTGGTGAGTTATAATGACAATTTGGTGGGTGGGAAGTTGGAATAAAATGTGAGAGTAAATCAAGTTAAAAATGTTAAGTCATTTAACTAGTTAACGGGGATAACTACGGTCATTCGACGTTACACAAACATGTTACCCCAATGTTAATGAAAACAACTTTAATGTACCAGTTGTTCGAGAATTGTTCGAGGAACGTAAGTGGACATGGTGGAGTGGACTCCGGAGACAGGTATGGTTTTCTTGCAACCTGTGTCCTACCGGATTACACCGGCTTGAATGCCAATGTGTTTTTCTGAGTGTTTGCCACCTTGTAAGATAAAACATGAATGAGTTTATAGTAATCTTTATGTGGCGCAATTGGTCCCGATACCGTTTAACCTCAATAGTGTTAAACCTTACTAACAAATCTAGGGACACATGAGTTATCGGTATACGGATTTAACGACCCAAACCTTGGGACGTTCTAACCACGGCTATGCGTGAGTTAGTTGTGTATGGTTATTGTTTGCAAGTGTGTGAACCTCCCTTGCGTGTTTAACTCGGTTGATACCGTATGGTGTGTGGATGTGATAGGTTCCATAAAGGAGCTCTAACTACTTAACTATAAGTATATGTGTACTAATGGGGGGTGAGGAGACCGGTCATGTTCCGGCCACGCGTGTGATGGACGGGAGTCGATGTCATACCCGGTTCGACTCTCTTGGTGTATGTTTGGTTGTTTACTCATTGGGTTTCCAACCTTCCCTTTAGCTTAACCAAAGCTATTACTGACTCACGTCGGTTTACTGGGGCATACAATGGTGGTTCGGTGTGCTTGGATGACTATATCCGACACCTTGGGGTTTAAGTTAACCGTTCCATAACAGGACGGTAACAAGTATGTAACGAGCTTATCATGAGTTTGGACAATATTCTCTAGGCTCTAAAGTAAACTAATTATGGTAGGGACGGTTCCTAAGAGGACCGTACCCGTTTGTTATGTGTTGTGTTGTACTGCAATCGCTATAGCGATGCGGTGCTATAGGTTGTAAATTATGGATATGTGGTCATGGATATGAAAATAGTTTAAATAAAAGGTGTCTAAGATAACCCGATTAATGGGTAAGTGTCGTCTATTAAGGAAGTATCTCCGTTTAGAGGAGAGCCACTTAAGGTTAAAGGTAATAATGGATGGTTTGTTATGTGTGGATGTGTGGATGTGTTGGTATTGTTGAGCCCTATAGTTGGGAGTATGCAATGTGGTGTGTTTATGGTTTACATGCGTGATTTAAATATAATCAACTGCATGCTAAGACGACAATTAGTTGTGCGTGGCCCGGTAGCATGCGGGCTGCGGGATTACCATACCAGCAAAGGTGCTGAGCCCCTTGGGGGCCACCCTTTTCTCCTTTTTCTATTTCAGGTACAAGGAGCTGGAAGCCGTTCAAGAGTAGGACGGGGTAGATGTTTGCACATTGGTAGCCCTTTAATGGTGTATGTATTATAGGTGTAGTAAGACCGAATTTGTTATCGGCATTGGTTAATGAATACTCGGTACAGTGGGGGATGTATATGTAAATAATTGTTGGAAATGGAATCAGGATTGTATGGTGTAGTTGCTCGGGGATCTAGTCCATCAGACCGATATAATATGTATGTATTAGCCTTGTTAGCCACGTGGGTGGTTAACGGCGTGTAACACCAACGGATTAAGTAATGTGATGGTTTATGTTTCCGCTGCAGATGGTTATAAAGTGCGACGCTGTGGATGGGGTGTTACATGTATAATGGTATTATAAACACCCATGGGCTATTGAGAATTTTTAGGAATTTATTGGGTTGATTTTTGGAATTAAAATAAACCATATATGTATAATATATAGTTATTATGTCATTATGACACTTTGGAGAAATATATGTGGTGGTATAGCAAATACCGAAAGTATATGGGTTAATAAGGATATTTATAACCCTTTGGTGAAATTTGGTGAATTTTAGAATTATATAAGAGTATTTAATAAGATATGTGTATAATATATAGTTTTAATGATATTAAAACTATATGTTATAAATAGGGCCAAATGGCAATTATGAAACAGAATAAGGTCTGCTCGGAATTTACAAAATATAACCATAGGTTATACCCTTCTATAAGTTAAAAATGTTATATTACATGGTAATATATAAGTGTGACAATGGAATATAATGGTTTGTTAATTTGTAAAAAATCTGAAAGTATGGTGGAATTAAATAAAACCGAGAATACTATGGTATTTGGTATTTTATAACAAATTATAACTATAGGTTATAATTGTTTTAATGACATAAATGTCATAATATATGTTATATAACTATAATATAACATTATATAATTATGTGGTGGACTTTGTAAATATTTAAGAGAGCAAGAGTGCTGTTTGGAAATAATGGGAATTTTAGAACAAAATTTATAATATGGTTTTCAATGTTATAAAGGTTATAACATTTATAATATAAGAAATATTCATTAAAAGAATGAATATTATAAAGATTTACCATATAATAAATGGTCTCATAATACATGTATATAAATATGTTATGATGTGGAAAAATATAATGTGGTTCAATAACCATATATTATTGTAATTAAAATGATATAAGATAAGGAGAGAAGAATTACAAACATTAGATATGGAAATTCTAATGTTAGGAGTATACATGGAAAATGATGACTTATATAATTCAAAGTATTTTACATATGAATTATACCACATTAAACTTGGAAAACAAACCTTAGGAAAATAAATACTAAGGTGAGATGTATAATAAACGATTAAGATTATACATGCAATATAGTGACAAGCTATATATATACAAATGTGTATTAAATTACATGCGATAAAACGTTTAAAGTTAAGTATATTAATTACACGACGTAACCACGCATGAAGTATAAGTCTTTCCTAATCCCGAGTTAAGCCGAAAACCCGACAAAACGTTGACAGTTAATAACGGGGGATTAACCGGGAGGTAATTGCGACGGTACGGGGTACCGTAGAATTAAGTTGTTATACGGGATTCTAATCATAGCGTTATGTATTGTTAGACTGTTAGAGACGACACGAGGAGCATCGGATCTAGCTTAATCATACTCCACCGTAATACTTTCAGGGTGAACGGTATGTTATTTATGTGGCTTGATTGTCTCTGAGGATTTCCTCAGTTCAGACATTGTGTGAAAATCTGTGATAAGATTGAATGTCTACTTGTGTGAATTAATATGCTTGAGTTGTGTATTAATGCTGCTTTATTATTACTGTTGTACGATAACAGTACCGTTCGTATATATGAACATATTATAAAATGAACTAGCGGCAATGATGCTATCTTATATGTGTAATAAGGAACGTAAGTAAAACGTTGTAGCATTAGGATAATAAGATATACATATATATTATCCGAGACTTATATACGGAGCATTGGCCTCTTTAACGCCGCTCTCGTATCTAACATGGATCCCGAGTCGACATACTCAGGATTGGACTAAACCTTAGTCTGCTGTGTTAGGAAAAATAGTAAAACGATGTGATGGTATAGATAAGTTATCAAGAGGATGTGGCTCTTGCTGTGAACTGTGATCCATTAACGATACTAGGATACCGTGTGGTAACCGTAAGTATCTGGATAAATTTCCAGCAGACTACAGATGGTTCGTCGGTCGGAGACTCTACCGCTGGAGTGGCTACTGCCGTGGGTGACCCGCCATAGGATGGGTGACTTAGAGACACGTCGTTCTAACGAGACGTTGTCATTAGACATGACTGAACAATTACAAACGATATAAGCTCGTACATTAGGCGAACATTATTGGGGCTTGCATGCCAAAGACGAGAGTTTATACTCGTTTATAATTCTCGTTGTTTCGCCTATTTGTTCATTGGTTATGCTTTGTGGTTATGTGTGGTATGTTGGTGGTTTGATTGAGTCGTTGTACTCTTGTCTGTTTGGTGAACTGCTTGAGTCGAGTCACTGTGCTCGTGAGTGGATTATTGTGGATCATTTGGTCGAGTGAGTCGCCGTACTCAGTTATGAACTATCAAGTGTTTGTTGAAATAGGGTCTTTGTACTCGTATAAGCGTTGTAACGCTTTCATTGGTTTGTTACGATGCGATGTGTGAAGCCGGGGGCTTGTTTGTTAATTGAATTTACTGCAAATATATTGTTGCTTTACAGTTTTATATTAAACTACTTGCATGAAAATGAATTGCATGCTCTCGACCAATTAACTGAGGGTCCGAGGGGGCATGACGTCATGTAATACTCAGCAGGGGCTGATTCCATACCACAAACAACCATTTTTGCAGGTATGCAGCTTCCGGTGTCGACAAAGAGAGGGACGCGCTGGGTAGTTTAATTACAGTTGTTTAAATATGCACTGTTGCATTTTGATACGAACTTAGAAACGTGTATAGGATTGGGATACTTAGAATGCTCACTGTGAATGTATTTTATTGGTTTGGAAGGTAGATCTATCTCTTGTTGTCATTGTGGGAAATTGTTTCGTATTTAAGAATATATCAGTAAGCACGTTATTACTCGTATGGGCGAGTGAGAACGGTGACACCAGTAGTTCAAGTTGAGATTACCGCTGCGATTACAATGTTAAGTAAATGATTAGGAGCCGATTAGAGTAGGGGTGTTACAAAAGTGGTATCAGAGCGGAGTACCGCTCTGATGACAAGAGATAGTAGGATTTATACAGTGAGCATAGGTTTTGGGAATACGAAAACGTTGTGAGGATACGTGACCTTGCGGGGTTGATGCAATGCTTAAAGCTTGCACACCATAGCCGTAGAGGCACTTCAATATTAAACGACTGAGACTACGGTATTAACCGAGTAAAGGTCTAACCCGTCCTCTTGACTATGTCAGGGAGGTCTGGTAACAGTACTAAGGAAGAACACGGAGCAGCGGATGGTGGTGAAGGTCGCAACCCCAAGTAAAGCGAGACGTATGAACCGCTCACTTGATGGGAGAACATCCGGGGAAATTTGCAATGGTACCCCACCCCCGCAGCCCGTACCTCGAATACTATCTAGTGAGACAATGAAATGAGAAACACCACGGAGATAACTCTTCTGATCGGGAAGACCCGATGTGGATGCTATGAGAACTACGTTAAATGTAGAGAATAAGACTTAGTGTTTTGTTGTAATGTTTAGGACCGGAGGTCCTGGTAATGACGTAATGTCTACCACATGAGTGTGAGATGAATATTAAACCGAGGTTGAGGGATAATTCCCGTAGGACTAATGGGGTTTGCTTGCCACAAGCAAAGCGACCCTGTCCTACATCCAGGAAAGCACTGATCAGTACGCTTGGGGGAAAGAAAGTGGAAATGACGAGTAATGATTAGTTATGATATGTGTAACGGACGGAATGGATGACCTTATAGAAGTCTCACCCGAAGCGAGTAACTTTATCCATGCAATACTGAAGGTTCAAAATGGCCTGATGTGTATGAGGAGAGATTATGAGAGTTGTAGAAACAAGAACTCGCTAAGTTGCTATCATGCAACGCCTCGAGAGGAGAGTAAGACCTTACTACCATGGTAAACTTGTGAACGAGTGCGGTGAGACTAATTAATTTGAATAAGAACTTTTGACTGGAATAGGAACCCGGTTAGGGAATAGCACTACACTGACACACCGTACCAGTGGCTCAGTCTGCATGGCGCACTTGCCACTGCAAGTGCCACATTAACCAAAGTATTAAAATTCAACCTGCCTTGCGCACTTGCTACAGCAAGTGCAGCGACGGTAAACTAACCCTAAAGGACGTAGTGGTCCAGGCGGTTACCAATAAACAGTAAACCTTATGTGCGTCCGTAATGCAATAAGGCAGGACAGAGCCTTCTTAAGGGCAGGGGTACGAAACCCTTGGGTTGGAGGTCGATAAAACCTCGGGAGGACCTAGCCAGTCTGACCATTAATCCTGAAAATAATACACCATTGAGTAGAATATTAAAAGGGGAGTAAATGAGAATAACGATAATTAGTGCCTACAAGCCTAACCCCAGTGCCGGTATGGACATTAAACGTCAATCATTACCGGTGGGGAGTGACGGGTCTTCAGGACCAGTATAACCATATTTAGAGAGTGCGCGACACTCGTGGTTAAACCACTACCATTGAACATTGCCAGAGGGCAAGAAGTAAGCTATACGAGTCAGGACTTTAAAAAAAATAATAATTAATAGGCAGATGTGAACGTGCAATAAAAGGGCCGATGTTATGCCCGCACCACACACACCGGAGGTGTTGTTGATCCATTATGCTGCTAGACTCCCGTATGGAGGGCAGTGGATATAAACTAAAAAGTGAAAATTGCCTGATGACGGAGGATACCGTTACCTCGAAGAGGATGGAGGAAATATGAGTTGAATAAGAGCAAGGATTACACAATGAAGAGCAATGATTGGTGGAAACCATTAAGTTATGGGTATCCAATTGTAACCTTAGGAGAAAGTATTAGAACCATTTGGGATTAAATTAAATAGAAAGACCAATAATCATTCGACTATCGGAATAAGCATTGAGCCTGAGTATCGTATGGCATAGGCCTACGAAAGGATACCTTTAGTACCACCAAAATGACCCAAAACTAGGAGAACAAAGGTGATGAATCACAGGTACCGATTAATATCAGACTAATGGGACTGCCTAATGGATTACACCATAGGATGTAACCCAATGGATTGGGTGGAGTTCTAGAACTGAAAACTCATATCAGAGGGCGTTAACAGCCTAGGAGTGAACGGGAGAGGTAATAAGTAGTTACTGATCCCCACTCACAAGATACCAGATGACGAGCATGTGGAAACCAGAATTAGGGCGATAAGTCGCAAACACCTATCTTAGGGAAGGTAAAGGAAACACACATTAATAAAGGAAACCATAGAACCTAACATTAGGGCCATTCTGATATTAAAGGTTAAGAATTGACAGCATAGTTACTTAAACATAAATTACCGGGACTAAGAGTACGATAATCACCGGGTACGAATGCTACGAGTGCACTAAACAAGGCATGGGATGACCGCACTCCTAGGAGCTTGTAGGCCTGACAAAACTTACATTAAGTTAGTTGGGTAAGTAGTAATGTATCAGTATGGTACCCCATGTATGTAAACGAGTAGTGTAAGGACCCAGGAGGTAATCAACTCTGTGTCAAGTCAGCGAATGGAACCCTGACTAGGTAAACCATGTATTGACGAGAGATCTCAGTCAAACTAGCAAGGTTAGGAAAATCAAGGATAGCTTGATAATAAAGGACATAAGGTCGCAACTCCACAATGGAGGAGTTAGAACATAAGTTTTGGGGATTTTAGTAAACGAGGAAACCAAAGCCAATTTAATGGTAATGGCAAGTTGAACCCATGAATGAGAAGAGGAATTGTGGTATATAAGGAAGTTATATTAGAGAAACCTTTGTGATATTAGATGCTACCCAAAAAGGGGGCACAGAGAGTTATACCGCGCTGAGGGCGCTGCGATGATGTCGCATTAAATAATAATAACCACATGCTCAAGCCATAAAACGTTAGTATGTTAGTACCAATTAGGGTTGAACAGGAAATGAATGCCAAGCTAAAAAACCACAGTCGTATTGTATGTTTACAGCAGACGAAGGGCAAAAGCGAGCATTACAAGAGATACTCTAAGTTGGAGATTAGATACTCCATGCAAACCGCAATGGCGGATAACCGTCCAATCGACTGGTACATGGTGCGCAACAAAGCGACCAATATAATAACTGTTAACCGAATTATGCTGGTGAGAATCAGAAGGTGGAAGATCAGATAAACGAATGGATTCCCCTAATCGAGAAGAGAGATGAACCATTTATGTGGGTACTAGAATACCAACACACGAGGGATATGAGTTCACATTAGCAAAAGAGGACCTACAAGGTACCCAGGGAACGAACTCATTCCAGAGGGAAATAACTTGGAGTCATGAGGCGCTAGTTAGATGCGCGTATCAGACTCGTCTTGATATTTTAGAGACAACTATTGCAAGCACTAGGTGCCAGAGCATAGCTCAACAACCCTTATACTGAAGGTTAGTCCGGTAGGGTGGCATGAACTCATGGGAATATACCATGAGCATGTATAGAATTCAGGAGGACTGAATAGAATGGCTAGTTGAAATAATAAGCGTGTGTGACTAACGATACCACGCAGCCAAATAAATTACTCCATTCCCATAATTATGGAAGACCGTGTAGAAAACACTGTCACATGGAGTTGAAACCGACATGAAACTACTACCTAAAAGGGGGTAAACTAACCATAAAGTAGTTGGGCATACTGCTTGCGGAGCGAGTGGGCCCATATTGCTTAGGTTTGACGTACCTAGCGGGTTTGGGGAAACAAATGATGTGTTTACATCTCCCGATCAAACCGTATATGAATATACACACACCTAACCGAGATAGGCGGTATAGCCTGAGGGGCTAAAGCCCGATCCTATAAAAAGGGGTAATGAAATATGTAGCACATTAGTGCACGAATAATTCCACTGGAATGGAACATCTTGAACTTATTACTTCACGATGATATATTCGTAGATTACGTGGGCGTAATCATTTTTAAGGGGGGTAGAGCGATTTCGCACGCTTAAAATATACCGTACGTAGGAGTACGTAGCGCATGGTACACATGCTGCAAACTATTATTGTACGTAGAGTACAAGTATTATGACTGTGTTATTATTACTTGAGGTAATATTATGATGTATTATGTGTATGAATATATATATATTAGTTCGCATTGTTGTGGCGAATAGGAAAGGGAGAACATAGAGTGTTCTTATTCTATTTCCGATTACTTATGCAAACGTTGCGAACATTAAACACATAAACGCCTAACTTGTTAGCTCCGGTTGAGAGTTCAAGTAGGTCTATCTGGTATCTTTGGTGGGAGATGTCAAATAGAAGGAGTAGAAAGCTCCATACTATATGATTTATGACTCGGTATGAAACCGATTATTGGAATGCGATGAGTGAGTCGGCATGAGACCGATGTGTAACCTAGTGGAGGAAAAACCTCTAGGAATTGTATGAATAATTATAAGTCGAGTGAACTTGGTACATGGTTAGGATACACGATCCTATATGCCAATGACTAGATTAATTACACTAGTTGACTTGTGTATCTATGGGACACAAGGTGGCAAATATCAAGAGGAAACAAGATTAAAAGTGAATAAACAATTGATTGATTGAAATTGATGTGGGAAGTTGAACTTGATCCTGGTCCGATCAAGCGAAACTGAACACAAATTGAGGTGAGAGATAGTTCAACACTGATGCCGACCACGTCGGGGTTGAATGACTCTCGAAACTTCCTACAAGTGGACACAGATATGAATAGAAATTGGAATTTAAGGCGTCACTCGAAGAGCCGTGGACCGTGGAGTCCTTCGTCATTAGACCGGTGTGTCTGCGAGTGACATCACCCAGAGAGCCGTGGACCGCAGAGCCCTTTGTCATTAGACCGGTGTGTCTGTGGGTGACTAAGGAAATAAGGTGATAGTGTCCGAGGAGCCGTGGACCGCAGAGTCCTTCGTTATTAAACCGGTGTGTCCACGGGTAGTAGACGTTGGTTAGCATGGGGTTGGGGATCGTCAAGTCCTGGTCTTTATGACTGCTTCCCTGTGATTTGCCATCGTTAAATATATGCACATACATACACGCGGAGTGATGTTGAGGTATCCTCGCGAGATACTGGCATATGAATAGGGGTGCGTGGAGTACCCCTTGTGAGACACCTTTGAGTACTTTATGAGTTTTGCACCTTGTCTAGTGTTGTGTACCATGAGTTTTGCACCTTGTCTAGTGCTGTGTACTATGAGTTTTGCACCTTGTCTAGTGCTGTGTACTATGAGTTTTGCACCTTGTTTAGTGTTGTTTATGAATGAATGTGTCATGATTATTGACTATATGGAATGAGATGGATGCTGTATCAAATGTGATACATAAAGACTAGGTCTGAATGTAGTGGAATGTACTCCCTAGTGATGATCTATCTGTGATTACTTAGTGGAACTTGATTCCTTAGGTGAACTGTAGATGGGTAAGGACTTCGGGACAAAGGTTTTTTAAGGGGGTAGACTGAAATACCCCAAACTAATAAAATATGAATTAAATATTTAATCACATCGATTAAGGCCTAAACATGCCTTAAAAGTCAACTGAGAACAACAGTGGTCAACACAAAGCAAGAGTTGCACCCTTTGACTGTTTAGGGTAAATAAATACCAAATGAACTTCTTAGGACCTAAGATTTGTCCTAAGCTTATTAACACATTACTAAACATGTTACAATTGTTGGACAACACTCCAACACAAAGAACAGGCATTTGCATGCTTCAAGGTCAAGTAGGGCAAAAATGTGGTCTAAGAATACCTTAAAGGTCTAATGACCTATAAATGATATAAAATTGGATACCATGATCAAATATCATGTAAGGAACACAACAAAACTGTTCTCAAAGAAAACAGAGCTCAGAAACACCCTGCGACTCAAAATGTGCACTAAAATTCCTTAAAGCACGTTTTTTGTGTATGAGTACTCTAAGATAATGACTTTTTGTCACTGTAAAGACTATATTAAGTTCTTTATAACATTAATGTGACATGATAGACTATATTATAAAGTCTAAATCAAAGTTTAAAAATAAAATCAAAATTGGCAATTTAGTATGAATAGTACCCAAAATAACAACTAATTACTTAACTTAACTTAAATCATGGTCAAAGCTCACCTATTGCCTTGACCAAAGGCTGCCGACCTCCTACAGCTGTAATACCCATTCAATCATCAATCTTCAATCAATTAACCAGCTGTTATGATGAGTCATCTAATTACTAATTCAAAAAGTAAAGTAAAGTAACAATAATTGACTTATAAGGCAAAATTGACTCACCTTTCTCATTTGCCTTCTTGCCTGCCGACACCAGCAGCTCCAAACCTCCCTTTGGCTTCTCCAAACCGTGCCTAACTCACCAAGAACAGAAGAGAACACCAATTGATCTTGGTAAGCTAATTAAGCCTTTAAATGTTCATTTTCTTCACAATTCTTTCCTCTTTCAAAGGAGCAAAGCATCAACCACTTCCATCAATGTTCTTAAGTTGATTTGGAGGTTAAATGGAGGTAGTATCTTGGCATTAACAAGGGAAGAAGGTGGAGAAAGCTAATCTTGTTCTTAAGGTATAAAAATGTGCTTTAAGCACATATCTTTTGATTCCCTTCAAATTCGGCTGTGAAACTTTGTTTCTAAGCTTATAATCTTCATCTTAACATACTTATTCAGTTGGTACATCAAGATCTTCGAAGTATAACCAGATCCAAGCCAAAAACACCATTTTAGGCATTTTAAACAAGGTAAAGATTAGCTATCTTCTAATCTAAGTTATACCAGTTTAAAGCTTGGTTTTAGTAGCTCTTTTAACACTCTTTGGCTACTGTAAAAACAGGCCGAGACCAACCTTGTTTACCTTGGTATTTTGAGGTAAATTTTACCTTGAAAATTGACATTAAACACTTCTTATGGTTAGATCTTGCTTGGAGACTAACCATATCATTATGTTGCTGTTAGAACTCATCTAAGAAGCTGTGGAAATTTTCCTTGAAATTGCCGTGGCCAAACAAGGCTTAAACTTGGCAAAAATAAGGTATAAATCACTTAAACCTACACTTGGTATATTAATATGTGTTTATACACATTTATATAAAATGTTCCGTGAGTGAATGGTTAATTAAGGTCTTATTTTGACCTTAGGTGATTAAGGAATGGTTTAATAAATTTTATAACTAATTAATTAGCATAATTGTCAAATTTAAGACATTATGCGGAAAATTGGTAATTAATGAAAATATATGGTAAGGGCCGAGAGTTTACAGCATTTTTGGGCATTTATGGGTAATTTATTTTATAAGCCAATTTTGTAATAAGGCCATGTACTTTAGGCCATTTTATTTATGCATTTATAAGCTTTTAATTAAGTTTAGGTGCTAAATATGCATTACCGCATATTATTGGGGTTATAGCGTAATTAAATTAAATTTGGGGGCTATATAATATTATGGCCGAAAATTGAAGGTTTAAATGAGTTTATATGAAAATTATAAGATTATGTAAAGTTTTGGGGTTAAATGGTAATTTCTAAAAGATAAGGGTATAAACCGTATTAAATGGAAATTGATGGTCAAAGAAATATTAAGGTGGTCAACCTTGACCATATGGTAGGTTTTGACCAAATTAAATAAGTTAGATAACTTATTTAAGGTTTTATAATAAGTTATGTTTTTAATTGTAACAACTTTATAACATATGTGGTATATATGTTATTACCGAAAATAAAGGGTGTATAATGGTATTATAAACACCCATGGGCTATTAGGAATTTTTAGGAATTTATTGGGTTGATTTTTGGAATTAAAATAAACTATATATGTATAATATAGTTATTATGTCATTATGACACTTTGGAGAAATATATGTGGTGGTATAGCAAATACCGAAAGTATATGGGTTAATAAGGATATTTATAACCCTTTGGTGAAATTTGGTGATTTTTAGAATTATATCAGAGTATTTAATAAGATATGTGCATAATATATAGTTTTAATGATATTATAAAACTATATGTTATAAATAGGGCCAAATGGCAATTATGAAACAGAATAAGGTCTGTTCGGAATTTACAAAATATAACCATAGGTTATACCCTTCTATAAGTTAAAAATGTTATATTACATGGTATATATTATAAGTGTGACAATGGAATTGGGGTTAATTTGTAAAATCTGAAAGTATGGTGGAATTAAATAAAACCGAGAATACTATGGTATATTTGGTATTTTATAACAAATTATAACTATAGGTTATAATTGTTTTAATGACATAATGTCATAATATATGTTATATAACTATAATATAACATTATATAAATTATGTGGTGGACTTTGTAAATATTTAAGAGAGCAAGTGTGCTGTTCGGAAATAATGGGAATTTTAGAACAAAAATTTATAATATGGTTTTCAATGTTATAAAGGTTATAACATTTATAATATAAGAAATATTCATTAAAAGAGAATGAATATATTATAAAGATTTACCATATAATAAATGGTCTCATAATACATGTATATAATAAATATGTTATGATGTGGAAAAATATAATGTGGTTCAATAACCATATATTATCGTAATTAAAATGATATAAGATAAGGAGAAAGAATTACAAACATTAGATATGGAAATTCTAATGTTAGGAGTATACATGGAAATGAGGACTTATATAATTCAAAGTATTTTTACATATGAATTATACCACATTAAACTTGGAAAAACAAACCTTAGGAAAATAAATACTAAGGTGAGATGTATAATAAACGATTAAGATTATACATGCAATATAGTGACAAGCTATATAATATACAAATGTGTATTAAATTACATGCATAATAAACGTTTAAAGTTAAGTATATTAATACTCGACGTAACCACGCATGAAGTATAACGTCTTTCCTAATCCCGAGTTAAGCCGAAAACCCGACAAAACGTTGACAGTTAATAACGGGGGATTAACCGGGAGGTAATAGCGACGGTACGGGGTACCGTAGAATTAAGTTGTTATACGGGATTCTAATCAGTAGCGTTATGTATTGTTAGACTGTTAGAGACGACACGAGGAGCATCGGATCTAGCTGAATCATACTCCACCGTAATACTTTCAGGGTGAACGGTATGTTATTTATGTGGCTTGATTATCTCTGAGGATTTCCTCAGTTCAGACATTGTGTGAAAATCCGTGATAAGATTGAATGTCTGCTTGTGTGAATTAATATGCTTGAGTTGTGTATTAATGCTGCTTTATTATTACTGTTGTACGATAACAGTACCGTTCGTATATATGAACATATTATAAAACGAACTAGCGGCAATGATGCTATCTTATATGTGTAATATAAGGAACGTAAGTAAAACGTTGTAGCATTAGGATAATAAGATATATACATATATATTATCCGAGACTTATATACGGAGCATTGGCCTCTTTAACGCCGCTCTCGTATCTAACACTAGATCCCGAGTCGACATACTCAGGATTGGACTAACGACCTTAGTCTGCTGTGTTAGGAAAAATAGTAAAACGATGCGATGGTATAGATAAGGTTATCAAGAGGATGTGGCTCTTGCTGTGAACTGTGATTCATTAACGATACTAGGATACCGTGTGGTAACCGTAAGTATCTGGATAAATTTCCAACGACTACAGATGGTTCGTCGGTCGGAGACTCTACCGCTGGAGTGGCTACTGCCGTGGGTGACCCGCCATAGGAGATGAGTGACTTAGAGACACGTCGTTCTAACGAGACGTTGTCATTAGACATGACTGAACACTTACAAACGACTATATTAGCTCGTACATTAGGCGAACATTATTTGGGCTTGCATGCCAAAGACGAGAGTTTATACTCATTTATAATTCTCGTTGTTTCGCCTATTTGTTCATTGGTTATGCTTTGTGGTTATGTGTGGTATGTTGGTGGTTTGATTGAGTCGTTGTACTCTTGTCTGTTTGGTGAACTGCTTGAGTCGAGTCACTGTGCTCGTGAGTGGATTATTGTGGATCGTTTGGTCGAGTGAGTCGCCGTACTCAGTTATGAACTATCAAGTGTTTGTTGAAATAGGGTCTTTGTACTCGTATAAGCGTTGTAACGCTTTCAGTGGTTTGTTACGATGCGATGAGTGAAGCCGGGGGCTTGTTTGTTAATTGAATTTACTGCAAAATATATTGTTGCTTTACAGTTTTATATTAAACTACTTGCATGAAAATGAATTGCATACTCTCGACCAATTAACTGAGGGTCTGAGGGGGCATGACGGTCATGTAATAACATACTCAGCAGGGGCTGATTCCATACCACAAACAACCATTTTTGTAGGTATGCAGCTTCCGGTGTCGACAAAGAGAGGGACGCGATGGGTAGTTTAGTTACAATTGTTTAAATATGCACTGTTGCATTTTGATACGAACTTAGAAACGTGTATAGGATTGGGATACTTAGAATACTCACTGTGAATGTATTTTACATTGGTTTGAGAAGGCTAGATCTATCTCTTGTTGTTGTCACTGTGGGAAATTGTTTCGTATTTATAATATATCAGTAAGCACGTTATTACTCGTATGGGCGAGTGAGAACGGTGACACCAGTAGTTCAAGTATTGAGATTACCGCTGCGATTACAATGTTAAGTAAAATGATTAGGAGCCGATTAGAGTAGGGGTGTTACAGTGGTGGTCATTGCGCAAGGGAAGAAGAAGAGTCAGTGGTGGTTCTTCGTTTGCAGAGATCGTCGGGCAAAGAAACAGGAAGTGGTCGCAGCGAGGAGTTTTCGTGGGAGCAGGAACGAAGTTATGAAGACGAGAAAGAAGAAAATTATGTTGGACGGGTGAAAGTATAAGGGTTTTATACCACGGTTCAGTATAGCCGTGTTATAAAACCAAAAAACGTCACCGTTTCATTTTTTTTTCAATCGGGGCTGGAAATATAAGTTACTTCTGCGCCGTTTTAAAAACTTTGTAACACGGCTAAGGTCAGCCGTGCTATAAAGTCAAGAATAGTTTAATGAACTTTATAACACGCTTAAGGGTAGCCGTGTTATAAGATGTTATTAAATTTTGTTTTTTCTGTTTGGCGGGATTTTTAGCGCCGAAAACAACATTGATTTTTGATCTTATAACGCGGTTTTCTATAGCCGTGTTATAAGATGTTATTAAATTTTGTTTTTTTACGGGATTTTTACCGCCGAAAACAACATCATTTTTTGATCTTATAACACGGTTTTCTTTAGCCGTGTTATAAGATGTTATTAAATTTTGTTTTTTCTGTTTGGCGGGATTTTTAGCGCCGAAAACAACATTGTTTTTTGATCTTATATAACACGGTTTTATTTAGCCGTGTTATAAGATCCTATCTTATACCACGCCTGTAAGTAGCCGTGTTCTAAGATCTTATCTTATACCACGTCTATATATATAGCCGTGTTATAAGATTACCAGAAAGTTATTTTTGTTTCTCCGATATTGGAGATAACGTATTTTATGACACGGTCATCTTATAGCCGTGGTATAAGATCAATAGAGTCGTGTTATATAACATTATATGACACGCCATACTGTTAGGCGTGTTATAAAGCCCTGTGTTATAAGACTTTTTTCCACTAGTGAGAGCATGCATGTTCCTTGTTGGCCAGTTAATTAGGGTTGCAAATTACCATGAGAAGATAGAGGTAGAGTAGTATGTTACTTGTTCGTAAGCACAAGAGTACGTGAGTGAAGAGAATGGAAGCTAGAGGTGTAGAGCATTATATTACTTGTTCACTAGTTAGGGTTGCAAAATTACCATGAGTGAAAAGAATGGAAGAGGTGCAAAGCATGTTCATTGTTCGCCAGTTATGGCCGGTTGCAAAATTTCTATGATCGAATAGTATGGAAGAGGCGCAATCCATATTCCTTGGTCACCAGTTATGGTTGCAAAATTACCATGAGAAGAGAATTGAAAGATGCGCAGGTTGCAAATACTCGAGTGAAGAGAATATATATGGAAGATTAAGAAGAGAGAAGAGCGGCATGTTCAAATTTGAGCCAAAAAATTCACGTCCAGAAGAGAATATATGGAAGATTAAGAAGAGAGAAGAGCGGCATGTTCAAATTTGAGCCAAAAAATCCGCGTCCATTATACTTGACTTATAAAAAACGCTTATATTAGGAAGCATTCTTTATAGCTCTTAGTACACTATAAAGAACGCTTCCTAATATAAGCGTTTTTTATGTGCTCCGGCCATACACTTTAAAGAACGCTTCCTACACAAAATGTTTTTTATGTGTTCCGGCCACTGTAAAAAAAACACTTCCTACAAAAAGCGTTTTTTACAGCTGGTTTTTATTCTTTTTTTCCAGCAGTGGGTTAGTGAACAAATTCTCCATGTGTTTCCCTTTTAGGTCTTAATGTTCACCTAGAAATCAGCGAGGTTACTTTCATGTTCGAGTACATCTACTTTGAGAATGGTATTACGGATTCTCTACCTAAGTTAATTTATTTAGGTTGCTTAAGCATAATATGATCTATCTTATTAATCTTTCATAAGCAGCATTTCCTTATCATTACGTGATAAGTGGTGAAATAATGCTATTTTAAGAGCTTCATTCACCTTCATTTTATTGGGTGTGTAACTTATTTCACCACTTAATAGAGTGTTTTAGTGATTAATAGTGAACTTATAAAGTTTGATCTCTTGATAGGTAAAAGCTCATTTTGAGCATACTTTTGGGTTCTCTTTAAGCTAGTGACATGCATCAACAGATTTCTCATCTCTCAAGCTTTCCAACGCCGTAAACGGGGAGCAATTCCGAGCCACAATGAAGATTCTAGGCCCCGCGCAAGTTAGAGAAAATCTCTGGAGCAGGACCGACCCACAGGACCGACCCATTCTGGGTCGGTCGGATTGGTTTTCCCGGATGTCCAAGCTACTGGAATCGACCGACCCATAAGCCTAGGTTGGACGTGGGTCGGTCATACCTAAAATCACTCACGTGCCTTCTTCTTCGGAGACCGACCGACCCACGGGACCGACCCAGTCTGGGTCGGTCGGACGGAAAATTTGCCCAGACTTGCGTTTTTAAAAGCTGATTTTGGGGATTCTTCTCTCATTATCCAACACACACGACTCCAGCCTGAAACAAGAGAAAGAGAGGAGGAAGAAGAAAGTGAAGATTTCTACCTCCATTGAAGCTTGGGAGCTCCTCTAATGGCTAATTCTCTCTTCTCCTTGCTCTTTCCTTTAGCTATGGCTGAGTAGCTCCATTTGTATCCTAGGATGAGGGTTTGAACCCATTTTGCTCATTGAATGCTAGAAACCTAACTCATTTACTACTCTCGTTTTATTCCCTTCAATATCAATTAATGCACTAAATTGATCTCTTATTGCATTTATGGTGGTTTTATTCAATATTTGAGCTTGAGTTTGGAACTAGACCAACAAGGGAGTAAACCCTAACTTTTGCTTTCTTGATTTTGGAAGTAAATACTTAGGGCTATTGATTAAGAGTGCTTGCTTAATGCTATTTGATGACTTGAACCTCCTTTAATTAAGGGGTTTGATTATTTAGGTAAGAATTGGATTTCCCATGATTTGGGGATTCTTGAGCTAAACTCTAATAGGCATTGAGATGATGAGTTATGGTTTTGAAGTTCTTTGAGTGAATTAGGTGATTCCCACTATCCTAGGGTACTCTCCCCATCCATTCCATACACAAACATTTTAATGTTTTTATTGCATTTCAATTAACAAACAACCAAGCTTGCCTCTGGCTAAACCCCCATTGTACTGTTTATTCACACTTAACTATTATACCGAAGCTCGGGATTTAGAAACCAATTTCCTTGTGGATACGACAATTGTTTTATTGCAACGAATTGGGTGCACTTGCCCATTTTAGCTAGGTTTAATTACTATGTTTGTAATTTTCCCAACATTACGCATATCTCAATTCGAGTTTGTAGTCGGTATTGCCTCAGTTCGAAAGTCGTTCGCGCACAATTGATAGCGTAGAATATTCGGGCAAGTAAATTCACATAAGCATATCAATACCTAAACACACATATCAATTTATCAAGCATTTACACATAATGTCCAAACCCAAGGAAGTCCTCATGAACAATTGGACCACACAATAACATACGTTCACCAAGGTAGAAGACACAGATGTCCTATCCCGCACCTGTCCTCTATGTACTCAACTCTGGAATATACTGCTAAGTATAAATTCACTACAATTCAAACCAATTTGGTATTCTGCATAATTACTAATCCCCCAGTATTTAACCTTGTGATTAATCAGTCATCATTACTCGGATTATTACTCGAGTTATTTAAGTTGGGAATGAGCTAATTAACCCTTTATTTATGTTAGTTACTAACATGTTATACTTTTACAACTTTAGGATTAAGTCCTCGTTATACCTATCTTTACTTTAATGAGTTATTTATTTGACTTCATGGTCAACTTAGAAGGTTGGTCAAAGTTGGTATGGTCAACTTGTTTCTATAACCTTAGGAATGTTATTAAGTATATTCCTAAGCAATTCCTTAACCATTCATATAATGGTTTTTTATACAATCTTTAATCTTATAGAATTGACTTAGGTTTTCTTCCTAGTCATTATCATTCCATAATGAAATTATCAATCTTAATATGTAGTCCCTTAACTCCAACATCCTTAAATGTTCACATAAAATAATATGGATTATAAAATCCTTAAGTCTCTAGTGACTTTAAACTCCTCATTAACTTTAGGACTTTGCTACTTGAACTTAACTCATATCCTCATCTTTTATATCAGCCTGTACTTTCAATTTTTATAATGTACACCTTAGTATATAATCCTACAACATTACAAACAACTCCCATAATCTAAATATTCACATTATTTTATGTGAATTATTAAAAGTTCTTAAGGTTTATATTATCTCCAATCCCTTACATTGGGACTTATAATTAATGTTCTTTATTTAATAAGCTTATGATTAATGTTATATAAGGTAACTCTCAACCTTAAACATATTCTATTCCAACCTTACTCTTAATTTATTAAGTTCTTTGTAACACCCTAACTGATAATTAAACATTAACGCTTAATTAATTGCACCAACGTCCAATAACTGCAGCAGAATTAACAAAACAATACAACCGGTGTTACAGCGTCAGCCACCCATGTGACTGACAAGGCCTTTCAATGTTCAAGTCACGATCTGAATAAATAGAAACCAAAATAAACACCATATACAAAACATACGAGTGTACTAGTTTATAGTCCAAAATACAAGTCCAGTTTCTTGTTAAAACTACAATACAATGCATAAATACGCCCTAAAAACATATTTAAACCAAAAGCATAACAAATTTTTATCCCCGTTACTCTCGAACGGGATCCATGGATTTAAAGCACAAGGACATGGAGGGCTTACTCTCATCAGGTAGAATTTTCTCTAAAATCCTTGAACTTTCGGCCAACCCCTTGGATTTCTTGAAGTTCATTTCAGCCATGTTTACAAGGAAGAAAATAAAGACAAAGTTAGGGTCTTATGACATCTTAACATATATAGAAAGATGCAAGGCTTTAAAGCACAATTGTGCATTAAGGAAGATGATTCACCTCAAGGCTTACAAAATGGAGTTTGCTGCTTCAAAAATTTGATCATACTGATAAAAGTATGTAGGAAGTGAGCTTGAACATATTCAAGAGTAGAATCATGAAATAGTACTTAAAAACCCTAATTTAGAGGGATTTACCTTATATAGAATCATGGAGATTATCGGCCTTTTGGAGTGTGGAAGATGGACATAATTTGAGTATTAAAAGAGTGAAGAAAATGAGTTAAAGATCTCATGAGATTCGTCATAAACTAATCAAAGGGAACCTTGGAGTTTAAGCTCATTTTTACCTTCATTAGGTGGAGTTGAGCTTTTACTCCATTTCCAAGCTTTATGGCCGAAATTTCCTTGATAAAATGTGTTGGAGTTTGAGTTTTTGAACAAAATAAAGGTGGATCTATATCCCCTTGGCTTAGATGATGAAGATGGAGTTTGGAGTGAAAAGAGTGAAAGGAGATCAAGTTACCATGCTACCATTGATGAGTTCTTCAAAAACACAAGGAAGAACATGAAGAACAAGGAGAATGAAGATGATCTCAACAATGACAAGAGGAGAGGAGGGAGGTTGTGAAGTCAAGACTTCTTTTTCATTAAATGTGAAATGGTGAGTCATAACTTACCTTAGATATTTTCTCTTTAAAGCTAGTTTTGGATGACTCACCCTTGGACTATCCATGCATTGCCGCCCAAAATAAGATATTTTGGTGGGTTTTGATCATCAGGTCTTGTAATTTTAGAGACTTAGTGTTGTACAAATGTACTTATTCATGTGTTAGGTTGTAACATGTGTTGTTACATTGTTCTAAGATGTATTCCTTGTGCATTCTTTATGTTCTTTGAATAATTTGTATACTTACTATTCATTGTAACAATATATTGTATAATACATACTTATCTACCATGATTTTGATCTTAAATCATGCACTAATGTATTAGGTGTTTACATTAAATTTAGGGGTTGTTTTCTCCTTATTTTTGTTCTCTCTTTAGTCCATCATTTCATGTGGGTTTAATGCCGACTTTTGGACTATACACATTTATTTATATTTGTATGCTTAGAGGTTGTATTATTCCTCGATGAATAAAGGTTCATTAGTCTTTATTATACATTGACTAACCTCTGTTTAACCTCTTATGTTTAATTAATTCCTTGTTAATCAAGGTAATTAACATTTTGGGTATTTCGTTCTCTAACCTTATTATATAATTCATAATACCCCATATATTCATATTCTTTCATATGAATTATAAAATCCTATAATTAACACTAACTTCCACATATTGGTATTAAGACCATATTCTTAATGTTGTATCACATCCTAAATCTTATATTAAAACTTCACTCATAATCCTCTATAATTCACGGTTAGACCCCTTATTTATTTATTATTACATTTTTGCCCACCAAATGTTTTCTAACATTACAATTACATCCCAAATCACATTTTATAATTCTAACTCCTTATTTAATTTATTCTAAGGTTCTAACCCAAGTTCTTAATATTGCCGAACAGACCCCAAATGTCATTCTCTACTTTTCACTCCAGTTTTCTCAAATTTACAAAGTGACCCACATCTTTTCATATTCTAACAATTCACCACTAATCTTCCTGTAATTCATATTCTTAACATTTCTTTCTCCTACTTCGTCAAACCCCAATTTTCCCGCCTAAGTTGACCAAGTATTCTTTCTTGACTCATATTTTCTAGTATCTACACTTTGACCCCCATATTTTCTAAACTTTACAATTAACTCCTAAATTCTTCCTAAGTTCCTATTTTAATCTTTTCTTTTCCTAATTTGTCAAATCCCAAAGTCTTCCCAAGTGTGACCTAACAATCTTCCTTGACCTAAAATTTCTAGAAATTATGAATTGACCCTAATTTCTCCATAGGGTTTTCATTTAACTTATAAACTTACAAAAACTTGTATTTTACATTTTTTAACCAATCAAGGCCTAACTTTCAGTTATATATATCCTTTGTCACTCCATATATTATTTATTTACATTTACCCTCTCATCCTTTACTCACTTAAATACTAGAACTTCCCATAATTTCCTAGTAACTTTTAAATCAACTTTTATCTCTAAACTTCATCCACACAACCTATTTTCATAGGTACTTTTACACCAACCTTTTGAGGTGGTTATACTCACCTAAACATCCCCTTAACCTCAGATTTACTCACCCAATTTAACACCATAAGAGTCCTTAACTTTTTCAAGCATTAAAAACATCAAAATACTTATAAACTTGGCCTAAACACTTGGCATTAATACAAACCATAAACTTAACTTCCAACAATTATAAAATAGCCACAAACACATGTCCATTTTCAGACCTATCAACACCCTTACTGCCCAAAGCTCATTTTTCACAAAAGGCTCCTTAAAGTTAAGTAAATGTGACATTTAAGTCCTTAAACCGTTGATAAACATTAACATAGTTTTATGTCATTACCTAGGTAATTTTAGACCATTTCTCATGTCTCAAATTGTCCATGTACTATTCCCCAACCTTAAACACTTTAAAGCACCAAAACAAGCCTTCAGATTAGAACATTACCCTTTAAGCTCCAAGCTAGATTTTTATCCTTGAACTTTCATCCCTATGTTGATATCAAGAGGAAGGTTAGATTTTTTTATCAATCTCAAGGGTTTGATGACAGATTTAAGTAGTAAAGTTTTGGATTGAAAACTTACTATTGTTAATATTGATTTTCTCCTCTTATTCCCCTTTGGTTTTCGGCCAAGTGCTCAATGTGTTGAAGCTCCATTTTTGGCCACACATTGAGAAGAGAAAAAATAACCAAATTAGGGTATTTTATACTCTTTAACAAGATTAAAGAAAGCCTAAGGCTTAAAGCACCAAAATGTGCCTTAAGAAGTGATTTTTACCTTGAAGCTCAAAGTTGATGTTCTTCCCTCCAATATTTTGGCCAAAGCTAGGAGATGTTCCAAGGGTTAGATATTTGATGGATCTAAGGATGGAAGGTAGTTAAAGCATGACAAAACTAGTTTTAGAGCTCACCTTTGATAGAAGTCTAGCTTGCTTTTTCTTAGGAAATTTTGGCTAGCATGGATGATTAATGAAGCTCCATTTTTGTAGGACAAAAGCTTAAGAGAATCAGCTAAGTTAGATGGATTTTTGGACAACCATAACCCAAAGGATACGCTTAGAGTTTAATGCACATTTTTCTTACCTTGTTTTTAGTTTTGTGCTAGCTAGCTCCACCCATGTTTTCCCCTTCTTTTTTTGGCTCCAAAGCAATAGGTTTTCAAAAATAAATGAACAAGGATAGTGTTGGTGTTCTTGAAGAAGAAAGAAGACGGTTTAAGGTAAATAGAGTAAAGAGGTTACATCGCCATTGATGGATTTTCTAGGAGATCGAAGAGAAGAAGGATGAAGAAGATGGTTGTTCACGTAAGGGAAAGAGGAGGGGAGGCTGTTGCAACATGGGTAAGGAAGAAGTGAGTAAGTGAGTGAGTGAGTGAGTGAGTGAGATAGTGTAAGTAAGTTATGAGTGGAGAAGACTTTTGTGCCTTTAGGAACCTTCCTATTTCAAGTACTATTTGCTTTTCACTTTTCACTATTTGATTTCCCTACCATTTGGCCAGCCACATTGGATTTCTTTTGTGGGGTATTTTTTTGTAAATTTTGACTTATAACATTAAAGTGTTACATGTTGTGCTTTTAGACTTGTTTCATGTGTTAGGTTGTAACTTGTGTAGTTACCTTGTTCTAAGGTGTATTCCTATGTGTTTTGAGTGATTAGTATACTTTACTAATCATTGTGACTAGTTAAGTATATTCTTTAATTCATTCATGAACATTTGTGATCTTATTTCATGTAATGATATATTACATGTTACATCAACTTTCCAAGTTGATTTCTCCTTATAATTACTCTCACTTTAGTCCAATATTTTATGTAAGGTTTAGTGACCTTGTAGGACTATATTTATTTGTTTATATACATACATTTGGAAATTGTATAACTCCTTAATCATTTTAGGGCTCATTAGCCTCTATAATTCCCCACCTAATCTTTCATAAACCTTAGGGGTATTTCAATGAGGTTTATAAATCAGTCAAACTATATAAACTTAAATGCTAAGAAAATATTTTTATACACAATGATTCGATGAGAACAACCAAGAGAAAAAATATATAACGGTTGGTGCCATGTTTTCTATAAATGTGATGAAAACAATTATAGAAGGTTGTAAAAATGTTTTCAATCATCAAGGAAAAGATAAATGCTAAACCTTAAAACCTAAAGTATAAAATGATTTAACAAAAAATTATCCTACATCTCACACCATAAAAACCACCTTATGAGAGTTAAAAAAAAAAAAAAAAAAACCACAACAAAAACGTCGAGACTTATTTTAGGGTTTGTAACGGAAGGTTTATAGTAAACCATAAATATATACCGAGTGAGTGACGACATTATAAAGTATAGAACGAGTTAAAGAAAGACTACCCTACATACCACAACCTAATTTTATTAAAATAATTACGTTAATAAGTACTTGATTTAGAACTATTTTAGTGGTTTATGGTTTTTAGTTTTTTTTGAGTGATCTTTTCATGTATTTTACTTATTTTTTATGGAATAATTTTGAGCTTCTTTTGTATATAATTTATTTAAAATGGTTAAAGTTTAGGGTAAGTTCAAGAACTTCAATACAATAAGTTTCTTTCAAATTTGAAATTAAGATTATATTATAAGTTTAGCTTTAATCTAATTTTTGCTATGTATTTATAATTTAGAATTAATTTCAACGTTTAGGATTTATTCTACAATTTCATATTTATTTTAGTGATTATTTTTTTACAATTAATAGACATGTATTCCTTAATTACTTATCATACTTTTATAGTCACACATTGTCATTATCATCTAATATAGATATAAACACTGACATTTTAAAATAGATTAACAATGGAAATAATCTCTAACATATATTTATTTTACGCATGGAGACCCCGGCGCTTGGGCCAAGGTATATATGAAGATTGACATGTGTTAGACTATGATTGGGGGAATAAATGAAGAAAAATAAATAAAGAAAAAAAAGTAGAAGAAAAAATGTAGTCACGCGTTAAGTTAGAAGAGTTTTTTTTTTTTTGGGGGGGGGGGGGTTTGAATGTGGTTTTATTAGTAGGAGAAAGAAAAATACTTTTTTTTGTCAAAATGTTATAACTCACAAAATAAGTGCAAAAAAAAATAATTATACCATTGTTCCATCATTTTTCGTGCTCTTCAAAACAAGATGTATCATGGGTATGTTTTGGTATACTTAATATTTTATGTTTTTATAAGGAGTATATATATTACGTATTTTTAAAGTGAATCTTATTCATTAACAAAATGAATTATCTTTAACAATAAAATGAACCTTATTCATTAACAAAATGAATCTTACCCCAAACACTTTAAAAACAACCTTAGGAAAGTTAAAAATGTCTTCGACATTTTTATGGTTTGTAGTACAGGGTTTAGGGTCTAACGATCCTAAACCCTAAACTACAAACCCTAAAAACCTGTTAAGTCGGTAATGACAATATAAAGTATGGACTAATACCAAAGAGATTACCTACCCCAAACACCCTAAAATCCACCCGCGCATAAGTTTGTGGTAGGATTAACTTTTACTAGTATTAAACAAAATATTCACTTTTTCTTAAACCTTTGATTCACCTTTAAAAAAAACTTTTGAGTCACTTTTCTTAAATCTGTGATTCACTTTTTTTAAACCTCTGATTCACTTTAGTTATACAATTTCTATTTACAAGAATCACTTTTCTTAAACCTCTGATTCACATTTCTTAAACTCATGATTCACTTTATAAAAACATCCGATTCACATTTCTTAAACCTCTTAATCACTTTAGTTAAACAATCTATGCTTACGAGATTCACTTTTCTTATTACTCTGATTGACTTTGTAATAACTTGTGGTTCATTTTTAACCATCTTTGTTTCACTTTTCTAAAACCTCTAATTCACACTAGTCAAACAAAAATCACTTTAGTTAAACAATCTCTTTTTATGATATTCACTTTTTTAAAACCTCTTATTCACTTTTAAGCAACTCTTTGATTTACTTTTTAACATCCTTTGATTCACATTTTAACAACCTTTGATTCACTTTTCTTAAACTTAAGATGAATCTTAAAACATATGTACATACAAAAAATTTAAAATTTATCTAAACATACTCATGTTGGGTTTTATTTTGAAGAGCTCGAATTATGATGAAAAATAATATAAAATTTATGTTATTTGGACTTATATATAATAAAATATAACATTTTAAAATTTTACAAAATGATAAACCACAAAAGGACAAAAGCACCAACTCCACCTTCGTATTCACGTTATTTTATTATGGTGAATTAACGACTAAACATTTGTCCGTGAAAATGAACTAGGTGGTACATCTTTGACCAAAACATTTTTGTCCACATTCCATACTATCAGTAGTTTTTTGAGAAAGAAATTGTTCATAGGGATGAAAATGACACATTACTACTATAATATACTATATATAGCAATAGATACTTAAACGGTTCAAATTTTTTAGAAAAAGAAGAGATACGAATTCATCCATCACGGAACAGAAATACAGTCTCTGTCACCAAAGCCTACGCGCTTGACTTGGTGACCAGACTTGATAAAGGTCATGATCACGTGTGAAACTTTAACAATATTGAAATGATTACCTGAAACATTGCTCTAAAGAATCTCATTCTCCTGGTAGTATCGGGACCGAGGAGTGTTAGTAGTTTGATTTCTTTAAGTGCATTTTTTTTTGTTAGTGAGTATATGGAAATTAAGTTAAGTAGATCAAATACAAATTCCGGAGTAAATTGGTTTTAAATTAATTCCTTACGTTTTGTTTTTTCATAAAAAGAAAAAAATTCCTTTCGTTTTGAATAGAAAACGGGTCAAACAAATTCTGCAGCCGGGCCAAGGGTACCATAACACTCGGAAGCCCAATAGTAGAATGACAGAAGCGCTCAAGTAGTAAGTTATCTGATTCTGAAACCAGAAACCCTCATTCCTTGCCTATCCTACGGCGCCCATCCCTCGAGCTCCAGCGCGGCGCCTCTTCAGATGTATTAACATCCGCCCCAATCGATCAAGCCGTAACTAAATATCAAACCAAAAGGTAATCTTCATTCTGCTGCACAAATCGTATCGAGCTCAGAGCTTCCACCGCATGTCTGGGTAAATCTATATGTTTCTATAATTTGTCTGCTATCCGACATCAAGTGAAGTGCCGTCCGTTCTTTAGTCTCTCTGTTCTGTATACTATCACTTCAAAACTAGATTTTGTTTCATGAATCCTATGCCCGTGTTTTTTTCTTAAAAAAATTTCTGCATCCCTGAAGAAATTAACTTTTGGATAAATATTGCAGTTGAAGCTGTAGAATGGATAACCTTTTACCTTACCGTATAAGAAGCAGAGCTATTAGACTGCTCTTAGCTTATCGGGGAAGGGGAGAGCCTGATGTTTGGAAGGTAATTGGAGTCTTATGTCTCATACAACTAATTATAATTGTAAGTTAAGGGCTCCATCTTTGTGATCCTAGATTTTTTATAGTACTTATGTGTTACATAACACCTTTTCTTGTATTTAATGCAACTTCTAACTATTAAGGGTTTGCTTTGCTATTTAAACACAGCACATACACATTTGGGATTTGATTTGCGTCGTCACATGCTACATTCGTAGCCTATTATAAAGAATTTCGTAGGATATTTACATAATTTTTTCATTATGATAGTTGTTAACGACCTCTAATATCTTATCTAGAGAAATCGAAAGAAAAATCTCTATCTTCTTTAGAAAAGCTTATATTAAAATGGTGGCGGAATTTTCAAAATATACAAACTCAACTTAATGAGGTACTTTGGAATTTTGGTTTATTTTTGCGGTCAAATCTTGGTTGAAATGAATAGAATTAATTTCTTAGAGAAACATGTAGCAAAAAACTATTTATGTGTTGAGCTACTTTAATTATTGTCTAAAGTGTACGCTCTTAATTATAATTGTTGTTTCATAAACATTGGTAATCTAGACTTTAGTTAATTCAATTAATTTGATTTAACTAAATTTGAAGAAAAATCTAGTTTAAAAAATTGATATTATTTTTTTTCAAATTTAGTTATTTGATTAATTGATTAACATTAACGTAAATTTTTTTCTAACAAAGAAAAATGAAACTCATCATTCTTCAAAAAATTAATCTAAATTTCTAAAAATTAAACTAACTAAACTCATAGTTTCAATTAGTAACCAGAATAATTAAAGCTAGAGTGTTTTTTTAACTATCAGTTTTTAATTAATCAAATTAACTGCTTGCTTGCCCCTAGTCATTTGTACTTAGATGGGCTTTAGTTGCTCCAAGAATATTGATGATTCTTAACAAGATGGAGTGGGCTTTACCTTTTTTAATGCTAATAAATATATAGTTTTCATGATGGTATTTAGTCTTCTATTTGATTTTTGATACTCATCTTCATTGGGTCGTCTTTGCATATTATCATAGTATAGTAGTTTTGTGTGCTTGCTTTTCTAATTAATACTTTTTGTTTAATGCAGCTAATATTGTATTGCTCATGGGTTTGCTATTTCTAAACTAGGCATCTCTGACTAAAGGTGAGTTTTTTTACATTACATCCTAGATGCATTATTTTATTTTATTTTTCAAGCATTTTTACCAGCATAAATAAAAAACATAGTTACCCTCACAATGAAATAAATTTTCAACATGCCAAACTCTGACAGTGAGTTGTTTGAGGGTGTAGAAAATCAATGTGTTTGTGATCGTGAACTTAGTGTCCAAGATCATTGAAGACGGGCTGCAACGTAGGATTGTAGAAACGATGGTCTATTGTTCTTGGCTTTACTAGACTTCACCTATTCTAATGCTTCAACAAAATGCGAGAAACTTCTTTGACTTGGCCCTTATGACTCTTCTTGGTGAACCACTTATCATCAAAGATTTGTAACTCCACAAAAATGACAAATACTCTGCCTCCCCAAGAAGACCAAAACAACCCCAAAATGATTAGAACACTTTTAGATTCCCTGAAACAACAACCTCTAACATCTCCAACCCCTGATCATGTCATTAACCTGAATATCTTGAAACCTGAGTTATGTATTAAATTAGGTTGAGAGTACAAGGACCATTTTGCTAAATTTTGGTGACTTATATCAAGTAAGTATATCTTATATTATGTTATTAAAGTTTTAATACAATTATTGTGGTTAATTAAATTAAAGCCATGGGTATTTAAGGGTCAATAGGTTAAACTTGACTTATTAATGTGTTAAAGTGTTATTTAACATTTTTAGCTAACTTACCTAGTATTAAAATGACTTATAATGTCATACAAATAAAGAAATGAGGTTAAAATGTAATTAAAAAAAGTATTAGGATACTTAGGTAAAAAGTTGAGAGTTTAAATGTTAATATGTACATTTATATGTAATTTTATGTTATAAGCTAAAGTTGTAATGAGAGCATGTACTTAGGCCATTTTAAATTATGTTACTTAAGTTTTAAATTACATTTAAAGTTGTTTATACAATTATTATAAAGTTTGAGGGAAACCGTAAATAAATAAAAATTTGAGGGCTATGGAATAATATAGCCAAAAATTAGAGCTCAAAATGAGTTTAAATAGAAATTGTAAAATTTTATAAAGTTTAGGGCTAAAATGTAAATTCTATAATAATATGATCATTAATATGTGAATTTATGTTATAAGCTAAAGTTGTAATGACGCCATGTACTTAGGCCATTTTAAATTATGTTATTTAAACTTTAAATTACATTTAAAGTTATTTATGCAATTATTATAAACTTTGAGGGAAAACCGTAAATAAACAAAAATTTGAGGGCTATGGAATAATATAGCCAAAAACTAGAGCTTAAAAATGAGTTTAAATGGAAATTGTAAAATTTTATAAAGTTTAGTGCCAAAATGTAAATTCTATAAAAATTGGGATAAATTCGTAAATACTGGAAGTTGGTGGTCAAGACAGTGTTTGGGAGGTCAACATTGACCATATTGTAGAACTGGAAACGTTGGTGAGAGGATACGCCTGCAGCTCTTCCCTCATTGTCCCACGCTGCATCAAGATGGTATAGGAGCTTACCGTCAAAATCAATCCATACTTGGGCACAAATGGCTCAACGATTTCTTGCCAAGTATTACCCCACTAGTAGAACGAGGCAATTAATTGGAGAGATTAATACCTTTTGCCAAGAGCCGGGAGAGACGCTATACGATGCATGGGATAGATTCAAGGACATGTTGATGAATTGTTCCCACCATGGTTTGGACGACCAATCACTATGTCTATCATTTTTCAACGGTCTCGACGACTCGAATAGACTACTTGTGAACTCCTCAGCTGGAGGAAGCTTTATGACTAAGTCACCTCAAGAGGGGATGGAACTCCTAGAGGTGATGACTAGTAACACAAGGCAATGGTCTAAGCCAAAGGGGAGAGCACCAAGAGCAGCTGGTCTCTTACATGTTGAACCCACCGACCACCTTTCCGCTCAACTATCTTCACTCACTAAGGGGGCGTTCGATGTCAGCGAAAAAAAAGCACCAAACGCAGCTATTGCTGCGTTACAATTAATCCCCCTCCAGTTAACCAATCACAAGCTCAGGATAGTTTATATTGTGGGTTCCACTATAAAAACAGAACCTCTATTATCCAACACGTGTATCAATCTGCATAGGGTGCCGTGCCCATTTTTGTCGCGTGAATGAACGGAGCACTAAGATGATGGAGAAGTAGCTATAGCAAAAGGAAACAACAAAGTCTATAGCTTCTTCGTCATCACCCTCTCCCTCTACTTCTACTTCAACAGAGGGTGTGGCAATTTGCGCGGGTCTCATGAGACCCACTTTTGCGAAGGCAAAGTTTATGCCGATCCACGTGAGGATGTAAACTTTGTAGGCAACCGCCCCGGATACAACTACAACCAACAAAACACCCCATGTAGGAACCATCCAAACTTCTCATGGAGAAATAATGACCAAACCCAAGGGGGAGCTAGCAATGCTTCCAACAATCCCATGGGCTACCGGTCACAAGGGTCGTCTCAAATGTCCAACCCACAAATGGGTTACCGACCACAAGGAGCACCTCCGAGCTTTCAACAACAACAACACCAACACAATCAACAACCTCCTCCTCCATCCACGGATGCCAATGCCGAGCTAAGAGACATGATGAAAAATCTGTTGTCGTGCACACTAAAGCGGCTGATTTGGATGCTTTTAAAGCAAGTCAAGAAGCCACCAACAAAAGGTTGAAGCTCAGCTTGAAAACATCTCTCAACAACTTGCTCAAAGACAACCGGGTGTTCTTCCAAGTCAAGCGAAACCCAATCCAAGAGAGCAAGCAAAAGCGGTAACACTAAGGAGTGGGAGGCTCCTTGATCCGTCATGCTCACATGAGGACATGTAGTCCCAAGAAGATGAAGCTCGAGTAGAAGAGCAAGAGATTATCGAGGAACCACCACCTCCACCTAAGGAAGTTTCCAAGGAGAAGGAGTCTCCTGAACCTTCTACTTCTACTACTCTTGCAAAACATCTTCCCCCTCTTCCTTTTCCCAATAGACTCAAAAAGAAAAATTTGGATGAACAATTTGGGAAGTTTCTAAGCATTTTCAAGAAATTAACAATTAATATTCCTTTTTCTGATGCTTTGAAACAGATGTCGATTTATGCTAAGTTCATGAAGGACATCATAGCAAACAAGAGATCGTTGGAGGAAGCGGAAACCGTTCACCTCACCGAAGAAGTTTCAGCGGTTCTACAAAGAAGTCTACCTCCAAAGCTTGGAGATCCCGGTTTGCCTATCGTTCCTTGCTTTATTGGTGAAATTGACTGCGGTAGCGGGTTATGTGATTTAGGTGCTAGTATAAATCTTATGCCTCTCTCAACTTTTAATAAGCTTGGAATTGGTAAATGCACTCCCACTCCCATTCAATTGCAACTAGCGGATAGATCTTTGGTTATCCCTAAAGGGAAGGTAGAGGACTTGGTAGTAACTGTTGGTACATTTGTTTTCCCAGTTGATTTCATTGTGATAGATATGGAAGAAGACCAGAGAGTGCCACTAATTTTGGGCAGACCTTTCATGAGAACTGCTAGAGCCCTTATAGATGTGGAGAAAGGTAAAATAATTCTGCGACTTCATGATGAAAAATTAGAATTTGACATGTCTAAAGTAGTGAAGAGACCCTCACAGGCTGAGGCTGTTTTTGCTATAGATGTCATAGATTCAATTGTGCAGGATCACTCTCTCTCTCTTGTTAAATCTGATGCCCTTGAATTAGCTTTGTTTGAGGCTTGTTTTGAACAGGAATTCCACCTAGAAATGATTGAAATGGTGGCTGAGTTGAACAACAGATTTTCTGGGTATAGACCACGTTATCCGCCACCCGAACCATTGGAACGAGCTGCTCAGAAGCCGTTGCCCTCGGTTGAGAAGCCTCCCATTGTGGAGATGAAACCTCTACCCTCTCATCTTAAAATATGCTTATTTGTCTGATCCGTGTGTTCTATCTGTTATTATTTCTTCTTCCTTGACAGATGCATAAGAGGAAAGTCTGATGAGAGTGCTTCGAAACCATAAACGGGCTATCGGGTGGACTATAGCCGACATCAAAGGGATCAGCCCTCATTTCTGCACCCATCGGATATTAATGGAAGATGACTACAAGCCGTTGGTCCAACCTCAGAGGAGATTAAATCCCAATATGAAGGAGGTTGTCAAGAAAGAAGTTTTTAAACTCTTAGATGTGGGGATTATCTATGCCATCTTCGACAGCAAATGGGTAAACCCCGTGCAAGTGGTCCCAAAGAAATGAGGAGTTACCGTCGTCCCCAACGAAAAGGGTGAGCTGGTGTCTCAGAGGACTACCACTGGTTGGAGAGTCTGCATCGACTACCGGAAGCTGAACACCGCCACCAGAAAAGACCACTTTCCTCTCCCATTCATTGATCAAATACTCGAGAGGTTGGCGGGGCAAGACTATTACTGCTTTTTTGATGGATATTCGGGGTATCTCCAAATCCCCATAGCTCCTGAGAACCAGGAGAAGATGACATTTACATGCCCATATGGGATGTTTGCCTATACCCGGATGCCTTTCGGGATTTGCAACGCCCCGGCCACATTTCAAAGATGCATGATGGCAATCTTCTTCGACTTCCTAGAAAAAAGCATTGAGGTCTTTATGGACGACTTCTCCGTCTTCGGCACCTCCTTTGACACTTGCTTGGACAACCTCGAGGCTATCTTGATCCGGTGTGAGGAGACAAATCTTGTGCTCAATTGGGAAAAATGTCATTTTATGGTAAAAGAGGGAATTGTCTTGGGGCACAAGATCTCTTCAGAAGGTATTGAGGTAGACAAGGCTAAAATTGAAGTAATTGAAAAGCTACCTCCTCCAACGTCAGTGAAAGACATTCGAAGCTTCTTGGGTCATGCCGGTTTCTAGAGAAGGTTCATAAAAGACTTCTCCAAAATCTCAAAGCCTCTCTGCGACCTCTTGGCCATGGATGTTAAATTTGAATTCACCGAAGAGTGCCTTAGTGTCTTCAACACCCTCAAACAGTGCCTTATATCTGCGCCTATCATGGTCTCCCCCGATTGGAGTTTACCGTTTGAGATCATGTGCGACGCCAGCGACTATGCGGTGGGGGCGGTCCTTTGTCGGAAGAAGGAAAATATATTGAGGAGTATCTACTACACTAGTAGAACTCTCAATGATGCCCAAAAGAATTACGCCACCACCGAGAAGGAGCTGTTAGCTGTGGTTTTCGCCCTCGACAAGTTCCGATCCTACCTCTTGGGCAGCAAGGTTGTGGTGCACACAGACCACTCAGCACTGAAGTACTTGTTCAACAAAGGTGATGCAAAGCTGAGACTTCTCCGATGGATTCTGCTCCTTCAAGAATTTGAGATAGAGATCCGGGATAAACCGGGTGTGCAAAATGTAGTAGCTGATCATCTGTCACGAATGGAGGTCCCTGATGATGGTGTGCCAATCAATGAATTCTTCCCAGACGAGAGCATCTTCATGATTGCAGAGACCGGAGACCCTTGGTATGCGGACTTTGCAAATTATTTGGCAAGGGGAGTGGTCCCACCGGAGATGACCTATCAGCAAAGAAAGAAATTATTCTCCGACGTTAAAAGATATTTCTGGGAGGACCCTTTTCTCTTCAAAGTTTGTGCTAATGGGGTGATCCGGAGATGTGTGCCTATGAGTGAAGCGTAGGATATTTTGATTCACTGTCACTCGGGTGAAGCCGGAGGACACCACGGTCCGGCACGAACAGCGGCTAAGATTCTTCAAGCCGGGTTTTTTCTGGAAAACCCTTCATAAGGACTGCCACTCGTTCGTTGCCTCCTGTGACCAATGTTAGAGGCTCGGGAACACTTCCCGCAAACATGAGATGCCTCTCAACATAATGATAGAGGTCGAGCCGTTTGATTTGTGGGGTATCAACTTCATGGGCCCCTTCCATCTTCCTGCTCCAACTTGTTTATTCTTGTGGCGATCGATTATGTGACCAAGTGGGTTGAAGCAATTGCAACCCCGACTAATGACGCCAAAGTTGTGATCAAGTTCCTGAAGAAAAATATTTTTACCCGGTTTGGGGTACCGAGAGCCATATTGAGTGATGGCGGGTCTCATTTTTGTAACAAACAGTTTGAAGCGCTGATGAATAAATATGGAGTGAGACACAAGGTTGCCCTTCCGTATCACCCACAATGTAATGGTCAAGCTGAGGTCACCAACAGAGAGCTCAAATGGATCCTCCAAAAGACAGTCAACTCCTCAAGGATGAGACATTCAAAAAGTGGAAGCTCGGGCTCTTTACTTGAGAGACCCTCTGATAAGTGTCCAATGAGCATGTTTATTAGGTGTATTTCATATATAATATTAGCACTTTTCTTGCTCATTTCTCCACTTCGGTTAGTTTTCCTCTAGTTTATGTTTTATTGTTTATCTCACAAATTTATTGGAACATGAGGAAAACCAAGCCGGGAGTAAAGTAGACGAGGAGACGAACGGATAGACGCAAACGGCTCAGAAAACGGGGTCCAAACGAAGAATCTAGACCCGGTCGAAGTTTGAAGGAGAATAGGTCAAGTTGCAACCGCCTAAGGGACCGCCTAATATGGGGCGGTCAAGGGTTGCAACCGCCTATAGACAGGCGGACACCAGGGCGGTCAAGACATAAGGCAACCGCCTATAGCCAGGCGGACGGCAGGCGGACGTCAAGGCGGTGGACTAATGTAACCGCATGTATTGAAGCGGTTGTTCAGGCGGACAACAATAGAACCGCCTAGTTTGAGGCGGTTGTCCAGGCGGTCGTGACTAAAATCAGTCACGAAACAGTTTTCTTCTTCGCTCGTCGACTTCGCTTGTCGACTTCGCCCGTCGACTTCGCCCGTCGACCTGTCTGCAACTTATCCATCTACTCTTCACGCGTTCTGTCCCATGAGCAATCAATGCTCTTCCACCTCTGTCTGCAGTCGTTCTTCTTCTTCCTCTCCTCTATAAAAAGCCACTGCTACTTCAATCAAATACATACGTTCCACCCCAAACTCAACACTCAAAATCTCTCATTTCAGTTACAAAAATCCTACGTATGCTCCCACTCTTCTTCCTCTTCATTTTCTCCATTCATCATCCACGCATCTCGTATTGTTATTACGTCCAACCTCTGTCTGACTTATTACCAGTTAAGATGTCAGGCTAAGGAGGATTTGCTCCGGGCAAGGGTTTTAATTATGGTTTGTTAGCTGTGTAATATATTTCTACCGGTTAAAATAAATTCAGTTTGTTACGATTAAAGTTTTGTGTCTCTCCCTTTTTAATAAATTTCATCGCTTTATTAAAAAGCCTTACTAAGTCTGTTTTTAATTTCATCGGTTAGAAACAAATGAGTTAATTAAGCCGTAAAACTGTAAGAACTTATTTTCATCGTTTAAGTTAATACATGTTGCAAGAATAAAATTCCTCACACTCCTCTACCGTTTACACGCTTTTTGCTTGAGTTTTCATCGGACCTTGCATTACAGGTAAACGAGTTCTTATGAGTTTTCATCGGACCTTAAGAAAATTACAGGAATCTTGCCAAACTATTTTATTAAACCGGTAAAGATAACACAATTAATCAGATCATATTAACCTGAACCCGAAGTTCCGTTTAATTCATCTTCACTTCACTAAATTAATCTGTTATTTACTTTTCAGAAACAAGTCAATTAATCCCCCCTCTTGTGACACGCTTAGGTACTACTTATTTCACTATAAGTCTCACGGTTTGATAATCCGGTCGCTTACACTTTTCTATACTACCACGACCGGGATTTGTTTGCAGCTCGACGTTTAATTTGAGTTTTAATTTCTTTTCTTTTAAATTTACACCAGTTTAACCACTCACGAGCGTTTCTCGGGCATGCAGGATTTTATCGGCGGTTTATAAAAGACTTCTCAAAAATCAGCAAACCATTGACCGACCTGCTACAAAAAGATGCCCCGTTTCATTTCGATGAAAGGTGTTCAGCTGTTAAAACTATAACACAAAAATTGGTATCAGCACCTGTTGTCATACCACCTGACTGGTCTCTTCCGTTTGAGATCATGTGTGACGCAAGTGACTACGCCGTGGGGGCAGCTCTATGCCAGAAAAAAGAGAAGATTCTACGAGTGATTGCTTATGCCTGCAGGACACTAAACGACGCCCAGAAAAACTATACGACCACTGAAAAAGAATTTCTAAGCGTCATACATTTTTGTCACTCACGGGAAGCCGGAGGTCACCATGGACCCACAAGGACCGCTGCTAAGATCCTGGCCTCAGGATTTTATTGGCCGACCCTTCACAAAAATGTTTACCAATTCTGCAAACAATGTGATAATTGTCAGAGAATGGGTAACACATCCAGGAGACATGAAATGCCACAACAGGGAATACTAGAAGTGGAGCTCTTTGATTGTTGGGGCATTGATTTCATGGGACCGTTCCCTTCCTCGCAGGGCCACCAATATGTTTTAGTGGCAGTGGATTACGTGTCGAAATGGGTAGAAGCCATACCCTGTCATCATGCTGATGCGAAGACAGTAACCAGATTCCTTAAGAAGCACATCTTTACCCGTTTTGGCGTGCCTAGAATTATCATCAGTGACGGAGGATCTCACTTCTGCAACCGTTCATTCGAAGCGCTTATGGGTAAGTACGGGGTACGTCACAAGGTAGCTCTACCTTATCACCCCAGACAAACGGCCAAGCAGAAGTTTCGAACCGTGAGTTAAAATGGATCCTCCAGAAAACGGTTAACTCATCACGAAAGGATTGGACACTTAAGTTAGATGATGCGCTTTGGGCTTACCGCACTGCATTCAAGACTCCCATCGGGATGTCTCCTTTTAAGCTTGTTTATGGGAAATCATGTCACCTACCTGTAGAGCTGGAGCATAAGGCATATTGGGCACTCAAGGCCCTAAACTTCGATTTAGAAGCCGTAGGAGAAAAACGGAAGTTTCAACTCTCTGAACTCGAGGAGTTAAGAGATCAGGCATACCGTAGTGCGACAATATACAAGGAGCGCACCAAGAAACATCATGACCAGATGATCCACAAACGCGACTTTAAGGTTGGCGACGGAGTGCTGCTTTATAATTCCAGATTGAGACTATTTCCTGGAAAACTCAAGTCTCACTGGACTGGCCCATTCCAAGTTGTTGGAACCACTCCTTTTGGTGTTTACGAACTCCAGGATCAAAAAGGAGAAAGCTTCAAGGTCAATGGATCCCGTCTAAAAAGGTATGCCGGAATTCTTGAAAATAATAATGCTATGTTCGAAATTTCTTTCTTACAGGAATACGAGGAAGCTTCCACCCCAAAGGAACAGCAGACAACATCTTTACATCATAAGTTTACAAAAGTGTACAAACTTCTTAACACCAGCAGTTCAGATACCTCGCCCTCAAACTCTTCTCCAACCTAAAGCTTGGTCAAATACGTCTAGCTAGAGACGTTAAACCCGGGCATCTTGGTGGGAGGCAACCCACTATCTATCTTTTATCTTTCCTTTAAATTTAATGTTGTTTCCTTTTTGTACTATATTTCCCTTTTAATGTCATAATAAAATGCAGGTTTTACTTGAGTTCTTCTGGCTGTGTAGAATATTCATTACAGGTACATTTCATGACATTCCACAGCTGCACTCAAGTGTGGGGGAGCTCTACACACTCTACGAATCTGGGGAGTACACTCTTTCCTTTATTAATTGCATGCCCTATTAATTTTATTCCATCTACGCAATGAGGGCATTGCTTGAACTTAAGTGTGGGGGAAGAGCCTTTTCAGGGCATTTTGTGCTTAAATTGTTTAAATCTCTCTACTTATCTTGCATTTGTTCAAAAATTAAAATTATGTACCCTGCTAATGTAGGCTGTTCTCTTTAAAAACAAATACTATTATGAATTGTGGGATAAATGGTACAAATTTTAAAAATTTTCATTTGATTACTTTTGAGGAGCATTTCTCTTATGCGGTGTGACCAAATAATCTGCAAATGGTTGGATTTTATTGCTCAGGGTTTCTTTCTGTCTTCTCTCTTAGGGATTGCTAAGGGGTGCTTCTCTGTTAAAAAAAAAAGAAAGAAAAATAATAAAAGGGACTTGCGAGACACCATTGGTAACCAACAAAGAGAGTTGAGTGTTCTTAGAATACAAAAGCTTGATGCTTATCTATTATCTTCTCATTCCTTATGCAAAAGTGAAACAAATGCATAAATCTATTCTTCCTTTTGTTTCTCCTCAAATGCCCATTCTTAAGAGAAGTTGGCCATGGTAAAAGTTCTCAGAGTCACCTAAACAAAAGAAACATTGAAGTACCTTAGATCATACCCCGAAACTCTATATTTTATTTTTATCCTGAGCACCTATGCCACCAGCAGTTGATTTTTCACACTCCTCAATAAGTTAAAAAGATCATGTTTATCCTACCCTTCATAATAATATTTGTTAGTATTGAGCATTTCCTATTTGCTTAGGTACATGGTTTTGCTTGAGGACAAGCAAAAAGATAAGTGTGTGGGGTGTGTGATAAGTGTCCAATGAGCATGTTTATTAGGTGTATTTCATATATAATATTAGCACTTTCTTGCTCATTTCTCCACTTCGGTTAGTTTTCCTCTAGTTTATGTTTTATTGTTTATCTCACAAATTTATTGGTTTAACATGAGGAAAACCAAGCCGAGTAAAGTAGTAAAGTAGACGAGGAGACGAACGCATAGACGCAAACGGCTCAGAAAACGGGGTCCAAACGAAGAAGCTAGACTCGGTCGAAGTTTGAAGGAGAATAGGTCAAGTTGCAACCGCCTAAGGACCGCCTAATATGGGGCGGTCAAGGGTTGCAACCGCCTATAGACAGGCGGACACCAGGGTGGTCAAGACATAAGGCAACCGCCTATAGCCAGGCGGACAGCAGGCGGACGTCAAGGCGGTGGACTAATGTAACCGCATGTATTGAAGCGGTTGTTCAGGCGGACAACAATAGAACCGCCTAGTTTGAGGCGGTTGTCCAGGCGGTCGTGACTAAAATCGGTCACGAAACAGTTTTCTTCTTCGCTCGTCGACTTCGCTCGTCGACTTCGCCCGTCGACTTCGTCCCGTCGACCTGTCTGCAACTTATCCATCTACTCTTCACGCGTTCTGTCCCATGAGCAATCAATGCTCTTCCACCTCTGTCTGCAGTCGTTCTTCTTCTCTCTCTATAAAAAGCCATACTATTTCAATCAAATACATACGTTCCACCCCAAACTCAACACTCAAAATCTCTCATTTCAGTTACAAAAATCCTACGTATGCTCCCACTCTTCTTCCTCTTCATTTTCTCCATTCATCATCCACGCATCTCGTATTGTTATTACTCCAACCTCTGTCTGACTTATTACAGTTAAGATGTCAGGCTAAGGAGGATTTGCTCCGGGCATGGGTTTTAATTATGGTTTGTTAGCTGTGTAAATATTTCTACCGGTTAAAAAAAAGTTTGTTACGATTAAAGTTTTGTGTCTCTCCCTTTTTAATAAATTTCATCGATTAAAAAGCCTTACTAAGTCTGTTTTTAATTTCATCGGTTAGAAACAGATGGGTTAATTAAGCCGTAAAACTGTAAGAACTTATTTTCATCGTTTAAGTTAATACATGTTGCAAGAATAAAATTCCTCACACTCCTCGCCGTTTACACGCTTTTTGCTTGAGTTTTCATCGGACCTTGCATTACAGGTAAACGAGTTCTTATGAGTTTTCATCGGACCTTAAGAAAATTACAGGAATCTTGCCAAACTATTTTATTAAACCGGTAGAGATAACACAATTAATCAGATCATATTAACCTGAACCCGAAGTTCGTTTAATTCATCTTCACTTCACTAAATTAATCTGTTATTTACTTTTCAAAAACAAGTCAATTAATCCCCCTCTTGTGACACGCTTAGGTACTACTTATTTCACTATAAGTCTCACGGTTCGATAATCCGGTCGCTTACACTTTCTATACTACACGATCGGGATTGTTTACAGCCCGACGTTTAATTTGAGTTTTAATTTCTTTTCTTTTAAATTTACACCAGTTTAACCACTCACGATATAACGTCTGCACCCTCCAGGTTCCTTCTAATATTTACTATGGTCTAGCCAAAGACCTTAAAAAGATGGGCAGCTTTCCGGGAGGCAACCCGGACTCTTTCCATCTTTAAGCAATTTTAATGTAGTAATGTTTGTAGATCCTTTTTGCATGTGTGGTTGTTTATTTAGCTGTTTGGGCACGTTTTTGTGGTTTCTATGGTCTTGTGGTGACTGTTAATGTTTTGAGGAGACAAACAAAAGGATTGGGGCAATTTTTGTTCCGACCGACCCACCCGACGACCCACTGTGGGTCGGTCTGGTATGATCTTCACAGAGGCAACATTCGAATGGACCGACCCACAACCCTAGGTCGGACCTGGGTCGGTCGGTCTCAAATTTGAAACCCAACTTTCTGGAATGGACCGACCCACAGCCCTGGGTCGGACTGGGTCGGTCGGGTGAAATATTTTGAAAAAAAAAAAACAAAACTCGTCGTTTTTTTAGCCTGCATTCCCCCTTTTCTCCTCGCCCCGACTCCCTTTCCCAAACCCAGAAACCCATACTCCCCCTGCGTTTTCCCCCTTCACGCTACACCCAGCACCACCCCACCCTGCGCGCACAACCACCATCCCACTCACCTGCGCCGCCGCCCTGCTCCCACCGCCGCACGCCACCACGAAATGCGCCACCACCGACGTCAGTCGTAGCAGCAACGACAACCGCCACAGCCCACCCACCTAAATCCCTACAAATCCCAATTTTTCCCCCAAAACCGATTTGTCCGATTCCTACACAATTTTCTCAAATTTTAGCCCCAAATCATCTAGACAAACTTCATGGTACTTGTTTCTAGCCCTATTTTATCAATTTTTCAATTTTTGCACAAGTTCAATTTTTAGTCTACACTAGTTCTGAACCAACGGGACTTTATTCCAAAAATTGTTCAAGTTGTGAAATCAGTGCCTTGAAGTGTTCTTAGATATTGCTTTGAGGGTTTGTGTGACATGTAGATGACAAGGGTGGGAATTTGGTGAATTTTAGCATCATTTGTGAATTTTTATGCTTATTGGCCTCAATCGAATTATCCCTTGTTTGACATCTTTCAAATGTTGCTTAACTAATGCTTGGGCTGTCAAATGCTACTCTTACATTCTCGATGTAATTCCTTATGAGGTTATAGTGTTGTGGGGGCATAAATGTGAAAATTTGGTGACTTGTGGTGAGCTTAATAACATTTTGGGTCGCATATCAGTTGGTGTGCTTTGTGCGCTGCCATGACCTTATCTTCGTGCGAATGTGGAGGTTCTAGAACCGGGGAAAAGGGGTAAAACGGGGGAGACTCTGTCCAAATTTTTACTTTTGTGCACTATTTCTTTTATTTCTTTTATTTTTGATCCCATCTAACTCCATATTGTTGTTTGCTTTCCTTTTGTTGTGTGTTTCTTTGTTGCTTTTTGATGTTTCAGAACCATGAGTGGACGACCCAAACGAAACCCCAAGCGCAAGAGTGCGACAGTTCGAGGCGATCGCCGCCCCTGTGCCTTTCAGTCCCCCGGGCCTTCTTGACGGCCGCTTTATCAGTTAGGAGGCACGGAGCTGGTACAACACCCTCGTTCGGGAAATTTGTGTGAGAGCGCACGGTCGAACTCATTTCAGACCTCAGCCTTCAGGAGGTGATGGACGCACCGGATGGGTGGTGTCTTGAACATGGGCGGCCAGTACTAGCGTTGGTGAAAGAATTATACGCCAATGCTACCATCGAGGCGGAGTACGGGACCACTGCCGTTATCTCCCATGTCAAGGGCCAGCGCATCCGAGTCACCACGGAGACCTTTCTACGATACTTCCGACTCCCGATCGAGGATCTCCAATACACCACCTGCATCTCTGCGGTGATCTTGGCGCTCACGGAGGCACTACTTAAGCATCCTCCCGGCCAGCGCAGCAAAGAAGAAGAATCAGGCTGGGACAGAGGTTCGGGTCACCATGACCCTGAACATGGTCGGTGACCCAGTGAGGAGGATCAGCTCGCGCTACTTCGCCACAACTCCTACCCAGGGACAGCAAGATCTCAATTCATGGACTGCTATATGATGGATTATATGGTCCCCCGGACCCCGACCACCCTCTCTCTCCGGCCTGATGTTCCATCACCTGCAGCACATCGTGAAGTAGAAGAGTTCTCACCATTGGGCTTCCCCCATTTCCTGCACAGCCAGATTGTCCACCAGGGCGTATCGCTGCTGGCGAGATTGTGTCAGACCCGATGGACTACATTCATGGCTACGCATGCAGAGGATGGGCTTCTCTTGGGACGGGGTGACTGTGTGAAGGGAATTGTAGAGGACGATCAGCCTAGTGCCGGTTCCTTCTCTCCGGAGCAGCAGCTTCCAGCGCCAACCTCCTTGCTCTGCCACCGCCACCACCAGAACACGATCTCTCAGCAGGAGTTTGAGGAGGAGGCCTGGCGCTTATCAGCGCCAGATGCAGGCCGAGATGGAGGTCAGGATGCAACGCATGCGAGTAGTAGAGTTCCGACCTGATGCTCCCCCATCAGTAGCCAGTTCATGATGTCCGCTACCCGAGTCTTGTAGTTTAAAACACTGTTATGTTGAATTTGGAGATTTGTTTTGTTTATGTTCTTGAGACTTCTTTTCAATTACTTATATCGTACTTTATTGTCTACTTACCGTTAGTTGTATGCACCCCTTTTGGGATATTATGCTATTAGACTAATCGATGAGTCTCCTTTTGATATCTAACCATGGGCTTTTAGCGTATTCCTCGGAATCCTGTTGCGCCTAGTTTATTTTTGTCTATGCATTGTAGAAACATACACCGCATGCAAGCACCCTTCAAGGCTGAGAGTAAGACACATGCAAGAGGAACTCTGCAAAATTTTCCTGGGTCTCTGACTTGTTACGTCGGACGGTAGTGCTTCAACGACCCCGGACATCTCAAGTATGGGGGAAAAACCTTTGCCCACTTCACGTCTTATCAGGGGAGTACTAGTTCGCTAAATACTTACACGATGATTTACAACTTTATGTACTCTATGTTTCGTGCTTCGAAAAAGGTCTTCTGTTTGTTTCCCTTTGGGTTTTGCTTTGAACAATGAGGACATTGTCCTACTCAAGTGTGGGGGAAACGACCTTTTCTTTTTGATGCACTTTTCAATCCTCTTATACATATCGTATAGCTGCCATGAAGAAGTTCCATTTGTATTAAGCAAGTCTTTCCATGAATGCTTAGAACTTTCCACCAAAATTTTCAAAAATTTCTCTCTTGAGGAGCAATTAATTGGGCGGCTTCCATAAATCCCTTTCTTGGTGAATTTTTATTGCTTAGGGGTCCTTTCTAATATTCTCATCTAGGGATTGCTAAGGGGTGTTTCCTCGTGGAAATTTTTTAAAAGGACTTGAGAGGCACCATCGGTAACCAACAATGAGAGTTGAGTGTGTAGAAGCAAGGCAAATGCCAAAGACACAATTCCAAATTATCTCTTCTCATCTTTTGTTGCAAAAGAAAATCAAATGCAAATCTTTATTTTTCCTTTTTGTTTACCTCAGTGCCCATTTTGAGAGAAGTTGGCCATGGTAAAGTTCTCCAAGTTCCAAAGATCTTCAAGCACTTGGAAAACACTCTAGATCATACCCCGAAGCTCTATTTCATTTGCCCTAAAGTACACCCATGTCAACCATGAGAAGGTTGGTTGCACTCCTCTTGAGATTTTTCACATTTTGCTCACCTAAGTTCAAGAATTCATCTAAATACTTGCTTGCTATAAATGTTCTTCTGTATGGGTTCCTAGACAATTTTGCTTGAGGAACGCCAATAGATAGTGTGGGGGGAGTTGATAAGTGGTGAAATAATGCTATTTTAAGAGCTTCATTCACCTTCATTTTATTGGTGTGTAACTTATTTCACCACTTAATAGAATGTTTTAGTGATTAATAGTGAACTTATAAAGTTTGATCTCTTGATAGGTAAAAGCTCATTTTGAGCATACTTTTGGGTTCTCATTGAGCTAGTGGCATGCATCAACAGATTCCTCATCTCTCAAGCTTTCCAACGCCACAAACGGGGAGCAATTTCGAGCCACAATGAAGATTCTAGGACCTGTGCAAGTTAGAGCAAATCTCTGGAGCATGACCGACCCACAGGACCGACCCATTCTGGGTCGGTCGGATTGGTTTTCCCGGATGTCCAAGCTACTGGAATCGACCGACCCATAAGCCTGGGTCGGACGTGGGTCGGTCACTCACGTGCCTTCTTCTTCGGAGACCGACCGACCCACGGGACCGACCTAGTCTGGGTCGGTCAGACGGCAAATTGGCCCAGACTTGCGTTTTTAAAAGCTCATTTTGGGGATTCTTCTCTCATTATCCAACACACACGACTCCAGCCTGAAACAAGAGAAAGAGAGGCGAAAATAGAGGAGAAAAGAAGAAGAGAAAAGAAGAGAAGAAAGGAGGAAGAAGAAAGTGAAGATTTCTACCTCCATTGAAGCTTGGGAGCTCCTCTAATGGCTAATTCTCCCTTCTCCTTGCTCTTTCCTATAGCTATGGCTGAGTAGCTCCATTTGTATCCTAGGATGAGGGTTTGAACCCATTTTGCTCATTGAATGCAGAAACCTAACTCATTTACTACTCTCGTTTTATTCCTTTCAATATCAATTAATGCACTAAATTGATCTCTTATTGCATTTATGGTGGTTTCATTCAATATTTGAGCTTGAGTTTGGAACTAGACCAACAAGGGAGTAAACCCTAACTTTTGCTTTCTTGATTTTGGAAGTAAATGCTTAGGGCTATTGATTAAGAGTGCTTGCTTAATGCTATTTGATGACTTGAACCTCCTTTAATTAAGGGGTTTGATTATTTAGGTAAGAATTGGATTTCCCATGATTTGGGGATTCTTGAGCTAAACTCTAATCATTGAGATGATGAGTTATGGTTTTGAAGTTCTTTGAGTGAATTAGGTGATTCCCATTATCCTAGGGTACTCTCCCCATCCATTCCATACACAAACATTTTACTGTTTTTATTGTATTTCAATTAACAAACAACCAAGCTTGCCTCTGGCTAAACCCCCATTTTACTGTTTATTCGCACTTAACTATTATACCGAAGCTCGGGATTTAGAAACCAATTTTTGTGGATACGACACTTGTTTTATTGCAACGAATTGGGTGCACTTGCCCATTTTAGCTAGGTTTAATTACTATGTTTGTAATTTTCCCAACATTACGCATACCTCGATTCAAGTTTGTAGTCGGTATTGCCTCAATTCGAAAGTCGTTCGCGCACAATTGATAGCGTAGAATATTCGGGCAAGTAAATTCGCATAAGCATATCAATACCTAAACACACATATCAATTTTATCAAGCATTTACACATAAATGTCCAAACCCAAGGAAGTCCTCATGAACAATTGGACCACACAATAACATACCGTTCACCAAGGTAGAAGACACAATGTCCTATCCCGCACCTGTCCTCTATGTACTCAACTCTGGAATATACCGCTAAGTATAAATTCACTACAATTCAAACCAATTTGGTATTCTGCATAATTACTAATCCCCCAGTATTTAACCTTGTGATTAATCAGTCATCATTACTCGGATTATTACTCAGTTATTTAAGTTGGGAATGAGCTAATTAACCCTTTATTTATGTTAGTTACTAACATGTTATACTTTCTACAACTTTAGGATTAAGTCCTCATCATACCTATCTCATTTAACTTTAATGAGTTGTTTATTTGACTTCAATGGTCAACTTAGAAGGTTGGTCAAAGTTGGTATGGTCAACTTGTTTATATGACCTTAGGAATGTTATTAAGTTATTTAATTCCTTAAGCAATTCCTTAACCATTCATATAATGGTTTTTATACAATCTTTAATCTTATACTATTGACTTAGGTTTTCTTCCTAGTCATTATCATTCCATAATGAAAATATCAATCTTAATATGTAGTCCCTCATTAACTCCAACATCCTTAAATTTCACATAAAATAATATGGATTATAAAATCCTTAAGTCTCTAGTGACTTTAAACTCCTCATTAACTTTAGGACTTTATACTTAATGTAACATATTCATATCCTCATCTTTATATATGAGCCTCTACTTTCAATTTTTATAATGTACACTTTAGTATATAATCCTACAACATTACAAACAAATTCCATAATCTAAATATTCACATTATTTTATGTGAATTATTAAAAGTTCTTAAGGTTTATATTATCTCCAATTCCTTACATTAGGACTTATAATTAATGTTCTTTATTTTAATAAACTTATGATTAATGTTATATAAGGTAACTCTCAACCTTAAACATTATTTCTATTCCAACCTTACTCTTAATTTATTAAGTTCTTTGTAACACCCTAACTGATAATCTAAACATTAACGCTTAATTAATCGCACCAACGTCCAATAACTGCAGCAGAATTAACAAAGCAATACAACCGGTGTTACCGCCGTCAGCCACCCATGTGACTGACAAGGCCTTTCAAATGTTCAAGTCACGATCTGAATAACTAGAAACCAAAATAAACGTCATATACAAAACATACCGAGTGTACTAGTTTATAGTCCAAAATACAAGTCCAGTTTCTTGTTCAACTACAATACACATGCATTCAAAGACGCCCTAAAACATCTTTAAAACCAAAAGCATAACAAAGTTTTCTACCCCGTCTACTCTCCGAACGGGATCCGCCATGGATTAAAGCACAAAGGACATGGATTAGTGGCTTGCTCTCATAAGGTAGAATTTTCTCTAAAATTCCTTGAACTTTCGGCCAACCCCTTTGGATTTCTTGAAGTTCATTTCAGCCATGTTTACAAGGAATAAAATAAAGACAAAGTTAGGGTCTTATGACATCTTAACACATATAGAAATATGTAAGGCTTTAAAGCACAATTTGTGCATTAAGGAAGATGACTCACCTTAAGGCTTACAAAATGGAGTTTGGCTGTTTCAAAAATTTGATCATACTGATAAAAGTATGTAGGAAGTGAGCTTTGAACATATTCAAGAGTAGAATCATGAAATAGCACTTAAAACCCTAATTTAGAGGGATTTACCTTATATAGAATTCATGGAGATTATCAGCCTTTTGGAGTGTGGAAGATGGACATAATTTGAGTATTAAAAGAGTGAAGAAAATGAGTTAAAGATCTCATGAGATTCGTCCATAAACTAATCAAAGGGAACCTTGGAGTTTAAGCTCATTTTTACCTTCATTAGGTGGAGTTGAGCTTTTACTCCATTTCCAAGCTTTATGGCCGAAATTTCCTTGATAAAATGTGTTGGAGTTTGAGTTTTTGAACAAAATAAAGGTGGATCTAATATCCCCTTGGCTTATAGATGATGAAGATGGAGTTTGGAGTGAAAAGAGTGAAAGGGGATTAAGTTACCATGCTCACCATTGATGAGTTCTTCAAAAACACAAGGAAGAACATGAAGAACAAGGAGAATAAAGATGATCTCAACAATGACAAGAGGAGAGGAGGGAGGTTGTGAAGTTAAGACTTCTTTTTTTTCATTAAATGTGAAATGGTGAGTCATAACTTACCTTAGATATTTTATCTCTTTAAAGCTAGTTTTGGATGACTCGCCCTTGGACTATCCACGCATTGCCGCCCAAAATAAGATATTTTAGTGGGTTTTGATCATCAGGTCTTGTAATTTTAGAGACTTAATGTTGTACAAATGTACTTATTCATGTGTTAGGTTGTAACATGTGTTGTTACATTGTTCTAAGATGTATTCCTTGTGCATTCTTTATGTTCTTTGAATAATTTGTATACTTACTATTCATTGTAACAATATATTGTATAATACATATTTATCTACCATGATTTTGATCTTAAATCATGCACTAATGTATTAGGTGTTTACATTAAATTTAGGGGTTGTTTTCTCCTTATATTTGTTCTCTCTTTAGTCCATCATTTCATGTGGGTTTAATGTCGACTTTTGGACTATACACATTTATTTATATTTGTATGCTTAGAGGTTGTATTATTCCTCGATGAATAAAGGTTCATTAGTCTTTATTATACATTGACTAACCTTTGTTTAACCTCTTATGTTTAATTAATTCCTTGTTAATCAAGGTAATTAACATTTTGGGTATTCTGTTCTCTAACCTTATTATATAATTCATAATACCCCATATATTCATATTCTTTCATATGAATTATAAAATCCTATAATTAACACTAACTTCCACATATTGGTATTAAGACCATATTCTTAATGTTGTATCACATCCTAAATCTTATATTAAAATGTAACACCCCATCCAACATTAACACACTTAACAACAAACTGCAGCGGAAAACAAACTTCATCACATTACTTAACTTCTTGGTGTTACACGCCGTTAACCACCCACGTGGCTAACAAGGCTATTACATATACATTGTACCGGTCTGATGGACTAGATTCCCGAGCGACTACACATTACTATCCTTTTCCATTAACAACAAAACATACACATACCTTCCAACTGTATCGAGTATTTACAAACTGGTGCCAATAACAATTTCGGTCTTACTACACCTACTGTATATATACAACTTAAATGATTACCTATGTACAATGACTACCCCGTCCTACTCTCGAACGGCTCCAGCTCTTTGTACCTGAAATAGGAAAAGAAGAGAAAGGGTGGCCCCCAAGGGGCTCAGCACCGTCGCTGGTATGGTAATCCCGCAGCCCGCATGCTACCGGGCCACGCACAACTAATTGTCGTCTTAGCATGCAGTTGATTATATTTAAATCATGCATGCAACTATAGACACACAACACATAACATTCCGCCTCAATGGGCTCAACGAACAGATAACACATCCTTACTTGATAAGTCACTCATGGTATTCATCACCCCTAGAGTGTTTCTCCTCTAATGGAGCTACTTCCTTAATAGATGACACTTACCCATTAATCGGGTTATCCTTAAACGCCTCTTATCATAAACTGGGATTCATATCCATGATCCACATACTCCACATTTTACAACATATAACATTCATCATATAACAACACATAACAACACTTTTCACGTTTCAACGTGCACATAATAACATCGCAATAGATATTGCATCATAACAACAATACATAACATAACGGGTACGGTTCCCCTTATGAACCGGCCCAAACATTGTCAGTTCACTTGTAGCCTAGAGAATGTTGCCAGTCTCATGACTCATTACATAACTCGTTACCGAACAAACATAACATAGTATGCCCCTGTGGCCCGACGTGAGTCAGTAAAATAGCCTTGGTTAAGCTAAAGGGAAGGTTGAAAACCAAATTGGAATACAACCATAACATACAGAGAGGATCGAACTTGATATGACAACGACCCCCATACTCACACGCGTGGCCGGAACAGACCGGACTCCTCACTTCCCCCGTTAGCACTTGTTAGCAGTTCAACATTGAACTCAAATAACGAATCACAAACATTGGGTTAAGATCTGTTAGACACACACACAAGGGAAGGGAGAGTCATACATTCACACACAAACATCACATGACTAACTCACGCATAGCCGTGGTTAGAACGTTCCTTAGGTCGGAAACGTTATTACCGGATACCGTTCTCTTGCGTTTACCTAATAGTGGCACTACAAACAAACTCAGTTTTACTAACACACACTAAGTGTTAGTAAAAATGAATTATGTGTCGGTAAAAACGCTAAGACCTATTCCATCATATAATTTTTATGTTAGTATAGATAGTGTCGCTATAGGGTTTTAGTATTACTTTTTTATGTGTTAGTAAAACTTATGGTCATATACTAACAAATAATTGTATGTTGCTAAAGACAATGTGTACATCCTTTAGTCTATACCAACACTTATATAATGTGTTTGTAAAAGATTTAGTAACAAATTTTATTGTAAGTGAAGATCATCTATACTAACATATACAAAATGTGTTACCAAAAACAAAACACAAAATAAAAAAAATTGATGGATTTGCTACTAAAAGTAGCAACCCACATGGAATATCCATCTTATTTCCAAGACCTGAATTACAATTGTCCCATATAATGGCTCAAATGCCTGTATGATACCATGTGGTATTTTCTAATCTAAATGTACTTCAAATGCTCACTGAAATCTGCTAGAAATCAGCAGATTGTAATCCAAATGTACGTAACCAATTATTCAATTCTAAACATAGAATTGTCATCAATCGCTCATCAAAAGCTTATTGCAAACGTAAAATTTAGTAAAGTTCTATATTCACCAAGGAGGAGAGAACTATCATAAAAAGATGAGCCAATTTGTTTCATGAGTGAATTCTGCACAGTTTTCCTCATCAATGGCTTGCTGTACTGTTTGTATCAGTTGAAATCTGCATAAAAGTTTAAGCAAATAAATGAGAATGAGAGGCAATAGTGATGAAAATAATACTGATTGTAGACAAAAAGCTGTAGCCATCTTATGAGTTGCAATTGATGTGATTTGTAAAACAGAACATAACACACTGTGTTTCTGTGATTTGTAAAACTTATCACAACATCAGGAAAAATCACAAAGCTGTAGCCATCTTATGAGTTGCAATTGATGTGAAAAAATTGTTTATTTATTTGACGAAAGCTACCTCCAAAGGGAAGTTCAAAGTAGGCAGCCCTATAAGGCATATTTCTCAATCAGCTTTGCGTAAAAATGTTTGTTGATAAACTAAACAGGATATGAGGTTCAATCCTTAATTTTGATAATACCAAGCTTCTATCAGAGATTTAAAGATAAAAAGCTATAGTCGCTTTAAGGGTTACACATCCTCTGGTCAGTTTAAGTGAAAAATACTTGTTGAATCTAAACAGAATAAGTGAGTTTGTGTATTAATGAAACAGCAAGGATGGATGGATAAAAAAAATGAAACCATAATCAAAATAAATGACGTTTCAAAACAGTGTAAACAGAATGTTCAGAGTCTGTGATCTAACCAGAGATAAGCACATACAAACTGATAGTCTGTGATCTATATAGAGCATCTTCTTTGTCCCTTGTCTAAACAGTGTTGGCTAATAGAATTAGGTGTGAGTGTTTAGTCAATTGTGAGGAACTAAACACTACCATGGAAACAGCACAAAACAGAAAAACATATTCCAAATGACAGGCATACAGATTTCAAATGATAGGCAGACAAACAGATTTCAAATGATAGGCAGACAAACAGATTTCAAATGACATGTAAACAGAATGTTCAGAGTCAAATGACACTTACTTGCATGTTGAGTTGGGAGACCACCCTAGCCAAATCAGCATTTGACACATGCTCTTTCATAATCCCCAGCAAGCTACTCAAGACAGAATGTGTGTTTGTAAGACTAGCTTCAAGTTGATCAATTTTTGCTTGAAGAAGAGGGACTTGTAGACTAGAAGAAGAAGTTGAGTTTCCTTTTGCCTTTGGAATCTTTCAATACAACGAATGTAGCCTCTTCGTTCAGGGCCTTTAACTTTGGAGAAGATGTCTTGGCTCCAATCTTTGTCCATTAAAGATTGCTGATTGTCGGATGAGTTCATTACATCTTTCAAGTTATCCTAAAGAGCATGCTTAATGAGTTATCCTAAATACGGGAAATCATGATGACGCAATTAGAGTTAAGCTTAATTGGTTATCACAAAAGCTCACGTTTTGCTGCCCAAGCTACCTTAATGGATTTGTTGGAAAAATTAAATGAAATTGCCAAAAAAAATTGGAGATGGATTAGAACTTAACTGCATTCAGAAGATCAACACAAGCTTTGAGAGCTCTTCCTCCTGAATTGCAACCCTTTTAATTGCCACAACCACAACCAGGATCAAAGAAATTAGCTTATTATAGTGACATTGTCACATCGATCGTTTATAGTTAAAGATTTCTCCCCCTAATAGTAATCTAGATTCCAGTAAACAAGATTGATCAATTTAAGCTGTCAACTGAAGCATATCGTACCACAATCAATTTATCATCCTTTTTACAGAGCTCCGAAACTTGGGTGATGAAGTCTGGATTCTTCACTCTTCCTGTCATGAATTCAACCAGCAATGTCATGTTACAGTACTGATTTATTATGTCTATACATCAGTAACATTAGTATTAGTATATAGTATCTAAATCTACACAGTACACACATATGGTATGACATACCTTCATCTGTCATGAACATGTAAGGGATGTTCAGTGCCCCATCAACATGGCTTTTTCCATGCTCCTCCTTTGTTCTACATAAATAATACCACAACAAACATAAAAATCCCACCACCACCACCACCACTGCCTTTACCAATACATTAATAATTATGATTCACTTTTTCCAATGATTCCGACTTCACTTGACTATGTAAACATTATCATGCTAGTGCTTACCTTACATCCAAGTAACAACAGCAGCTGAATAGCTTACGAATTCATCAGATCTGGTCAGAGAGAAGAATTTCATCAGATCTGGTCAGTTGCAGAGGGGAAGTAGTAAGTGCAGTAGTGATGAATGATAGGTTACAAATTCATGATCTTTTATCTTTTATTAATAGTAGTCAGGATTGTTGTTTGTTTGTATCCAGTAAACTAAATACAAATGTTATAAGTTTCAGTGATGAGAAACTGTTTTAAAATGAAAAGGAAATAAACAGTGCAGTAGTATTCAGATAGATAGACTAAGATCTTGGATAATTTAATCATCATATGGTAATTGAGTTAGTAGTAGTAATATTAGCTAGAATTTTATGAGAGCCAAAAGAATCTGTATTGATTGATGAATGTACAGAGAGTTACAAACTCAGAGAAGCTGAAGGAAACTAATTCAGACTAATGTAGTAATACACGGTAGAAGTGGAATGAATTAGTCAAGTCATTCCCATATTGTAGGAAATAATTTTGTATCCGTTATTAAATTTGAGAGAATACTAAAACTTAAAACAAATAAACAAACTTGTAAGATTTATCCAAAAAACCACTAATATTTAGAAGGGAGGAGAGAGTATTTGGAAACATCACCAAATAATCTGTATATAAATAAATAGAGAAATGGAGGGTGTATAAAAAAATGATGTCGGGTATATGACTACGAATAAGCTATGAGTAGGCTCTGTAATTTCAGAAATTGACGTTGTCAGATATGGATAAGCTTTCATCTTTTGTTGTTTGTATATGTCATATTTACAGGTGGTACCAAATTGTTTTTCTTCTACATCAGGATTAGACATTAGAATCAAACCTCTGTTTTAAATTGTAAATTCTATTGCGAATCTAAACCTTTATTAAAATCAACATCCACAACTGCAACTAATTAATCCCATCAGCAGTCAGCAGTTGCTTGCATCTTGCTTATTACGAAAGTTCATCTTCCCATTATTGCAACTATATAAAAATCAAAAGTTACACTGGAAAAGACCTCTTTGATTTAGCAAAATGATGCGTGAGAAATTATTAGATCACAGGTATTCTCTTAGGTTACATATTGTGGAAAATTTGGGGAAACTGAAGGTGAAAGTCAGGAATGGAGCGAAAATTTGTACTAACTCCTAATCGATTGAAAAGGATAATCGTTTCAAACAGAGATACGATGGAAATTAGTGAAGGAGAGCTGTTTAGATGAGATAACAGAGTAGAGTTTTGTACCTGATTTCAGCAGATCGAAGATGGAGGAGACTTGGAGATGAGCACGCCTACTAGAGAGAGTTCGTTGGAGCAGCAAGATCGGTGAAGCGTCTTCTAGCAGCAAGACTACATAGCGAGATGAGAGGGAGAAGTGTGGGAGTGAGCAGAACGACGAGAGAGATGAGAAGCGCGAGTGAGTGAAGTGAGAGTTCCAGAAAAAATAGGGTTTAGTTTAGCAACAGATTTTTTTTTCCTATTTTGAAAACGTTTTTAGCAACAGTTGAGTTATAAGATTTACTAATATATTTTTTTTATGAGTTAGTAAAGGTAAGAGATATATTAACAAATAATTATTAGTATCAGTATAGTTATATGTTATACTTATATATATGTGTATTTGTTGGAATAACTCTTGAATTTTTACTAACACTACTTTATATGTTGTTAAATAAAATTAATAGTAACATTATAACAAGTGTTGGTAAAGATGTATGTTAGTAAAGATCACTTAGTTTGTAGTGTGGTTAACTAGCCCTTCATGCGCATTAGAGGTTACCGGTATCGGCACGTAAACACACAACAACAATAACGACTGTAAACTCGTTTCATGATTTATCTTATAACGTGACAAACATACAGAAAAACACATTGGCATACAAGCCGGTGTAATCCGGTAGGACACAGGTTGCAAGAAAACCGAAAACGATTGTATCTGACAGAGATACCAGATTCTTATCGAGGTATTGGAAGTCTACACGAGAAGCACTAGGTACCGAGCTGAAATTGAGTACAGCGTTTCACCCACAGACAGATGGTCAGAGTGAGCGCACCATCCAGACACTTGAGGATATGTTACGTGCATGTGCACTTGACTTTCAGACCAGCTGGATTGACAAGTTACATCTGATCGAGTTTAGCTACAACAACAGTTACCATGCTTCGATCAAGATGTCTCCCTTCCAGGCATTATACGATAGACCATGCCGCACGCCATTATGCTGGGATGAGTCGAGTGAGACGGTCATTATAGGACCAGAGTATCTGGAACAAGTTCAGGCAGAAGTTCGCCAGATCCGGGCTAACATGAAGGCAGCTCAGGATAGACAGAAGTCGTACGCAGATGTGCGCAGACGTGACCTGGAGTTCGCCGTGGGCGATCAGGTATTCTTGAGAGTATCCCCCATGAAGGGAGTGTTTCGTTTTGGCCAGAAAGGCAAGTTGAGCCCGAAATATGTGGGGCCATATGTTGTGATGGAGCGGATCGGCCCGGTAGCTTACAGACTTGATTTACCCGCCGAGCTGGGCAAGGTACATGATGTATTTCATGTGTCCCAGTTGAAGAAATATATGTCTCATCCGTCTCATGTACTTTAGCCTGAAAGGCTAACCTTAGAGCCGACCATGCGATCAGTGGAGACTCCGGTACGCATTCTGGATACCAAGACTCGAGACACTCGCCATAAGTCTGTGAGACTGGTAAAGGTTCTCTGGTCTAACCAGGACGTTGAGGAGGCCACTTGGGAGCTGGAAGATAAGATGAAGGCAAAGTACCCGTCATTGTTTACTTCTTAGTGTTTGTATGTATAGGGTACGGGGCGTACCCCTATTTAAGGGGGGTAGAGCCGTTTCGGTTATGTGTGTACGACATGTATTTGGATACATTGTCTGTGTTGTGTTGTTATGTTGTTACCCTGTTATGTTACAGACCGCTGAGTCTGAATGATGTTGTGATGTTTTGTTGTTTGGACCTTGTGTCCGATGTTATGTAAAGATGTTGTTATGGAAGTATTGTTGATATGTGTTCCCGTGTTCTAATATTTAGGATATATGGAAGTGTGAACTTTGGGGACAAAGTTCTTTTAAGGGGGTAGATTGAAATACCCCAGACCTTAGTATGTTGTTTAAACATTTAAATATGGTATATTAAGACTAAAAAGAGTCTTAGAAGCATTAGTAAGCAAATTAAACCATAGAAAACACAAAATGTGCTTTAAGGTCAATAAAGAGCCAAAATGTGCTCTAAGCTTGGGATAAGCTTGGTTAAGACCTAATGAACTTACCAAGACCTTATTTATATACTAATGAACATATTAAACCAATTAGCAAAGAAAACCAAGCTTGAAAACAAGTTAAAACAAAATGTGCTTTAAGGAGTCTTAAAGCACATTTTGAAAAATTGTCTTGTAAATGAGTTTTGAATGGCTAAATTTCCATCATTACTCTTAATTAACATGTGTACTATATAGTATCACATTTGGAAGTCTATATCAATGGGAAATCAAAAATTTCACTTCTATGTGCTTTGTTTTATGAATAGTAACTTTAATAAGCTAGTTTGTAACATATGTTATTATAAGTAATTTAAATTGACAAATAAAGACTAAAATACCCCTTATGTAATAAAGGGGGCCGGTTTTCTTATGGGATGACTCATCCCTTTGTTAATTGATAAGATAGAAAAGAAAATAAATGGCAAAAGTAAATAGTTACTTTACTTAAATATCTAAACAACTTACCTTTCCCTTCATTCTCTCTTTCCTCTTGCATTCCCACCGTCTCCAACACTTCACCTTCTCCATTCTTGCTCTCTCTCACGGTAATACACCACCACCATCAAAACTCCATCTTTGACCACTTGTAATTCCTAGCTCACTTAACCAAATCAAAAATAAAACACCACCATTCTCTTAGTCTCATCAAGCTCTTCATTCCTATTCTCAAAACTTCAAGACCACCATTTCGGTGCCATGGAGTTCCACCATTGAAGGAGCTTGAGCTTATATTTCTACATATTATTGATCTCATTTGCTTCTAGGTAAGGAATCTCAAAGAAAAATGATGTTTCCTCCATGTTTTTATGTTGACCGAAAAACACCATTCATGGTGCTCATTATGTTGCTTTGTTTAGCTTCATTCCAACCTTTCAAGGACTTGGTGGAGTCCTCTCTTGATAGATATTCAAACTCTCTTCAAATACCAAGGTAAAACAACTATCTTAATGCTTTTGAAACAATGTAAAACCTAGGGTTTACAATGAGATTAAGCTTGAAGCTTGAATGCTCATTATATTGTTTGTATAATGTATAGAAGTTGACAAGCTATCAAACATCCTTACCGGTTTTATAAGGAAACAAGAAAGAAGTTGTGAGGAAAAGAGGTAAATATGCTAACCTAATGTAGTTTAATGCCTTAGGAGAAATGAGCTTATAATGCTTGTTAAAATTACCTAAAGAGCAAATGGTAAATGACTTAGTGAATGTTCTCAAGGAGACTAGTAAAAGGACATATGTGTTGTTGTATATTTGCAGGTCAAAGGCATATATATTGTAGAAATTCAGTGTTTAAGGTTTAAGCATTTTAAGGGACTAAGTGCCATGCAATTTAAATTATGCACTATATTGTAATGTAGTGTAATTTGGTGAAACTTTGTGTGTGTGAGTGTTCTTGGTGAAATTAGGTGTTCTTGTGTGCTTAATGGAGAAAACAATGTGTTTGGCTTAGTAATGTTCTAGGAGAACCCATGAAAAATTAGGTAAGGTATATGAGGTTATAAGTGTTTAAGAGAATTTTGGGAAACTAGGAAGTCTTAGGAAGGGCTAGGTATTTACTAGGAAAGAAACTATGTATTAAGATGTTTTAGAGTGCAAAAAGGACTTAGACATTGTATTGAAGGTTTTAGAATACAGTGGGTGTTTAGAAATACACCAAAGTCATTTGGAGTTGTTCTAGGACTCATGTAACTTTGGTAAACAAAGAGAAGGAGTAAACTTGTAAGAGGAACTACAAGAATGACATAAGGATTTAGGTGTAAGAAAAGATGCTTGAGAGGTGATGTGTAAATGGTGAGGAAATATTTTGGTATAATGGCTACAATAGGCATGAAACACCATTTAGAAACTAAGGAGAAAATACTATGAGTGTTAGAGGTTTGGGTGGAAATTGGTTAAGTATTTAAAGGCTTAGAAAATGAGGTTTTGCCGTGTCCGAACATCCGTCCGGACATGGACGTTCGGACAGGCCCTGTTGCGTAAAAATTTACAGAGTCTCGACTTGTGTCCGACCTTGGGAAGTCCGGACACAAGTTCGGACGTACCTGTTCTTTTTCATTTCCTCGACCATGTCCGAACTTCCGAAGTCCGGACAAAGTTGACAGGGTTGTTTTCCGTTTGAGTCGACTTGTCCGAATTGGGAAGTCCGGACACAAGTTCGGACAGGCCACTGTATGGACCAAAAACTTCGTTTTAAGGTAGAAAACGATGTCTAAAAATGGTGATTAACCTGTAATGATAATATGAGGATGTTTAAACTAAGTTAGGTGAGTTATAAAGACAATTTAAAGGTGAAGAGTTATAACAAGTGTGAAAATGAAACAAACTAAATATGTGAAGTAACAAGATAACAATGGACTAGTGCGTTAATTAACCGACGTTACTAATGTGTTTAGGATTCTCTCAAGGTGGAAACAAATCGAAGCAAGGACCAAGGTATGGTTTTCTTGCAGTCTGTTGCCTACCGGTTTACACCGGCTTGTGTGCTAATTGTTTTTCTGTGTGTTAATGACTTTGTAAGATTTAAACCATGTAAAGAGTTTACAGTTGTTAAATATTATTATGTTGTTAAGTATGACTCTCTCTTCCCTTGTGTGTGTCTAACAAGACTTGACCTATTATTGTGAATTGTTTATTGAGTTCAATAATGAACTACTAACAAGTGCTAACGGGGGAAGTGAGGAGTCCGGTCTGTTCCGGCCACGCGTGTGAGTATGGGAGTCGATGTCATAACCGGTTCGATTCTCTTTGTATGTTATGGTTGTTTTCCAATTTGGTTTCCAACCTTCCCTTTAGCTTAACCAAGGCTATTTTACTGACTCACGTCGGGCCACAGGGGCATACTATGTGTTGTTTCGGTGTGCTTGGATCACTATATCCGAGGCACCTTGTGTTAAGTTATCCGTTCAATCTAACAGGACGGTAACGAGTTATGTAACGAGCTTAGCATGAGCATGGCAACATTCTCTAGGCTCTCCATGGGAACTAATTGTATTGGTTCACTTCCTAAAAGGAATTGTTCTTGTGTGTTATGTGTAATGTTGTGTACAATACCATGTTATGATATGTGTATATGTTATGTGTTTTAAAATGAATGCCATGTCACCATGACAATTAGTTGCGCGTATCCCGGTAGCCGATGGGCTGCGCGTTAACCATACCAGCCAAGGGTTGCTGACCCCCTCGGGGGCTCCATATTTCTTTTACTGCAGGATGAGGATCGAAGAAGCGGAATGGCTTTAGATTCTAGGATGCAGGTTTACTTTTGATTACTTTTGGATGTTGGGCCCGGGATGCGCCTGTGCTCCCGTGGCGTTATATATTTTGGTTGTGAACAGTTTACAGTGATGGTTTACAGTGAAGGATGTAAGTAAATACTCGGTATTATGTTTATGTATATGTGATTATTAGTTCTATGCTCGGGAGTCTGTTCATCATACCGATACACTTGTATTTATTCAGCCTTGTTAACCACGTGGGTGGTTGACGGCGTTGTAGCACCAATCGTTTAGTTGTTTAAATTCCGCTAGGATTTCAAGTATGTTATGTGCGTAGTAGGGGTGTTACATAAAACTTCACTCATAATCCTTATAATTCACGGTTATACCCCTTATTTATTTATTATTACATTTTTGCCCACCAAATGTTTTCTAACTTTACAATTATATCCCAAATCACATTTTATAATTCTAACTCCTTATTTAATTTATTATAAGGTTCTAACCCAAGTTCTTAATATTGCCGAACATACCCCAAATGTCACTCTTTACTTTTCACTCCATTTTTCTCAAATTTACAAAGTGACCCACATCTTTTCATATTCTAACAATTCACCACTAATCTTCCTGTAATTCATATTCTTAACATTTCTTTCTCCTACTTCGTCAAACCCCAATTTTCCCGCCTAAGTTGACCAAGTATTCTTTCTTGACTCATATTTTCTAGTATCTACACTTTGACCCCCATATTTTCTAAACTTTACAATTAACTCCTAAATTCTTCTTAAGTTCCTATTTTAATCTTTTCTTTTCCTAATTTGGTCAAATCCCCAAAGTCTTCCCAAGTGTGACCTAACAATCTTCCTTGACCTAAAATTTCTAGAAATTATGAATTGACCCTAATTTCTCCATAGGGTTTTCATTTAACTTATAAACTTACAAAAACTTGTATTTTACATTCTTTAACCAATCAAGGCCTAACTTTCAGTTTATATATATCCTTTGTCACTCCATATATTATTTATTTACATTTACCCTCTCATCCTTTACTCACTTAAATACTAGAACTTCCCATAATTTCCTAGTAACTTTTAAATAAACTTTTATCTCTAAACTTCATCCACACAACCTATTTTCATAGGTGCTTTTACACCAACCTTTTGAGGTGGTTATACTCACCTAAACATCCCCTTAACCTCAGATTTACACACCCAATTTAACACCATAAGAGTCCTTAACTTTTTCAAGCATTAAAAACATCAAAATACTTATAAACTTGGCCTAAACACTTGGCATTAATACAAACCATAAACTTAACTTCCAACAATTATAAAATAGCCACAAACACATGTCCATTTTCAGACCTATCAACACCCTTACTGCCCAAAGCTCATTTTTCACAAAAGGCTCCTTAAAGTTAAGTAAATGTGACATTTAAGTCCTTAAACCGTTGATAAACATTAACATAGTTTTATGTCATTACCTAGGTAATTTTAGACCATTTCTCATGTCTCAAATTCGTCCATGTACTATTCCCCAACCTTAAACACTTTAAAGCACCAAAACAAGCCTTCAGATTAGAACATTACCCTTTAAGCTCCAAGCTAGATTTTTATCCTTGAACTTTCAGCCCTATGTTGATATCAAGAAGGTTAGATTTTTTTATCAATCACAAGGGTTTGATGACAGATTTAAGTAGTAAATTTTTGGATTGAAAACTTACTCTTGTTAATATTGATTTTCTCCTCTTATTCCCCTTTGGTTTTCGGCCAAGTGCTCAATGAGTTGAAGCTCCATTTTTGGCCACACATTGAGAAGAGAAAAAAGAACCAAATTTAGGGTATTTTATACTCTTTAACAAGATTAAAGAAAGCCTAAGGCTTAAAGAACCAAAATGTGCCTTAAGAAGTGATTTTTACCTTGAAGCTCAAAGTTGATGTTCTTCCCTCCAATATTTTGGCCAAAGCTAGGAGATGTTCCAAGGGTTAGATATTTGATGGATCTAAGGATGGAAGGTAGTTAAAGCATGACAAAACTAGTTTTAGAGCTCACCTTTGATAGAAGTCTAGCTTGCTTTTTCTTAGGAAATTTTGGCTAGCATGGATGATTAATGAAGCTCATTTTTGTAGGACAAAAGCTTAAGAGAATCAGCTAAGTTAGATGGATTTTTGGACAACCATAACCCAAAGGATACGCTTAGAGTTTAATGCACATTTTTCTTACCTTGTTTTTAGTTTTGTGCTAGCTAGCTCCACCCATGTTTTCCCCTTCTTTTTTTGGCCTCCAAAGCAATAGGTTTTCAAAAATAAATGAACAAGGATAGTTGTTGGTGTTCTTGAAGAAGAAAGAAGACGGTTTAAGAGGTAAATAGAGTAAAGAGGTTACATCGCCATTGATGGATTTTCTAGGAGATTGACGAGAAGAAGGATGAAGAAGATGGTTGTTCACGTAAGGGAAAGAGGAGGGGAGGCTGTTGCAACATGGGTAAGGAAGAAATGAGTAAGTGAGTGAGTGAGTGAGATAGTGTAAGTAAGTTGTGAGTGGAGAAGACTTTTGTGCCTTTAGGAACCTTCCTATTTCAAGTACTATTTGCTTTTCACTTTTCACTATTTGACTTCCCTACCATTTGGCCGGCCACATTGGATTTCTTTTGTGTGGTATTTTTTTGTAAATTTTGACTTATAATATTAAAGTGTTACATGTTGTGTTTTTAGACTTGTTTCATGTGTTAGGTTGTAACTTGTGTAGTTACCTTGTTCTAAGGTGTATTCCTATGTGTTTTGAGTGATTAGTATACTTTACTAATCATTGTGACTATTGTGACTAGTTAAGTATATTCTTTAATTCATTCATGAACATTTGTGATCTTATTTCATGTAATGATATATTACATGTTACATCAACTTTCCAAGTTGATTTCTCCTTATAATTACTCTCACTTTAGTCCAATATTTTATGTAAGGTTTAGTGACCTTGTAGGACTATATTTATTTGTTTATATACATACATTTGGAAATTGTATAACTCCTTAATCATTTTAGGGCTCATTAGCCTCTATAATTCCCCACCTAATCTTTCATAAACCTTAGGGGTATTTCAATGAGGTTTATAAATCAGTCAAACTATATAAACTTAAATGCTAAGAAAATATTTTTATACACAATGATTCGATGAGAACAACCAAGAGAAAAAATAATAACGGTTGGTGCCATGTTTTCTATAAATGTGATGAAAACAATTATAGAAGGTTGTAAAAATGTTTTCAATCATCAAGGAAAAGATAAATGCTAAACCTTAAAACCTAAAGTATAAAATGATTTAACAAAAAATTATCCTACACCTCACACCATAAAAACCACCTTATGAGAGTTAAACCGTCGAAGACTTATTTTAGGGTTTGTAACGGAAGGTTTATAGTAAACCATAAATATATACCGAGTGAGTGACGACATTATAAAGTATAGAACGAGTTAAAGAAAGACTACCCTACATACCACAACCTAATTTTATTAAAATAATTACATTAATAAGTACTTGATTTAGAACTATTTTAGTGGTTTATGGTTTTTAGTTTGTTTTGAGTGAATCTTTTCATGTATTTTACTTATTTTTTATGGAATAATTTTGAGCTTCTTTTGTATTATAATTTATTTATTATAATTTTAGTAAAATGGTTAAAGTTTAGGGTAAGGTTCAAGAACTTCAATACAATAAGTTTCTTTCAAATTTGAAATTAAGATTATATTATAAGTTTAGCTTTAATCTAATTTTTGCTATGTATTTATAATTTAGAATTAATTTCAACGTTTAGGATTTATTCTACAATTTCATATTTATTTTAGTGATTAATTTTTTTACAATTAATAGACATGTATTCCTTAATTACTTATCATACTTTTATAGTCACACATTGTCATTATCATCTAATATAGATATATAACACTGACATTTTAAAATAGATTAACAATGGAAATAATCTCTAACATATATTTTATTTTACGCATGGAGACCCCGGCGCTTGGGCCAAGGTATATATGAAGATTGACATGTGTTAGACTATGATTGGGGGAATAAATGAAGAAAAATAAATAAAGAAAAAAAGTAGAAGAAAAAATGTAGTCACGCGTTAAGTTAGAAGAGTTTTTTTTTTTTTGGGGGGGGGGGGGTTTGAATGTGGTTTTATTAGTAGGAGAAAGAAAAATACTTTTTTTTGTCAAAATGTTATAACTCACAAAATAAGTGCAAAAATAAAATAATTATACCATTGTTCCATCATTTTTCGTGCTCTTCAAAACAAGATGTATCATGGGTATGTTTTGGTATACTTAATATTTTATGTTTTTATAAGGAGTATATATATTACGTATTTTTAAAGTGAATCTTATTCATTAACAAAATGAATTATCTTTAACAATAAAATGAACCTTATTCATTAACAAAATGAATCTTACCCCAAACACTTTAAAAACAACCTTAGGAAAGTTAAAAATGTCTTCGACATTTTTATGGTTTGTAGTACAGGGTTTAGGGTCTAACGATCCTAAACCCTAAACTACAAACCCTAAAAACCTGTTAAGTCGGTAATGACAATATAAAGTATGGACTAATACCAAAGAGATTACCTACCCCCAAACACCCTAAAATCCACCCGCGCATAAGTTTGTGGTAGGATTAACTTTTACTAGTATTAAACAAAATATTCACTTTTTCTTAAACCTTTGATTCACCTTTAAAAAAAACTTTTGAGTCACTTTTCTTAAATCTGTGATTCACTTTTTTTAAACCTCCGATTCACTTTAGTTATACAATTTCTATTTACAAGAATCACTTTTCTTAAACCTCTGATTCACATTTCTTAAACTCATGATTCACTTTATAAAAACATCCGATTCACATTTCTTAAACCTCTTAATCACTTTAGTTAAACAATCTATGCTTACGAGATTCACTTTTCTTATTACTCTGATTGACTTTGTAATAACTTGTGGTTCATTTTTAACCATCTTTGTTTCACTTTTCTAAAACCTCTAATTCACACTAGTCAAACAATCAAAATCACTTTAGTTAAACAATCTCTTTTTATGATATTCACTTTTTTAAAACCTCTTATTCACTTTTAAGCAACTCTTTGATTTACTTTTTAACATCCTTTGATTCACATTTTAACAACCTTTGATTCACTTTTCTTAAACTTAAGATGAATCTTAAAACATATGTACATACAAAAAATTTAAAATTTATCTAAACATACTCATGTTGGGTTTTATTTTGAAGAGCTCGAATTATGATGAAAAATAATATAAAATTTATGTTATTTGGACTTATATATAATAAAATATAACATTTTAAAATTTTACAAAATGATAAACCACAAAAGGACAAAAGCACCAACTCCACCTTCGTATTCACGTTATTTTATTATGGTGAATTAACGACTAAACATTTGTCCGTGAAAATGAACTAGGTGGTACATCTTTGACCAAAACATTTTTGTCCACATTCCATACTATCAGTAGTTTTTTGAGAAAGAAATTGTTCATAGGGATGAAAATGACACATTACTACTATAATATACTATATATAGCAATAGATACTTAAACGGTTCAAATTTTTAGAAAAAGAAGAGATACGAATTCATCCATCACGGAACAGAAATACAGTCTCTGTCACCAAAGCCTACGCGCTTGACTTGGTGACCAGACTTGATAAAGGTCATGATCACGTGTGAAACTTTTAACAATATTGAAATGATTGCCTGAAACATTGCTCTAAAGAATCTCATTCTCCTGGTAGTATCGGGACCGAGGAGTGTTAGTAGTTTGATTTCTTTAAGTGCATTTTTTTTGTTAGTGGTATATGGAAATTAAGTTAAGTAGATCAAATACAAATTCCGGAGTAAATTGGTTTTAAATTAATTCCTTACGTTTTGTTTTTTCATAAAAAAAAAAAAATTCCTTTCGTTTTGAATAGAAAACGGGTCAAACAAATTCTGCAGCCGGGCCAAGGGTACCATAACACTCGGAAGCCCAATAGTAGAATGACAGAAGCGCTCAAGTAGTAAGTTATCTGATTCTGAAACCAGAAACCCTCATTCCTTGCCTATCCTACGGCGCCCATCCCTCGAGCTCCAGCGCGGCGCCTCTTCAGATGTATTAACATCCGCCCCAATCGATCAAGCCGTAACTAAATATCAAACCAAAAGGTAATCTTCATTCTGCTGCACAAATCGTATCGAGCTCAGAGCTTCCACCGCATGTCTGGGTAAATCTATATGTTTCTATAATTTGTCTGCTATCCGACATCAAGTGAAGTGCCGTCCGTTCTTTAGTCTCTCTGTTCTGTATACTATCACTTCAAAACTAGATTTTGTTTCATGAATCCTATGCCCGTGTTTTTTTCTTAAAAAATTTCTGCATCCCTGAAGAAATTAACTTTTGGATAAATATTGCAGTTGAAGCTGTAGAATGGATAACCTTTTACCTTACCGTATAAGAAGCAGAGCTATTAGACTGCTCTTAGCTTATCGAGGAAGGGGAGAGCCTGATGTATTTGGGAAGGTAATTGGAGTCTTATCTCATACAACTAATTATAATTGTAAGTTAAGGGCTCCATCTTTGTGATCCTAGATTTTTTATAGTACTTATGTGTTACATAACACCTTTTCTTGTATTTAATGCAACTTCTAATATTAAGGGTTTGCTTTGCTATTTAAACACAGCACATACACATTTGGGATTTGATTTGCGTCGTCACATGCTACATTCGTAGCCTATTATAAAGAATTTCGTAGGATATTTACGTAATTTTTTCATTATGATAGTTGTTAACGACCTCTAATATCTTATCTAGAGAAATCGAAAGAAAAATCTCTATCTTCTTTAGAAAAGCTTATATTAAAATGGTGGCGGAATTTTCAAAAATACAAACTCAACTTAATGAGGTACTTTGAATTTTGGTTTATTTTTGCGGTCAAATCTTGGTTGAAATGAATAGAATTATTTCTTAGAGAAACATGTAGCAAAAAACTATTTATGTGTTGAGCTACTTTAATTATTGTCTAAAGTGTACGCTCTTAATTATAATTGTTGTTTCATAAACATTGGTAATCTAGACTTTAGTTAATTCAATTAATTTGATTTAACTAAATTTGAAGAAAAATCTAGTTTAAAAAATTGATATTATTTTTTTTCAAATTTAGTTATTTGATTAATTGATTAACATTAACGTAAATTTTTTTCTAACAAAGAAAAATGAAACTCATCATTCTTCAAAAAATTAATCTAAATTTCTAAAAATTAAACTAACTAAACTCATAGTTTCAATTAGTAACCAGAATAATTAAAGCTAGAGTGTTTTTTTAACTATCAGTTTTTAATTAATCAAATTAACTGCTTGCTTGCCCCTAGTCATTTGTACTTAGATGGGCTTTAGTTGCTCCAAGAATATTGATGATTCTTAACAAGATGGAGTGGGCTTTACCTTTTTTAATGCTAATAAATATATAGTTTTCATGATGGTATTTAGTCTTCTATTTGATTTTTGATACTCATCTTCATTGGGTCGTCTTTGCATATTATCATAGTAGTTTTGTGTGCTTGCTTTTCTAATTAATACTTTTTGTTTAATGCAGCTAATATTGTATTGCTCATGGTTTGCTATTTCTAAACTAGGCATCTCTGACTAAAGGTGAGTTTTTTTACATTACATCCTAGATGCATTATTTTATTTTATTTTTCAAGCATTTTTACCAGCATAAATAAAAAACATAGTTACCCTCACAATGAAATAAATTTTCAACATGCCAAACTCTGACAGTGAGTTGTTTGAGGGTGTAGAAAATCAATGTGTTTGTGATCGTGAACTTAGTGTCCAAGATCATTGAAGACGGGCTGCAACGTAGGATTGTAGAAACCGATGGTCTATTGTTCTTGGCTTTACTAGACTTCACCTATTCTAATGCTTCAACAAAATGCGAGAAACTTCTTTGACTTGGCCCTTATGACTCTTCTTGGTGAACCACTTATCATCAAAGATTTGTAACTCCACAAAAATGACAAATACTCTGCCTCCCCAAGAAGACCAAAACAACCCCAAAATGATTAGAACACTTTTAGATTCCATGAAACAACAACCTCTAACATCTCCAACCCCTGATCATGTCATAACCTGAATATCTTGAAACCTGAGCTATGTATTAAATTAGGTTGAGAGTACAAGGACCATTTTGCTAAATTTTGGTGACTTATATCAACTAAGTATATCTTATATTATGTTATTAAAGTTTTAATACAATTATTGTGGTTAATTAAATTAAAGCCATGGGTATTTAAGGGTTAATAGGTTTAACTTGACTTATTAATGTGTTAAAGTGTTATTTAACATTTTGGCTAACTTACCTAGTATTAAAATGACTTATAATGTCATACAAATAAAGAAATGAGGTTAAAATGTAATTAAAAAAAGTATTAGGATACTTAGGTAAAAAGTTGAGAGTTTAAATGTTAATATGTACATTTATATGTAATTTTATGTTATAAGCTAAAGTTGTAATGAGAGCATGTACTTAGGCCATTTTAAATTATGTTACTTAAGTTTTAAATTACATTTAAAGTTATTTATACAATTATTATAAAGTTTGAGGGAAACCGTAAATAAATAAAAATTTGAGGGCTATGGAATAATATAGCCAAAAATAGAGCTCAAAATGAGTTTAAATAGAAATTGTAAAATTTTATAAAGTTTAGGGCTAAAATGTAAATTCTATAATAATATGAACATTAATATGTGAATTTATGTTTAAGCTAAAGTTGTAATGACGCCATGTACTTAGGCCATTTTAAATTACATTAAAGTTATTTATGCAATTATTATAAACTTTGAGGGAAAACCGTAAATAAACAAAAATTTGAGGGCTATGGAATAATATAGCCAAAAACTAGAGCTTAAAAATGAGTTTAAATGGAAATTGTAAAATTTTATAAAGTTTAGGGCCAAAATGTAAATTCTATAAAAATTGGGATAAATTCGTAAATACTGGAAGTTGGTGGTCAAGACAGTGTTTGGGAGGTCAACATTGACCATATTGTAGAACTGGAAACGTTGGTGAGAGGATACGCCTGCAGCTCTTCCCTCACTCACTGTCCCACGCTGCATCAAGATGGTATAGGAGCTTATCGTCAAAATCAATCCATACTTGGGCACAAATGGCTCAACGATTTCTTGCCAAGTATTACCCCACTAGTAGAACGAGGCAATTAATTGGAGAGATTAATACCTTTTGCCAAGAGCCGGGAGACGCTATACAGATGCTGAGATAGATTCAAGGACATGTTGATGAATTGTTCCCACCATGGTTTGGACGACCAATCACTATGTCTATCATTTTTCAACGGTCTCGACGACTCGAATAGACTACTTGTGAACTCCTCAGCTGGAGGCTTGGTTTAAAAAAGCGCGCAACATGCGCGATTGATGCGGGTAAGATGCGAGGCGGGGCTGCATTCGCAATATGGCAGGCAAGGCGAGAAGCGTTCCCTTTTTCATTTCTTTTTTTTTTTATTTTTTTATGCTACCTAAAACGACGACGTCTGGACCAGAAGTAATGAAAAAAAAAGTCGCGCGATCCATTTTTTTATTCACTCTCTCTCTTCCTTGTTACTTTACCAATTCCCATTCCCCACTCCCGTTTCTACTTTCCCAATTCCCTTTTGCTTTTTTTATTTTGCATTGTCGCTTTCTTCCCCAAATCCAAATTCCCATCTTCACGTGATCCATCCACTAGTCAAGGTGGTGTGGAGTGTGAAGTGTGGTGGACCGCCACAATCTTCTGCTTTTTTTTTTAAATATCAATATGTATTTGTATGTCATATAAGATGTTAAATATTGCTTATATATACAAAATGTAGTATCACAATATATTATAGGTGATATTATATAATTGATCGCATCAACGACAAGATGCGACCGCCTCGTCGCATCACGCATCACTTCAAAAACCAAAACGCCTCGTCACGCATCACGCAACTTAAAACCAAGGCTGGAGGAAGCTTTATGACTAAGTCACCTCAAGAGGGGATGAAACTCCTAGAGGTGATGACTAGTAACACAAGGCAATGGTCTAAGCCAAAGGGGAGAGCACCAAGCAGCTGGTCTCTTACATGTTGAACCCACCGACCACCTTTCCGCTCAACTATCTTCTCACTCACTAAGATGATGGAGAAGCTAGCTATAGCTCAAAAGGAAACAACAAAGTCTATAGCTTCTTCATCATCACCCTCTCCCTCTACTTCTACTTCAATCCAAGAGGGGTGTGCAATTTGCGCGGGTCCTCATGAGACCCACTTTTGCGAAGGCAAAGTTTATGCCGATCCACGTGAGGATGTAAACTTTGTAGGCAACCGCCCCGGATACAACTACAACCAACAAAACACCCCATGTAGGAACCATCCAAACTTCTCATGGAGAAATAATGACCAAACCCAAGGGGGAGCTAGCAATGCTTCCAACAATCCCATAGGCTACCGGTCACAAGGGTCGTCTCAAATGTCCAACCCACAAATGGGTTACCGACCACAAGGAGCACCTCCGAGCTTTCAACAACAACAACACCAACCACATCAACAACCTCCTCCATCCACGGATGCCAATGCCGAGCTAAGAGACATGATGAAAAATCTTGTCTCGGTCGTGCACACTAAAGCGGCTGATTTGGATGCTTTTAAAAGCAAGTCAAGAAGCCACCAACAAACGGGTTGAAGCTCAGCTTGAAAACATCTCTCAACAACTTGCTCAAAGACAACCGGGTGTTCTTCCAAGTCAAGCGAAACCCAATCCAAGAGAGCAAGCAAAAACGGTAACACTAAGGAGTGGGAGACTCCTTGATCCGTCATGCTCACATGAGGACATGGAGTCCCAAGAAGATGAAGCTCGAGAAGAAGAGCAAGAGATTATTGAGGAACCACCACCTCCACCTAAGGAAGTTTCCAAGGAAGGAGTCTCCTGAACCTTCTACTTCTACTACTCTTGCAAAACATCTTCCCCCTCTTCCTTTTCCCAGTATACTCAAAAAGAAAAACTTGGATGAACAATTTGGGAAGTTTCTAAGCATTTTCAAGAAATTAACAATTAACATTCCTTTTTCTGATGCTTTGAAACAGATGTCGATTTATGCTAAGTTCATGAAGGACATCATAGCAAACAAGAGATCGCTGGAGGAAGCGGAAACCGTTCACCTCACCGAAGAAGTTTCAGCGGTTCTACAAAGAAGTCTACCTCCAAGCTTGGAGATCTCGGTTTGCCTATCGTTCCTTGCTTTATTGGTGAAATTGACTGCGGTAGCGGGGAAAATTTCCGGTCAAAGGTTGGTTACCCAACTCATTTCCCCATTGCATGTGAATTCTCCCCGTAATTACACCGCAGGTGTCTTTTTTTGTTTTGGCTGTGAAGGAAGCGCACAACAGAAGTCAGTCAGCCAACAGGCTGACTTCTGTTGTGCGCCACTAGTGTACATTTTTTTTTTTTTTTGATTTGTAGTTTGTGAAGGAGGCGCACACTGCAAGTCAGCCTCCTGGCTGACTGACTTGCAGTGTGCGCCTCCTTCACAAACTACAAATCAAATAACCTAGCGCACTTCCATTAGATGCCGCCCTCATTCCTTCTTCTTCAACCCATCCGCGCCGCATCTGTTCTTCCTCCCCAACTCTCTTCCTTCTTCTTCACCGATTCTTCCTCTCTTCTTCCTCTTCCCCACCATTTCCTCCATTTTTTTACCTCCCTCTAAAACCTCATTCCATTTACATTTTACAAGTATTTCTCCTCCCAAATTAACAGCTCGACATCCCCATCTGTTGATTAACTGATTTGAACAAACCATGGATCCGGGGAATTATCAAGTGTTCGATGCGCAGGGACCGGTCGAGGATCACCGTTTAGCCTGCAGACGACCCATAGTTTCGGCAGCTTATGCGTCTGCAGATGAGGTTAGTGTTTTTTTTTGTTTTTGAATTAGTATAATTTTTTAAATTTTGTTTAGTGTTAATTACTTTATCTTTGTGTTATATTTATAGTTAGTTATTGATTATGTGTTAGAGATTGTGAATTATTTTGGTGAAATTATAATGTAGTTTTGTAATGTTAAATTTTATTTCGTTAATCGTATGTTAGTTTTATAATTAAAATGTAGAAATGATTAACATTGTACTATATTTAATTACAATGTAACTTTATAATTTTTATTATATTTCGTAAAAATAGATTGTAGATTTGTAATTGTAATATAACATTATATTTAATATTACGAGTAACATTGTAGTTTATTTAATTATAACGTAGGTTAATAATTAATTGTAGCTTTATAATTGTAATATAATTTCAATTATAATGTAGACATGATTAACATTTTGTAGTTTATTTAATTAGGATGTCGAGATGAGTAACCCAAAACGTTTATTTAATTAGACGGTAGCTTTATATAATAATCTATATATTTTCATTAATGATAATGTATCTTTGTAAGTATAAATACAATTTGTTAATTATATCGTATATTATGATGATAATCTAAGCTTGATACTAGAATGTAGCTTTATAATATAATGTAGTTTTATAAGTATAAATGTAAGTCGTTAATTATATTGTAGCTTTATAATTGTAATCTCATTTCTTTATAATTATAATATAGTGTTGATTAACAATGTAGTTTATTTAATTAGAATGTAGCTTTATAGTAATAATCTATATAATTTTCGTTAACAATAATGTATCTTTGTATGTATAAATACAATTTGTTTATTATATCGTATATTATGATGATAATCTAACCTTGATACTAGAATGTAGCTTTATAATGTAGTTTTATAATTATAAATGTAAGTCGTTAATTATATTGTAGCTTTATTATTATTAAGTTAACTTCCTTATAATTATAATATAGAGTTGTTTAACAATGTAGTTTATTTAATTAGAATGTAGCTTTATAGTAATAATCTATATAATTTTCGTTAACAATAATGTATCTTTGTAAGTATAAATACAATTTGTTTATTATATCGTATATTATGATGATAATCTAACCTTGATACTAGAATGTAGCTTTATAATGTAGTTTTATAATTATAAATGTAAGTCGTTAATTATAGTGTTGCTTTATAATTGTAATCTAATTTTTTATAATTATAATGTAGACATGATTAACATTTTGTAGTTTATTTAATTAGAATGTCGAGATGAGTAATCTAAAACGTTTATTTAATTAGAATGTAGCTTTATAATAATAATCTATATATTTTTCATTAACGATAATGTAGTTTGTAATTATAAATTAAATTTCTTAATTATATCGTATATTATAATCATAATCTAACCTTGATATTAGAATTTAGCTTTATAATTTTGTTTTATAATTATAAATGTAATTCGTTAATTATAATGTAGCTTTGTAATTGTAATCTATCTTATTTATAACTATAATTTAGAAATGATTAACAATGTAGTTTATTTAATTAGAATGTATATTTATAATAATAATCTATATAATTTTCGTTAACAATAATGTATCTTTGTAAGTATAAATTATAATGATAATCTGACCTTGCTACTACAATGTAGCTTTATAATGTTGTTTTATAATGATAAATGTAATTCGTTAAGTATAATGTAGCTTATAGTTATTAATTTAACTTCATTATAATTATAATATAGACTTGATTAACAATGTGTTAATTTAATTAGAATTTAGCTTTATAATAATAATCTATATAAATTTCGTTAACGATAATGTATCTTTGTAATTATAAATACCATTTTTTAATTATATCGTATATTTATAATGATAATCTAACCTTGCTACTACAATGTAGCTTTATAATGTAGTTTATAAGTATAAATGTAATTCGTTAAGTATAATGTAGCTTTATTATTATTAAACTATTTGTTTTATAATGTATTGTTTTATATCTCAGAGGTACGAACCTTATAGAAACCGTACCCTAAGAACCCGATCGAATTGGAAGGCTCAGGTCCCTCATGCATCTATTGGGCCATACATTATGAGTGCTGGTTTGTTCAAAGTTTGTGCATTGGGACTTACCACAAGTAGAGGGCTCGTTAGTGCTTTGATAGAGAGGTGGCGTCCAGAGACGCACACTTTTCTTATGCCGTTTGGTGAGGTCACCATCACACTTGAGGATGTTCATGTCCTGTTCGGGCTACCGGTGGATGGCCACTCATTATGTTCTACGACGAATATACCTGATGTGAATGCAGTCTGCATGGAGCTTCTTGGGGATGTGCCACCCACCCGTAGAGGCAACCAAATCCCTATAAATTGGCTTGCCTCTAGATTTGTGGAGACTGACCCAGATTTTCATCTTCTTGACCCTGTCGTACACGAGCAGCATGCGAGGGCATTCATGCTTCGAATGCTCGGTGGCCTTTTGTTTCCTAATGCGAATGGAGCATGCGTAGATGTTGCATACCTATTACTCCTTAGAGACTTTGTGAGGGCTGGTACGATAAGTTGGGGCTCCGCTTTACTTGCGCATCTCTACAGAGAGATGTGCAATGCTACCAAGTATGATTCGACATGTTTAAATGGTTGTAGCAAGTTGCTGACTGTATGGGCGTATGAGCGCCTACCTCATTTTCGTCCGAGAAACTTGATTGACCCACCACTTGATCTTCCCCTAGCTTACAGGTAAAACCTTGAAACTAATTTTCCCTATATTACTAATGTTATAGTCCTTATATTTGGCTAACTTTTTTGTTCATTGCAGATATAGTGGGAAGTTATGCAACATTGATTCTCACTCTGCTCGTGCGTACCTAGACACGCTGCACGTTCCACCCACGCAGAGAGAGGTGAGATCTTTTTTTCCTGGGTAGGTTATTTTCACTAATAAAAGTCTAATAAACATATTGTGTGCATATGTAGTGGATTTGGCAACCGTATGGTGAAAGATCACCTAATCCTCAGCAATTTGCGGTTCGTGTGTTTGTCATCCACTTCAATGTGGTGGAAGGTCATCAGGCTGATCGGGTGTTGCGACAGTTTGGGGTGGACCAGCCAATACCGAATCCTCCCCTTGATTGTGATTACCTGCATGTTATTACAAGGTCCGGGAGGACCGATGCTAGGTGGTGGGAGATCTTCAGCGACTACCTGCGTATGTGGTCTGAAAGACAGCAGTATCAGATTCCACTTGCACAGCTACCGCGGAGTACCCCACTTGATTTGAGGAGCGCTTACATGGTTTGGTATCGACAGCACTCGGTGGCCTGGTATACCGAGGAGAGTAGACGAAATGTGATCACTGTAAGTGTCATCTATTCAATTGTTCGTTGTTTTTTTTTGTAATTATAAATGTAATTAACTTGATACGATGACATGCATGTATAGGCAAGCACGCTAGAGCAGTTGCAGCGAATTCCAGTAGACCAGGGTGTTAGGGATTTTGCGTCCCAGGTTTCCCAGACGCTTGATGTCGGCCACTACCATAGAGTTGGCCACATTGAGCAGGACTACTCAAGCCAGGCACCTCCAATGATGGACATTCAATACCCTGCATATGTCATACACGACAACCCTCCTCCCCGAGCAGTCAGAAACCGGCCGTACAGTCAAAGACGAAGAGGGCCGCGTCGTCTGGCAGAACCTATAGTGGTCGAGAATCAGCTGGGTCTGGCAGTGGAGCCACACCAGGCACAGGAGTCACACCAGGCAGCGGACCCACACCAGGCGGGACACCCCGACGTGGACGGATATCGGCCGGTCATACCGCCTGTGTCAAGTACACTTACACTAGGTATGTACGCTCCGGTACCCTCTTCATATGTCCATACGATGGTTGGTCAGTTGCCACGTGATTTCGGGACACAGTTTGATGCTGGGGCAGGGTCGTCGCACACTGCACCCACTGTGCCCACTACTCCCACTACACCCACTCCACCCACTGCAGCCACACCCAGGACCAACCGTACCACATACGACGCTTCCACTCTTCACCTTGGGCAGATGGATTGGACAAACATGCCCACACCTGGTGAGGGCCCTGCAAGGGTACTGGGTGCTCCATCGTTCGCACCTGCTGACATCATCCAGGTGACTGGGCCTTCTCAAACTCAGCCAGATCAATCCAGCACACCACCCACCACGCAAGCAAACCAAATGTGGTTGAGAGGCCAAAATTCTAGGACTAGGAACCCCCGATATTATAATGCTGATTTCACATTCGGTTCTCCTCCATAGGTTGCATAGTGTGTACTTTGTTCGAGACTAATGTATTTTATTTACTTATGTTCAATGGTGCAACTGAAAACGTGGACTAGGAAATCTGTGTTATTTACTGTTTTTAAACATTAGAAGTGTTTAAGAGCTGGGGGTAAGGATGAGTCGCTCAGTCTATTAATTAGTTACTGTTTGAACACTGCACTCATGTCATTTCTTTTGTTGGAATACAATGACTTTGGTATGCTAAAAACTGCTTGCCGGTGCTAACTTTGACGATTTTTTTGACCAAGTAAAATCGTCCGTTTTTCATGTAATTTGTTGTGCGTGTAGTATTACATCAACACAACATTGTTGCAAAAATTTAGCCACAACAGACATCATCTCATGTGTCGAATATATCCCTGAAGTAGGCAACATACAGACTTTGGTATGCTAAAAACTGCTTGCCGGTGCTAACTTTGACGATTTTTTTGACCAAGTAATCGACGTCCGTTTTTCATGTAATTTGTTGTGCGTGTAGTATTACATCAACACAACATTGTTGCAAAAATTTAGCCACAACAGACATCATCTCATGTGTCGAATATATCCCTGAAGTAGGCAACATACACCGACTTTGGTATGCTAAAAACTGCTTGCCGGTGCTAACTTTGATGATTTTTTTGACCAAGTAATCGACGTCCGTTTTTCATGTAATTTGTTGTGCGTGTAGTATTACATCAACACAACATTGTTGCAAAAATTTAGCCACAACAGACATCATCTCATGTGTCGAATATATCCCTGAAGTAGGCAACATACACCGACTTTGGTATGCTAAAAACTGCTTGCCGGTGCTAACTTTGACGATTTTTTTGACCAAGTAATCGACGTCCGTTTTTCATGTAATTTGTTGTGCGTGTAGTATTACATCAACACAACATTGTTGCAAAAATTTAGCCACAACAGACATCATCTCATGTGTCGAATATATCCCTGAAGTAGGCAACATACACCGACTTTGGTATGCTAAAAACTGCTTGCCGGTGCTAACTTTGACGATTTTTTTGACCAAGTAATCGACGTCCGTTTTTCATGTAATTTGTTGTGCGTGTAGTATTACATCAACACAACATTGTTGCAAAAATTTAGCCACAACAGACATCATCTCATGTGTCGAATATATCCCTGAAGTAGGCAACAACCGACTTTGGTATGCTAAAAACTGCTTGCCGGTGCTAACTTTGAACGTAGACAACCAGTAATATATATAAAACTTCACTTCTACTAAATGACATCCGTCATTGTTATATTGAGTGACGAGTAAACAACAACAATTATTTTCGACACATTAATTTAGACGAATTAACAACAACAATTATTATTGTAGACTATTATGTGATTGCTATGCAAGACCTTCCCTCATAATAGGAACCATCTTCATACTATCAGTATTTTCGCTATCATCCGAGGGTAAACTTCACTACACTCTTCCGGCAAAGCCCTGGCCATTGGTGGCAACTGAGATGGGTCATCTTCCTTGAACACAATGGTGACATAGAGTTCTACTATTATAATAATGTTGATTGACACGAAACGTTCAATCATTCGTTGAACGTCAACATCTCGTGTTATTTGCAGTGGCCCCCACAATGGGCGTGGCTGGGAGGAAAGTAGAATCGATGAAGTATTGATTCGACCACACAATAGTAACCGTAGCGCTCTTTCAATCGAGTCTCGACAAAGTTATCAAACTCAGAAAATGTTATTTCCATGTCGATCTCGAAATCAAAACTTTCAGTTGAATAGGTTCTTACAAAATACAAACCTTCATCGTTGTTAGTAGGCTCAACGTCAAGAAAAAGGTGCAAGGGATATCCATTGGTGAAAGGTGTAGATGAAGTGCACTACGATGCAATGTTGAATTAACAAAGCTCTTTTATGAGTTATTTGTGAATGAAAAGGAAAATGAAGCTGTATTTAAAGGCAGATGAGTAGTAGATAATGGTAAAGGAAATCAATATGTCCCTTGGGAAGGCATCGAAATCTTATCTGCTGAACTAGTGGACTGGGGGGAATCTTATCTATGGAATCAAATATATGAGTGTGTGGGGGGGGGGGGAATCTTATCTAGGGAGAACAATAAGGATTTATCTGTCCGCTATCATTTGGTATTAGAATAAGAGTGTATTATATTATTCGACAGTGTGCATTTTGCTTAAAAGAAACAAATGCGTAAGCAATGACGTCCGTCGTTGCCTTATTCCAAAACTAGAGAGAAATAGTACAACACATCCACATTCGTACTTAATGATGTTGTTGCATTTTGTTCGCTCGACACTTAAGGTCATTAGTCGTCTGAACTAGGATTTGAATCCTATCAATATGCTCGATGTAGTCCATGTAATTTTCCACCATCGCCTCTACATCTGCATCTTCAGTGATATACATTAGCTCCCAGAATGGTGTAGGGAAGCTGTAGGCCAATGATCTGTATATTATTGTAATCGCACGACAAGTTGCTACTCAGACCCAGACATTGACGGATTATAGAGATCAGTCCTTCAAATGAATGAATGAATTGCAATTCAAGATCAAATATCTGCGATGTGTCTGTTGGACGGAAGTTGAAGCCGAACCTATCCACCATGTGAGTGTAATCTACGAACAATCTAATTGGTAGATTCATTTTTGGCGAGTAGCGAAATGGTAAGGAACTGATTTGTTAAGATCGGAACTCTCGAAGGTTTGTCTTCCTTTTATAATGCTACCTTAGTTAAGGATAGCATCGATACGCCTTGCATCACATTCCTTCAATAAGATAAGATTCGTGATTGATAAGGTCCATACAAAGCTTTGATTGAGGTAGAAGAAAAGGTAAGATGCTATGGCTTGTGCTTATACGATATTGTTTCTTGTTGAATGCGTATCTTAAACTCTAGTTTGTATAATTCATGAAATGAATGAATGGAATGAAGTGTGTGTGTGTGCTTGTTGTGCCTTGTATTGACCAAGTAGTGCAGTATAGGACCTCTAATTGATTCCTAACTAGCTAACCATTCTAATATGAGCACTTTCTGTTTGAGATTTTCCGAAGGATATCGTATTATATAATAGTTGATGCTAATCCATACATAGGTCGTGCTAAACGTTTTATTTGCAACTTAAAAATCTAGCAGTTACAAGGGTGATGACCTTACATTTAAACACAAACACATCATATCATCTACTTCCCCATCGTCATCTGTGCTACAACCTGAGGTGTCACTATTGCCTTCGTCTTCTACAGTCTCTTCTGTTGAAGTCTCTGAGTCTGAGTTGTTAACAAATACCGGAGGAGCGAGCGAATAGGTGTCCATTCTGTTGCCATAGACATCACGGTTACCATCAAACATTTGTATCATCTGCTGTACATCATGGTCGTTCGAAATAAGGAGCGGAGTCCATGCGACATCTGGGGGAGACTCAAGCAGGAGTCTGTGCATTATGGTGTGCACGACGCAGTTCCTTGCAACACATGACCTTAAGGAATTCCCCACGCAGTTGTACAGTTGTTGGTATGTTATTGACCAGTGAATATCGAAATCAATAAAACGAGAATTTGACTGTCTTTCAAAATAAAATCCAGTCTCATCAAAAGGGGGGTAACATGCACACAAGATACACGGTAAATCCATTACAAAGGGTAGAAGAAGGGGAGCTGATGTAGGTGTTGTTAAGCAAGATTTCCAGTATTTATAGGAAGGATAACTGAAGCAAACAGAGTACATGTTAAAGTCAAAATATTGTTCAATGATAACATATGGAGTTGTCATTCTCCATTTTACTGAAGAACGTGTGAGCAGTGTAAAGATAAGTCACAAGTGTCCATCGAAGTACTTGTGGTGTAAGTGACAGGACAACACAAAGAAGTAGAGTGTTGTAGTCCTGAAAACTTGTAAATAGAGGACTGCCTTATGAAAAGTACATGAATCAATTTCAAACTAGAGTTACAGACACACCTACAAAAGGACAATGTGAAAAACATAGGCTACCAGAAAGGAATAGGGAAGCTGTATGAAATACCCCGAACTTAAATATGGTGATTATATTATTCTAATATAATATTTAAGGGCCTAATAGGGCCTAAGTAATTTTGGTAAAGAAAATAAATCCAAAGGAATGAGAAAAACGCTTAGAAAGCGGAAAACGCTAAAATGAGCGTTAAATAACCATAGGAGGTACGAGACCTCGGTTATAGTATCGTAAGGATTCTTAAGGCTTATTCATGCCTAATTAGTATACGGGAACGATTCCCGAAGAAAACGGATCCAAGAAATGTATTAAAACGCTAAAAGAGCTTTAGCGCACATTTTTCGAGGAAACCCGAAAGCGTGACTGTAAGTGGTCAAACAGACCCGTAAAAATTATAAACCAAAATAATAATTATTAAGCATTTAAGGAAGCTTAATAACTAATAAAATAATTAAACGAGAAAATTCCGGAAAACGGGCCCGGTTAACGAATAGTACTAAAACCGGGTAAATAACGAGCGTCTTCTGTAAAAGACGAGAAACTGCTCCAGCTTAACAGTATAGTGGGGGCCGGTTTTTATTGGGTAAACAACCCTCACACACACACACACACACAAGTAACAAATAAGTAAATCAAAAAGCAAAAAGCAAACAAAGTACATAAAGTAAATACCCCTCTCTCACCTCTCATTTCTCACTTTTCCTCTTCTCTCCCCCATTCTCTTTTCTCTCACCGTCTCCCTCCTCCCTTCTCTCATTTGGGCGATTTGAGAGCTCTTCCATGGCTTCCATGGCTCTCCTTCCTTCTTCCTCAAGCTCTAGCTCCATTTGAGCTCCAAATGTAAAACAAAACACATATTTGAACTCCCCTCATCCTCCTCTACATTTCTATCTTTCCAAAATTCGAAAAGGATGAGTTTCACCTTCATGGGTTTTCTCCATTTGAAGAGAAAAGCACACCATTGTGAAGCTTAGAGTCTCCTCTTTCCAACAAGGTAAAAATCTCCATGAAAGACCTCATATTCCTCCATCTCTTTGTAGGGCCGATTTTGCCTCTCTCTCTTACCTTGTTTTTCCTTTTTTTGGAGCTTTGCTTCAACCCTCCAATGGTGGTGAGAACACCTTCTTGAACCAAGGGCTAAAACCTCTCCTAAAGCACTCCAAAGGTAAACCCTAGAATTTGTATTTTGAACACTTCAATGAACTAGCATAAATCTAAGGGCTAGTGTATTAATTATACTTGTTTAATGTGCTTTGGGTGATGGGAATGGAGTTTGGCAACTCCATTCCCCATGTGATCGATTTGTGCAAGAAAGAGGGAAGAAGAAATGGGAAAGAAATGAAGGAATCAAAAGCTCAAGGTAAGAGCTCCTTCTCAATGCCTAAATTAATGCATTAGAGTAATGGGAATGGGTAAAATATTTAAAGAACCCAAAACCTTGTACTAGTATTGAGAATTGTGAAGTTTGAGTATTTAAGAGCAAGTATTTGAATTGAAGGCTTTGGAGCCAAGTGTAATGAGTATGTGTATTGGTATTGTGATTGATGGGTATTGGTGTATTAAGATTCTTGGTAGGTGTGCTGGTAGAACCCTTGTGGTTTGGCTAGATAGGAATGAATTTGGTGGAAAATATATGTGGAGGAGTTAGAATTGTAGATGAACTATGCAAAATCTTGGTAGAATTATGCACGTAGGGATGACTTGGTGAATGGGAGAACCAAGGTATGTATTGGGATTAGTAGAGATGTTAGTGGATATGGAATGGTAATTGTAGTATGAGGGAGAGGAAGTGTAAAATCTGTAGCAAAGTGTATAAGAAACATTGGAGAAGTTAAGAGAATTTAATGTACAGGATTTTGGTAAGATGAGTGTTGGAACTTGGGTATAGGTAGTGCAATGGCTTGGAAATGAATTGGTATGGTAAGGAGAGGTATTTAGAATGCTAGGGATGGCATTGGTTGAGAGAGTATTGGATGGGAGAATTGAATTGTAAAATCTGTAGCATGAGAGTAACAAAAACTGTTACATGTGTTGTAGAAGAAGTAAGAAAATTGTGTAAGTTGTTGATGAATTTAGTAATGGATTTGGGGGATGAATTAAGGTATTTTAGGAAGCCTAATTAGTGCTAAATCATGTGGGATTACATGTAGGAAGATTGGGGAAGAAATGGGTAAGAAGAGAAAAGAAAAACAAAACCTGTAGCAATGTTCTGACTCCGTCCGACCCAGAGGGTGAGTCGGACGTGGGTCGGACATGGCTTAATCAACGAAAATAAAACATTCTGGAATGGTCCGACCCAGGGTCGTGAGTCGGACATGGGTCGGACATGCAAATTTTTACAGTGTCGAAGTTTCTGACTTCGTCCGACCCAGACGGTGAGTCGGACGTGGGTCGGACGGAGCTTGGATGACGGGACCGAAACCTTCTGGAATGGTCCGACCCAGAGGTGTATGGGTCGGACGGAACAGTTCTGGGTCGGACGGGAGGAATTTCAAAGAACGAAAACCTACTGGAATGGTCCGACCCAGGGCTTGGGTCGGACGGCCCTAACTTAAAAAAAAAAAAAATTGTAACATGGTAATCCTATGTATGTATATATATGGATATACACATATATAAAGAACCTTAGTAATATACCATTAATGTAACACCAATGGTAAGGAAGTAAGTACTTGAGTAGGAAAACAAGTATGGAAGTAATTAGAAAGTGGAAAGTAAAAGAACATTAAGTACACCGGGATAACGGGAGTAGTAATTATTTGTGTATTGTATGAACATCGTATTAATGACAATGTTGGAAACATTATCAGTGGGAACAAGTATGAACCAAGGAACAAGGGAACACACGGTAAAGCTAACCCCGGTGAAAGGTATGATTTCCTCATGCCCCGTATGCTAACCGAGTTACGTTGATTGTGTGCTGTATGCCGGCTAATCAAGACTAAAGCATGAAAACGGTTTATTGCCTTTCATTATATGTCTTGCTGTATGTTGATTGAGCTAACCTTCTTGAATGATTGTGTGGCTTTACTTAGTGCGTAGACCGACTCATAGATGAGTCTTGTTGTGTATTGACTCGTAGCGAGAGTCATGTGTGAATTAATGGAACCGTAGCAACGCACTAAACCAACAAACCAATAAATGGTAACGTAAACCAATGAACTCACTAGAATGTGAGAGAGTGTACGGGAGTAATAACCTCCCGATAACGGTAGGAGAAACGAAATGAATAATCCACAAACGAACAGTAGTGGAAGTATATAAGTAACCTCTATTAGAGGAATTAATCTTGGTGCAAAACATGAACCATGAGAGTAGTAAAGAATGATGAGGGATCTCCAAACCCCTTAGTAATTAGTCGACCCATTATGAGAGGACCCGACTGATGTAAGTATGCCCCGAACGAGAGAGTATTCGATATGTTGGGGAAACCCTTAAATCTGAGGATACTAGACGGTGGTAATTCCCTAGCTAACAGAGGTTATCGAGAGAGATACTTCTAGGCTAACCCATGAGGTTGTATTGTGCTTTGAGAGAAGAGTGTTGGGAATTCGTGTAGTCCGGTAGAACGGACATTTGAGTATTTGAGGAGCTAAGCGTATAGCCCTCGTATTGTAGGTCCGGTGGCGAGTCTTGAGTATGACTCCGCCCAGAGGCCAAAGTAATGAGTATTGCGTATGTATGGTAAGGTAATGAGTATCGAGTAAGAAGCAAGTATGAGTATGTAGAGAGTACCGAGTACTGAGTATGTATGAGTAAGTATGAGTTGAGTATGTATGAGTAAGTATGAGTAAGTAAGGAGTATTGAGTAATGAGTATGCATAAGTGTAGTAACGAGTACGGAGTAAGGAAACGTGTACGAGTAAAGTATCGAACATGGAGTGTTGAGTATGTAGGAGTAAGGAGTAGGTATGAGTGGAGTAGTGAATACCGAATATAGTACGAAGAGTAATGAATGAAACAAATACGAATGGTTGACCATCGATCTGCCTTCCTTAGTAAGTAATGTTGTATGTGCATGTATGTATGGTTGTTGTATTGTTGTAGCATGAGTATGTATGTAAGCATGTAAATGAACTCCATGTATATTCGACCCAAAGTAGTCGATGTACCGCGGTTAGCACGCGGTATATGCGGAAGTCATATTCAGCGTAAGCTGACCCCCTCGGGGGACCATTTTTAGTGTGCAGGTACCCGAAGCTGATCACCGTTCGAGAGAGTAGGACGGGGACTGCTGCGTAAGCATGGGTAGTTGTATAGAAGGGATTGGTACTCGTATTGTAATGCGAATTTGGAAGTTTAAACTGTATCGGTAATTTAAGGATTGTAGTATACTCGGTATAGTAATGTATTGGAGTTGTAATTGGGTTATGGATGAGTATGAAATGGAAAGTATTGTATTGTAGAGTACTCGGTATGTTCATATTCATCAGACCGATAGTATGTAGTATTGTAACCCGCCTTGTTAGTCACGTGGGTGACTAACGGCATTGTACACCCGCCGTTGAGTAAGTAATATCCGCTGCGAAGGTAAGTATTTGTACGGTAATGACGGTATTAGCGGTAGGGGTGTTACAAAAAGTGGTATCAGAGCGAAGTATCGCTCTGATGGATGAAATACCGAGTTTAGGAAGTAGAGACTTAGGGCTAGGGTTGAGTGCTAGTGTGTGAGGACGCTAGATAGGAATTTCCAGTGTGATCTGGATACCTACAGTAACCATACCCGCCCTCCGCGCCCGTTGTAAGTTGGGACAAGAACGCCAGAGAGATGGAAAGACCTCTCACATTCGGGTAAAACCCGATCTGGCATTACAAAACAAACCTTATTAGAAAAGAACCTGTCTTACGGTAGAGTCCAAGAACTGGAAGTCCCGAAGACGGTTCCCGTTGAATGACAAGGACCGCACTTAATGGCGGAGGAATGAAGATCCTAAGCACAAGGACAATGGAATTTATGGCACCATGGGGCGACATGCTTCGCAGTCGCGAGAACCATGTGTAGCCAGCAAGGAGAGAAGCACAGTCGCGCAATGAAGCAAGGAAATGGAGTAACAAGCCGAGACAAGAGAGTCTACGGACCGTAATCTTTGATGATACCAACAACGGTATACAAACCGACTAAGGAGTTAGTCGAGGTTGGATTAACACCAAACCTACATGCCAAGAGGCTGTAATAATCGAACAACATAGTTCAGATACTATGAAAGAAATCATAACACATACACCTTTAGGACCACAACGTGGTTCCTAAGGACAAGTCAAGTCTCGTTAACCACAGTGAAGGTGTGAGACAACAGGATTGACGACGACCATGTCAAGAACACTGAGGAACGGCTCAGGAGATTGATCACCAAGATCAAAAGATCAAAGGAAAATCTAATCAAACCACTAAGGTGGATGGAAACGATACCGTAACCGGTATACGTTAACCGAAAAACAACCTACCCGCGCACTTGCCTAGGGCAAGTGCAGCAACTACAGGACGGTTGGAATACTTTTACCAACCCGCAAATACTTACTACACAGCTATGACGAATGGAGCAGATATAGGATCACCAATCCTCAGCATCGAAATAATGAAACCTCGGAAAGGCCTAACGGCCCGACCGTTGTATTAAGAGTATACCAGTCAGCGAAAAGCTGAACTTGGTCAAGACCTCAAACATAGCAACGCCATAAGGAATTACTTTTCACACCGAACCGTTATTTCAAAAACCAAAATTTCTTTCGAAAACCACAAACCTTCTTTTAAACCTTGGATTTTAAAAACCAAACCGACGGAATATCGGTGAGTATCTTAGAATGATACAAGAAGAGTTGGCAATAGAATACTTCACCTAGGCGTGTGACGAGCACTACGAGTGTACCCAAATACGGGATGTGGGACGACCGCACTCCGAAGGAGCTTGCGGGCCTGACATGTAGTTAGGTAAGTGGTAACGTGCCAAGAAGGTACCCCACGTATGTAAGCATGTAGTGTACAAAACACGGGAAGTAGTCAACTCTGTTCTACAGACCATAAGTAAATTCAAAGCAGAACAGTTGGATACCTCGAACGAGCAAAGGGAACTCAGATAACGTACAAGCTAAGGAGTCAGAAATCCACTCCAGGAAAACCATTAGGAGTTAAAGTGCGAGGAGCACTAACAAAGGAATAAGACATTGGGTATGTCTCAAGGTAGTGAGTAAAGTACAATGAGAATACCCAGTCTAAACACTATAGGGCAAACGCCTACATTGACACTTCAGTGCTCAATGAACGGGATGGAATTCCCAGAACAACTACCACAAACACCAGGGTGATCATATAAGGTACCAAGGAATATCATCATCGCTGAAGGGAATACCAAACCCGTATAACATAAGGAAAATCACCAGTGGTCTACCCTAAGAATGGGAGACGCTATAGTCCTCACGGATAACTCAGATCCAGAACCGCAAGGCAGGAACAAACTGAACTACTCATAAACATCAATCAGATGCAATAGCATAATCAATAATACCCAGGAGCAATCCATAAAGGGTACCAAGTCAAAACAGTCGAACAAATGTTGTGATAAGAGCCCACAATTGGAACGAATATACGGTTAGAACACCGAAGGGATCCCACTTGACAGGGGATACCCCAAAAATTATGGTATCAATCAATACCAGGATACAAAAGGGCCTCCAATGAACGGAAGCGTGATGCGACGATCTTATCATGGAGCCCAGTATCACTTTAAGCCATTCTTTGGCATATGGAGAAGTAACCACCTTGGAACAGCCTATGATGAGCAGAGCTCTAGGTAATATGGCTAATATGCTATGAAACTATTACATTACAGAGTTCAACGGTTACAAAACCAGTTGTGGACCACGTGGAAAGTAGTCAAGGACGACACCAATAAAGTTTAATGACCAACAATCAAGGATACCCCTCATAAATATGAGACCGCAAGAGCGGTGAACATATGGATCCCAAGAAGGGGATACCATCAGTAACTATCGGGAAATATATCCCTTTAAGAACTACTAATCTAGTCAAGCTTGAGCATACAATAATTGCCAAACAATGTGAATAAGCTTCAACAAGCAATTGATGACAACCAAGGAGTAACCGGTTATAAAACCAATGATGCTCGGGAGCTCAGAAAAATAAAAGAATACCATATTCTGTATTGCCAAATACATGGGGAACCATTGTATAGGAGACAAGAATGCGTGAGCTGAAGCTAGCAACAGCGGATGCCATGTGAACCAACACCGTGAAATCAGTAAGAACATGGTGCGCAACAGGCGACCAACGTATGTAAATAACCACCCAACACTATGGGGTTGTTAATACAAGATGGTAGACAGACCGGGCAACAAGCCAGAAGTCTGCACCAAATGAGGAAGCACCACCTGAAAGAGTAACGATCAGTCCTATTGCGACCTCATAAGAGACTTACTGCCAAGAGTTTACGCCTCTGCACTCTGTATGACTGAGTGTTTTGGTATTGCACTTGTGCAGTTAACGATCAAGTGAGATAGCTAGGAAGATGGAAAATGTAAATCATCGTAAATCCCTCCTTTCACCAGTAAACATGGCATAAGCCAGTCAAGCGAAAGCTTAGAAACAAACCGTGCGGCCTAAGGCCAAAGAGCACGAAGAGTGTGAAACACACCAACAATCACAAGATGTGAATTCCATTGGAATAAAAGCGAAAGGAGACTTAAGAAAGTCACAAGGACCGACGCATTGAAAATGCAAGGTCATACAAGTAAAGAACACTTGTAATGAACCAGAGAAACTGGTATAATTCAGAAGCTACTAACAGTAGAGGAAGCACTACAACCAAGTAGTGACGTAACCTCAACCGACAATAAGTCGGAGGAACCAAGTGAATGATCACTACAAACACAACAGTGTACATACAGATTGCCAGAGAGCTGGTTATGAATCTAAAACTCATCGAGTTCGAGCACGGTAAGAGAATACCACACTTGGCTAATAACCTTGTTCCCACAACAAGAGGGATAAAAAGGTGATGTGTAACACGTTCAAGATAACAAGAAGGGCGAATAACCCAAGTTATCAGGGTCGCGCAGCAGAAGCTAGTGGACCCAGAATTCTAAGCGAAATACATCTAGTGAATAAAAGGCTAATCACCAATGCCTCAAAGCCATTTAGGCTAGAACCGAATCCGGTTAAGAGTTGAATAACTCCGATGGAAATTCTTGATGCAGGGACTAACCGATAGTACGGTTAAGACCCGCTGATCAAGGAACATTGTATAATAGACCGCATGGAAACTGAACCACTCCATGACGGCTGAATGCCTTCGACCAATGTCCAATGTTGACACATGGTAGATTACGTGGGCGTAATCCCTTTTAAGGGGGGTAGAGCGAAAACCGCGAAATGTATGTTTTACGTGATAGGTGCGTAAACTACAATGCGCATAGCGCAAGAGAATTTGTTTTGATGGTCGATACTTATGTTACATAAACATTTGTATTCACTCATCGTGTAATTATGGTAACTTGGGAAGTAAGTATAGGAAAAGGAGTAGAAAACTCCAGGGTAATGAGAAACCCGATTGGTAATAGTATGAAGAATGAGTATGTATGGGAGACTTGAGGAGTATAAATCAGTACGGAACCGATGTATGTAATGAGTATAAATCGGTATACAACCGACGTATGTAATGAGTACGAATCGGTGTACAACCGATGTATTTTATGAGTATAAATTGGAGTATAGCAAATTAATGGGATATGATACCCTTGAATTCTTAAAGTATAGCAGTTGGAGAAGATGTAGCAATAATTGATGAAATGATTAGTAAGTAAGTAAGTGAATCATATGAATTGGAAAATGTATGTGTATGATTATGAGTAGCAAGATTAAAAAGATAGAAAACGAAATAATGTTTGACAATCTGTCTGTTTGTATTGAGGTGGGAAGTGGAACTTGATTTGCTAGCGATCAAGGGAAGCCGAACACAAATTGGAGTGGAAGGATAGTTCAACACCAATGCTGATCACATTGGGGTTGAAGGACTCTGGAAGCTCCCTTAAGTGGCCACAATAATAACACTAGTAATAGGAATGATCATCATAAATTGAAATTGGGAGATGTATGCAAGGTTTTCAAAATGAATTTCCAAAACTAATTTGGTACAACGTTTTCTTCAAACTCGAGAATGAGGATCGGTTTTAAAACCGCTCCACGGGCGCTAGTGGATCTTCCATGCCTAGGCACGGGTATCCGGTCGAAACCATAGGAGGTGAAGCTAGTTTTGAGTCTGTGGAAGTGTAGAGTAGTTTGAAACCACTACACCGGGTGTACGGTAACAGTGTGTGTTTTGTATTTTTCCAAGGGCACTGGGGCATGTAGTCCCGAGTAAGTATGAGTAAAGTATGAGTAAGTAAGTATGAGTAAGTGCCTGAGGATCTCTATATGTGCAAATGAATTTGATCAGAACCAAAGGACCGTAGAGCCAGAAAGCGTAAGTGCTCAAGTCATGACGGCCGTGAACCAGAAAGCGTAAGTGTTCAAACGTGACCGGTACCTGAGGGATCACTCTCCATTGGGGGAGGATTGTACCTAATTATCTGCGGATGGACCCCCTTGGAGAGGAGTAAAACGGATATTTTTGATTGCTATGCATGCAGTGACATGCTGTTTGGATGCGTAGTATGCATCATGTCAGACATTTGGAGTTTGACAAGTTATATGTAGAGGTCATAACCTTAGCATAGAGTATTGGTACAAGTAACAATTTTAGATTCACCAACTTTGAGGGCAAAGTTCTTTAAGGGGGGTAGATTGAAATACCCCGAACTTAAATATGGTGATTATATTATTCTAATATAGTATTTAAGGGCCTAATAGTGCCTAAGTAATTTTGGTAAAGAAAATAAATCCAAAGGAATGAGAAAAACGCTTAGAAAGCGGAAAACGCTAAAATGAGCGTTAAATAACCATAGGAGGTACGAGACCTCGGTTATAGTATCGTAAGGATTCTAAGGCTTATTCATGCCTAATTAGTATACGGGAATGATTCCCGAAGAAAACGGATCCAAGAAATGTATTAAAACGCTAAAAGAGCTTTAGCGCACGTTTTCGAGGAAACCCGAAAGCGTGACTGTAAGTGGTCAAACAGACCCGTAAAAATTATAAACCAAAATATAATATTAAGCATTTATGGAAGCTTAATAACTAATAAAAATAATTAAACGAGAAAATTCCGGAAAACGGGCCCGGTTAACGAATAGTACTAAAACCGGGTAAATAACGAGCGTCTTCTGTAAAAGACGAGAAACTGCTCCAGCTTAACAGTATAGTGGGGGCCGGTTTTTATTGGGTAAACAACCCTCTCACACACACACACAAGTAACAAATAAGTAAATCAAAAAGCAAAAAGCAAACAAAGTACATAAAGTAAATACCCTCTCACCTCTCATTTCTCACTTTTCCTCTTCTCCTCCCCCATTCTTTTCTCTCACCGTCTCCCTCCTCTTCTCTCATTTGGGCGATTTTGAGAGCTCTTCCATGGCTTCCATGGCTCTCCTTCCTTCTTCCTCAAGCTCTAGCTCCATTTGAGCTCCAAATGTAAAACAAAACACATATTTGACTCCCCTCATCCTCCTCTACATTTCTATCTTTCCAAAATTCGAAAAGGATGAGTTTCACCTTCATGGGTTTTCTCCATTTGAAGAGAAAAGCACACCATTGTGAAGCTTGGAGTCTCCTCTTTCCAACAAGGTAAAAATCTCCATGAAAGACCTCATATTCCTCCATCTCTTTGTAGGGCCGATTTTGCCTCTCTCTCTCTTACCTTGTTTTTCCTCTTGTTTTGGAGCTTTGCTTCAACCCTCCAATGGTGGTGAGAACACCTTCTTGAACCAAGGGCTAAAACCTCTCCTAAAGCACTCCAAAGGTAAACCCTAGAATTTGTATTTTGAACACTTCAATGAACTAGCATAAATCTAAGGGCTAGTGTATTAATTATACTTGTTTAATGTGCTTTGGGTGATGGGAATGGAGTTTGGCAACTCCATTCCCCATGTGATCGATTTGTGCAAGAAAGAGGGAAGAAGAAATGGGAAAGAAATGAAGGAATCAAAAGCTCAAGGTAAGAGCTCCTTCTCAATGCCTAAATTAATGCATTAGAGTAATGGGAATGGGTAAAATATTTAAAGAACCCAAAACCTTGTACTAGTATTGAGAATTGTGAAGTTTGAGTATTTAAGAGCAAGTATTTGAATTGAAGGCTTTGGAGCCAAGTGTAATGAGTATGTGTATTGGTATTGTGATTGATGGGTATTGGTGTATTAAGATTTCTTGGTAGGTGTGCTGGTAGAACCCTTGTGGTTTGGCTAGATTAGGAATGAATTTGGTGGAAAATATATATGTGGAAGTTAGAATTGTAGATGAACTATGACAAAATCTTGGTAAGAATTATGCACGTAGGGATGACTTGGTGAATGGGAGAACCAAGGTATGTATTGGGATTAGTAGAGATGTTAGTGGATATGGAATGGTAATTGTAGTATGAGGGAGAGGAAGTGTAAAATCTGTAGCAAAGTGTATAAGAATACATTGGAGAAGTTAAGAGAATTTAATGTACAGGATTTTGGTAAGATGAGTGTTGGAACTTGGGTATAGGTAGTGCAATGGCTTGGAAATGAATTGGTATGGTAAGGAGAGGTATTTAGAATGCTAGGGATGGCATTGGTTGAGAGAGTATTGGATGGGAGAATTGAATTGTAAAATCTGTAGCATGAGAGTAACAAAAACTGTTACATGTGTTGTAGAAGAAGTAAGAAAATTGTGTAAGTTGTTGATGAATTTAGTAATGGATTTGGGGGATGAATTAAGGTATTTTAGGAAGCCTAATTAGTGCTAAATCATGTGGGATTACATGTAGGAAGATTGGGGAAGAAATGGGTAAGAAGAGAAAAGAAAAACAAAACCTGTAGCAATGTTCTGACTCCGTCCGACCCAGAGGGTGAGTCGGGTGGGTCGGACATGGCTTAATCAACGAAAATAAAACATTCTGGAATGGTCCGACCCAGGGTCGTAGTCGGACATGGGTCGGACATGCAAATTTTTACAGTGTCGAAGTTTCTGACTTCGTCGACCCAGACGGTGAGTCGGACGTGGGTCGGACGGAGCTTGGATGACGGGACCGAAACCTTCTGGAATGGTCCGACCCAGAGGTGTATGGGTCGGACGGAACAGTTCTGGGTCGGACGGGAGGAATTTCAAAGAACAAAAACCTACTGGAATGGTCCGACCCAGGGCTTGGGTCGGACGGCCCTAACTTATAAAAAAAAAATTGTAACATGGTAATCCTATGTATGTATATATATGGATATACACATATATAAAGAACCTTAGTAATAGACCATTAATGTAACACCAATGGTAAGGAAGTAAGTACTTGAGTAGGAAAACAAGTATGGAAGGTAATTAGGAAGTGGAAAGTAAAAGGACATTAAGTACACCGGGATAACGGGAGTAGTAAATTTGTGTATTGTATGAACATCGTATTAATGACAATGTTGGAAACATTATCAGTGGGAACAAGTATGAACCAAGGAACAAGGGAACACACGGTAAAGCTAACCCCGGTGAAAGGTATGATTTCCTCATGCCCCGTATGCTAACCGAGTTACGTTGATTCGTGTGCTGTATGCCGGCTAATCAAGACTAAAGCATGAAAACGGTTTATTGCCTTTCATTATGTCTTGCTGTATGTTGATTGAGCTAACCTTCTTGAATGATTGTGTGGCTTTACTTAGTGCGTAGACCGACTCATAGATGAGTCTTGTTGTGTATTGACTCGTAACGAGAGTCATGTGTGAATTAATGGAACCGTAGCAACGCACTAAACCAACAAACCAATAAATGGTAACGTAAACCACTGAACTCACTAGAATGTGAGAGAGTGTACGGGAGTAATAACCTCCCGATAACGGTAGGAGAAACGAAATGAATAATCCACAAACGAACAGTAGTGGAAGTATATAAGTAATCTCTATTAGAGGAATTAATCTTGGTGCAAAACATGAACCATGAGAGTAGTAAAGAATGATGAGGGATCTCCAAACCCCTTAGTAACTAGTCGACCCATTATGAGAGGACCCGACTGATGTAAGTATGCCCCGAACGAGAGAGTATTCGATATGTTGGGGAAACCCTTAAATCTGAGGATACTAGACGGTGGTAATTCCCTATGCTAACAGAGGTTATCGAGAGAGATACTTCTAGGCTAACCCATGAGGTTGTATTGTGCTGAGAGAAGAGTGTTGGGAATTCGTGTAGTCCGGTAGTACGGACATTTGAGTATTTGAGGAGCTAAGCGTATAGCCCTCGTATTGTAGGTCCGGTGGCGAGTCTTGAGTATGACTCCGCCCAGAGGCCAAAGTAATGAGTATTGCGTATGTATGGGTAAGGTAATGAGTATCGAGTAAGAAGCAAGTATGAGTATGTAGAGAGTACCGAGTACTGAGTATGTATGAGTAAGTATTGAGTATTGAGTATGTATGAGTAAGTATGAGTAAGTAAGGAGTATTGAGTAATGAGTATGCATAAGTGTAGTAACGAGTACGGAGTAGGAAACGTGTACGAGTAAAGTATCGAACATGGAGTGTTGAGTATGTAGGAGTAAGGAGTAGGTATGAGTGGAGTAGTGAATACCGAATATAGTACGAAGAGTAACGAATGAATAACAAATACGAATGGTTGACCATCGATCTGCCTTCCTTAGTAAGTAATGAATTTGTATGTGCATGTATGTATGGTTGTTGTATTGTTGTAGCATGAGTATGTATGTAAGCATGTAAATGAACTCCATGTATATTCGACCCAAAGTAGTCGATGTACCGCGGTTAGCACGCGGTATATGCGGAAGTCATATTCAGCGTAAGCTGACCCCCTCGGGGGACCATTTTTAGTGTGCAGGTACCCGAAGCTGATCACCGTTCGAGAGAGTAGGACGGGACTGCTGCGTAAGCATGGGTAGTGTATAGAAGGGATTGGTACTCGTATTGTAATGCGAATTTGGAAGTTTAAACTGTATCGGTAATTTAAGGATTGTAGTATACTCGGTATAGTAATGTATTGGAGTTGTAATTGGGTTATGGATGAGTATGAAATGGAAAGTATTGTATTGTGTAGAGTACTCGGTATGTTCATATTCATCAGACCGATAGTATGTAGTATTGTAACCCGCCTTGTTAGTCACGTGGGTGACTAACGGCATTGTACACCCGCAGTTGAGTAAGTAATATCCGCTGCGAAGGTAAGTATTTGTACGGTAATGACGGTATTAGCGGTAGGGGTGTTACACTGTAACTCAGTGTCCTGTATTAAAGATGCTTTGAGTAGACAGCACTTGATACAAAAGTACACATAGAGGAGGAGCCACGAATTGAGCACAAGATGCAACCAAAAGTTGTGGCAGTAAAACAATATTCTCATATCTTATCCAAGGAAATCTAAGAAATCTCATATGCGTCCGAAACCCACCATCAACCAGAGTCTAGCAAATTGGAACATGATAAGATGGTATCACTGTATGTGAAATACCCCTAAATTAATTTAAAATAATTTAGGGGATTTCTTTATTAAACCTTTAATAATACTATTAAATATTAAATTATTATGTGGAATTATGAATGTTAAATTAGTATAAGGAATTATGAATATTAAATTATTGTATGGAATTATGAGTATTAATATTATATGGAATTATGGAAATTATTTAGGGGATTCCTCCTATGTAACTCTAAAGAATACAATTAAGTATTTAATTATATATATATATAGTATTATGAATAATAATAATATTTATAAGTCCATAAATCTTGGGAAAATTTCTAAACACTCCAACTATATTATAAAGATTTTAGGAAGTGTTGGAACATTGTTTTGAAACATAAAAGTCAATATAAAATTCTAGAAACCTTAAAGCTTATTAAGCCTTGCTAGAGTTGACTTTTTGAGAATGGTCAAACTAGGCCATGAAACCTATACCAATAAATAGGTTATGGAAAACCATGAAGATCGATAAAAAGAACGTCAAAAACGGATCATCCTAGCCAAGTTATGCTAGATTGAAGTTTGAATCAAAAATTTAATAGATGCCACGTGTCACTCTGTCGGGTCGCAACATTAGCCGATTCTATTCCCTGATTTTCGGTAACAGTTTCAGTTTTGCCCTAACTTTAGACGGCTATAACTCTTCATCTCTCCATATTTTCATGCCGTCTTCTTTGTTGTCTTCTCCTACATTCCCTCTAAACAACTATAACTCATACAAACCCTAACTTCTTTGAATCAACCGGAAAATCGAGTCAAGTAGCCACCTTGCGAAACGTGTTTCCAGAATTCCAGTTTCTCATCGATTTCAGGTAACTTGCGTCGATCATAACTTCTTCGTTACTCATCCAAACTCATTGTTCTTTAGCTCGTTTGAAGAGCTCTAATTCCTCTAAAACTTTCATGTTTATGGGTTAAGCTAATTCTCACCGATTGGAAGGGAAAGTTGTCTAAAGTTTCGGTTTTGCTAGCACATAAAATCATACCGAAACTGTAAGGTAAACTCGCAACTTCTAGCTTCAATTTTTTTGTGTGATGCGAGTAGGATTGGTTCTGCTATCATTGTGTAGATCTATGTTTTTTTCTAATGAGGACCAAGAACATGGTCTAACTCGATCTAGAACGTATTTTATAGATCTCCAAGTTCACTACTCGAACAGCTCAAGTTCGGATTTTTTCCAGATTTCCGATTCGAAATCACCAATTCGCACAACTCCGGTGAGTCTCGATCAAATTGCTCCGATATTGTCATTCGTAGTCATGTTACCGACCTAATCCATGTTCCAATTTAGTCAATTACGTGTTAGATTAGGAGGATTTGTGGAAATTGTTTTCGAATTGAGTTCAGTAGCGGATAAGAACCTAACTTTCGAATTGAATTCGAATTCCATCGTAAACTGCATTATAATGGGGAAACATGTATCATTAGAACCGAAATTTGATTACGAAACTATAGAAACAAGAATCACTCGATTTCGTTCTGTAGATTAGGAGATATTCGTGAATTAGTACTCGCCCTGCTCACTGACTTCGCTGATGAACTCGCGATACAGGGGCCGTCCGATCTCGTTCTAAGAGATTGGACGGCCAAGATTAGATCTGGTGATTATAAGTTGTTTAAGTTTCTATAAAAAAATCAGTAAATAGCTCTAACTTGTTGATTTAGTTAATGGCCTTCCCGAAGGTATTTTGACTTGAAATTTTAACCATAGGTTCCTATTTTTATCTAGTTTATATTGACTTAAATTATTATGGTTTTGGAGTTTTTAAACATAAGTTATGATTTTTACAAGTTACGGGTTTTCTGGAATTATTCGGTTAAATAAAAAGATATTTTATGAAATAAAAATTTTATAATATGATAAAAATGTTATAGTTACTGTATATTAAATTTGGGAATTTTGGGCAATGGTAAAAGGTTTTAAAAATTGTGTTTATGAGTTTTCATAGGAATAACCTATAATATAAGGTTTTAATGTAAAAAAAATTAAAGTATGGTTTGTTAATTAACTTTTAAGCTGGGGAAAATAAAGGGAATAAATTAACATTTTATAACGTAGTTTATAATGTTTTGTATTAGCTTTAGAGAAATGAATTATTTACATATATGTATTTTACTTACTTAAGTAGGAATATATAAATTAAGGAATTAAGATCCTACATTTTATTTACTATGGGAGTTAATATTTTAAATAAACTAAGGAACAAATATATATATATTATTTTACACATTTATAAAAAAGGAATTAAGGAGTAACTATAGTAAATCAAGGAATAATTAAATTACCACTTATAATAACTAAACATTATAAGAGCTAGAACCCTAAGATATGGTAAAGAATACTTTATGAAAATATACTTAGAATACAGTTTAAGGTTGTTTTAATAAGAGATAGTTTAAATATGATAAATTACATAGGAATGTCTTAGTTAATTTCCATACGGCTATATATACCTATGTAAAATAAGGGAAACATTATTTAATAAGCCATAGGTCGGTTGTAGTTATGCCTAAAAGTTATTAAACATAATTAAATACAATAAACTACATAAATAATGTTTTGAACAAATCCTAGTATATATAAATATATACACATTTAACATAAATAAAATTAGATACCTTATAGGAAATATAATACGAAGGAATTAATAAGTTAAACTAAACCTCTACATAATGTTAATAGATGAATTTATATGAGGTGGTATTAAATTATAGTTATGTATTAGGCTTAGAGTTACCGTTGAGTTTCCAAGGTTATATATAACCATATTAAAATACATGTATAGTATTATTTGTCAACGACCAGGATGAATCTTAAATTGGGATTAAGTAATTAATAAGTTAAACTTAGGAAAAAATTGTGATTACATAAAATGTTGTACAAATAGATCTTATTCCATAATTAATGATAAGCAAATGTAATACGTTTACATCTAGATGTTCTTATTATATAAACCATAGTAAAATAAGTAAAATACTTGTACATCTAAACGTGAGGTGGATTAGTAAGTCTATATTTAATCATTCTTAACATTTATAGTATTGAGTAATAACTTAATATTTTAAGATAAAATCATTAAAAGGCTTATGATATAAAACGATATTAAACTATGATTAGGAGATAATCTAAATATTAATCCTTAAGTTTCTTAGAATTAGTAAGCCATATAAAATACATTTATTACCAATATTCAGGATGTGAGTTTATAAAAAGTGATGTACATAATAGTTAAAGATTTACAAAAAGGTTTGCAAATAGAAATTGATACTTAAAGTCATTGAACCTTTAATTAGATGAAACTAGGTTACATAAGAGATTATATTGGTTTACCTTTTGACACTGGAGTTATTAATGTGTCATTGAGTATAATAGGGGGAATTTTCAGAATAGTTATTATTAAATAATTAACAATTTCACTTACGAACCAGAATTTAATTCTTTGATAAATTCTACCTTATGTAGATATATTGTCCATCCTAAATACAATAAAGGAAATTAATTATAAGTTATACCTTTGAAACCTTTAGGTTTTGTAAACAATTTAAAACGTATTTAAGACTTAAGTTAGTGAAGTTTAGTATAAAAGGTTTGATACATAGCATATGGAGGGAATGTGGGTAAAAATAGAACATTTAGGAAATTAATGTAAGTAAGGATACATAAAAGGTTATCTAAAACACCTTATTATATAGTTATGATAAAGTAAATAATATACCCTGTGGATACTAAATGTAAGAGTTTGATGAGTCTAAGTTAATATAATATGGTTATTTCAAGATGAAAAGTAAACATCTATGACAAGATTTTAGATGGTGTAATTAAAGTTATTCTGAACTAAAGATAGAAAATGAGTTTAGTAATCAATTAAGTTTATAAAATGCTGTCTACAACACTATGATTCCAATAACAAGATGTAGATCTTAATAGGTTAAGGGAAGACTTAACATAATGGATTATCTAGTAGATATGGTAACTTACATATCAATTTCATTGTGAAATAAAGTATAGATTCTAAGAGAACCCATCATAGGTCATAATACATGTTATTCAGAATTAAGAGTAAAAGTATTGAGCTAAGTTTATTATTGAAATCTAAGATGATTATATAATATAAAACACATTTATGATATAAAGGTCTCAAAAGTTTTAGAAGTGAGGATTATGGTTAAGTATGAATAAAGTGGATAAGGTGGAACAATTAACAAGTGTTAGAAGAATACTTTCCTTGGTCTTACAACCTTGAGTATACAACATTCTCAGACAAGTCAAAGTTTATACATAACATTTAAGTGAGGGATTAAAAGACAGTTGGGACTTAGAAATAATAGTGAGGAGTTTATTTAAGCTTAACGTAGGCTACCAGTGATTGATGATAGACTACCTTTAATATTCTTCAGAGTACTGTTGATTGTTTGCGCAAGTTGACTAGAACTGCTACAGCGTTATCCAGGTATGATTTCTCGTACTCCGATATTTTTGATGATTGACTTGTGGGATGTTTTGGAAAACGCTAACTGACTTTAAGAGGAATTTCTAAAAAAGAATTGGTTGTGTGACTAACTCAGCTTGTGTGACTAACTGAGCCTTGAGTATGAAACTTACATGGGTATTGGTTTCTTCTACTTGGTGTCCCGTTAGACATTGACTGCTTAGGGTTTACGCTTCTGCACTCTGTAGGACTGAGTGTTTTGGTATTGCTCTGGGTAGTTAGTGATCTAGTGGGAATTTGGAAAAGGTCAATCTTGGAAATCTTTCTTTCGACGTGCGCGCGTCTTCAATGGTAACAGCAGGGGGCGTATCCCTCGCCCATAGGGGCATTGATATTTAACAGCAGGGGGCTGTATATCCCTCGTCCATCAGGACATTTTTAATTTAACAGCAGGGGGCTGTATATCCCTCGCCCATAGGGGCATTGATTTTAACAGCAGGGGCTGTATATCCCTCGTCCACCAGGACATTTAAATCTGACAGCAGGGGGCTGTATATCCCTCGTCCATATGGACATTGATATCTGGCGGTGGGGGCCATCTCTCCCAATTGAATAATTCCACTCTTGAGTTATTGGTTCTTGGGTCTATCTCTTCATTCCTAGTCCTTTGTGACTACTTAAGTCTTTCTCTTCTTAACCAGAATTGGTTCTAACATCAAAATGGATGCTTACTAACTATGTGGTGTGACTACTTAAGTGGATGACTTGGTTTGGAAGTTCTTTATCTTTGTCTTGTTTTTTCTCTTTAAACTTGATTGTTTTGAAGTGCTTTATCTCTGTTTTACTTTTAAGAGTTTGTTTTCATGTTACTGTTTATTTTGAAGAGTTATGTTTTATAAATTGTTTTTGGAGAATTGTACCAGTTCCATTCCAGGGAACTGACTCACCCCTCTCGGGTGGGCTGCTTGGTTTCATCTTGCAGGTACAAATTGATTTACAGGTGGCCACGACGAGCATGAGTGATTGGGATGGGATTAGGTTTATGGAGAGTGAATGTGTTTTAGTATTGTTATGTTTATGTTAGTTTTCTCGAAGTTTCAGACCGTAACTTAGTTAATTGTAATGGTTTGTAATTGGTGAGGTGGTACCGGTGTTTGGCCCGATGGTCTGTAGCACCTTTAGTTTATTTTTTCCGCTGTTGTTTTTTATTATAGGGGTGTTACAGTATGGGATAAGATACTACGAGAAGGTAAGATGCTATTAGACTGTATGAGGCGTATAAACTCAACCGGTCCCGAACAAAGGCCGTGCCAACGTCCATAAATAAACTCAGTCGCCCTTGAAGTTTTATGATGTATAAACCATTGCCATTACACACCCCACTTAAAGTTTTACATCTAAATGTTTATTCCCTGTATGATGTATATGCACCACATCCCATCCTTTGATGATTCTGGCTTTTACTTCGAACCAACCGACTACGGCACAACGCGTCGTCTCACGATTACAGATTTCATTGACTTCAACTATTTCAAATTCCTAGTTGAGTGTACCTTGATTGTGGCAATGAGAAGTTTGTTCCAACGTCGATTGTCTTCCGAAAAATGATGTTTCCTCTCCCAGTGCCTTTCTGGAGCCAGATGGTAATCGCAAATGACGAAGACGTGCGTCTTATGGTTGAAAACTAATAAACAACAAGCAACACATGGGTATGATTCAGCTGCTGGTGGAATATGAGCCGAAGGTAGATGGTTAATTATGGTCATAAAACTATGACAATTGTTGGCGGTTTTAAGTATGTTTGTAATCTAACACACTGTATGAGGATGCTCTTCCGTAGTAATGTACCACTGTTGTCTGCTCCATTCATTGGGGCTTCTTCTATAATTCAATAAACATTGTACTTCCCTTAATAATAATGAATACATATAGTGATGCATGATTATTTACATGATCGAACTAAGACCATGGTTGTAACACCACCAATCACCGAAGTACGCACACCTAATTTTATTGAAATACAATAAATTCCGTTACATTCTTTTTGGGTGCTTGCTAAAGGCACAACCTGTCAAAGCAGGAGCAGTTGGTAAACTAAACAAAAGGATTGACAATAGATATTTCTTCAATCATAACTAGCATTTGGACAGTTTCTCCTAATATGTCCCCGTTGTCGACACAACCCGCACCTTCGTCTTTCACGTTCATACGCCTCGTCCATCTCATTTGGAATACGTGAAAATGTTGGACGTCCTCTAACTGTACGCATCATATTTGGGTCAGGAACCACAGTGAGGCCGACATACGAAGGCCAGTTGCCTTGGTTACCTAAAGGAACAAATTTGTTCTCCTTATGCTGTATCATCGTATCAAGTCTGTAACGCTATGAACGTAGTTCTTCCAATCAAGTGTGGTGCTGGAACAAACAGCCATAACATGTGAACAGGGGTACTTAAAGGCCTGCCACTCCCCACATTCACATAGTCTTTCGTTGATTCGGACAACGAATTTACCTCTGTCTCACCTTAGGGTAGCATCACCATTGTCAACGACCTCGAATACCAAATCCATCGAATCAATGACAACCACACGTGATAGTTCGATAGGATTTGGTTCTCGTTAACCCTTTCAAGCAGTTGCCTTGTAAAAATCGATCCGCTATTCCTTTGTGCAGTATACGTTCCAAGTTCTCGGAAAATCAATAAGCTTGTAAAGTGTGCTCTCCACAATTGCTGTCACGGGCAGCAAGCGAACCATCTTCAACACACCATTCATGCACTCCACCAGATTGGTGGTTGTATGACCCCACCGTCTACCGTCATCATAAGCACGGGACCATTTCTCCACTGGGAGATCACTGAAGAAGGCAGCAATCGAGGGGTGAAGAGATATTAAATGACTCAATCTTTCATCAACAATATCCTTCCTAAATGAGTAACCTAACAACAAGCAAATAAAAATCAAACAGTCATAAACAATTACTACTAACTTACAGTTAATTAACAGAAGTTAAATCAAATAATTACCGGTGTTTATCAAAACTTCTTCCATTCCTTTTCCCATATCTGGTTTGAAAGTTCGAAGCTACGTGACGGACACAGGAAATGTTCTGCGTATGGTGGAAGCCAGTATGATCCTCCTCATAATTGACATTATAGCTGCGGCACGGTCAGTAATTACAGCGACATCACAACGTGGCCCGATAACTTTGTTACGCACACGATCGAGAAAATATTTCCAGTCATCCCTGGATTCCCCGGAAACCAAGCCGAAAGCCATGGAATAATCTTGTTATACCATCTTGCGCAACATCCACTAGTAACTTACCCTTGTACTTCCCGTAAAGGTGAGTCCATCTATTTGCAGTAGGGTTTCATGTACTTGAAAGCAGTTATGCATGGCCCGAATGCCCAGAAGCAACGCTTAAATTGCCTAACCGATGTGGTTTGCATCTCGTTCTCAAACACAACATTAGACTCCAAATCCACAAGCGAAGTAGGCATGTAATGTCTTATGGTTAAGATGTACCTGGGCAGTTCGGCATATGACTGCACCCAATCCCCGTAAACTCTTCTTATGGCTCAGCACGACCCAACCAAGCTTTTTTATAGCTTATTTTCCTACGATACTCCTGCGGATTATTGAATAACCGTCTTCACTTGTAGTCCGGATTCTCCTTCACTCGTGGGAATCATCGCCTCGGCAATGAAATGGTAGGTTATGAACCAGTCATTATTCTCGTTCAAGACAGGAGAACACGAGTGAGGAGTGAACTTACGTACACGCCATTCAAATGCATCCTTCAACAACATGCTCGAAAATAGAACTTGCATCCTTCATCTTGTCGACACTTTAACGCGTAGACTTTTCTGGTGTTTTCTTGTGGTAGAAAATCAACATTTTTTGCAAGTGATAATCTTTGACAGCCATAACAAGAACTTTTTTGTTCAGAAACTCCTGACCTTTGACAAACTCTTGCCCTGGCCTCCAATACGGTATACCACACGTCGGTCGAGATCTGAAGGCATTTGGCTTATGGCTTGTACGTCTACCTACGTTAAGAATGAAGCAATTGGGTGTATAAGGTTCAGCTGGTGTCGAAGGACCGGCTTCGCCAACTTCATCATCATCATCATCAGGGAAGTCTTCCGGCTCCATCTCAGGATCATCTTCCGAACTATGTTCATCACCACCCAAATTAACAGGTTATTCTCGAATGAAGTTGTAGCAGCAGACTCGAACTTCACTTCCACTTCCAGGTTCCTCACGATATCGGATTCTGCAAGAAGTTGGATATCATCATCCTAACAAGAGCGTCGTTGTTGACTTGAAGAGGAACAAATGAAGGGAGTGGGTATCTGCTCTCGAGCTTCCGATAAACAATGGAGGTAATCACGTAATCTCCTCCCAAATTTGAATCTACTATTTTTAACATGATTTTTGAAGAACTGAATGTGGCTAATTCGGATATGTGTGTGAATATAAACCTAGAGGAAGGAGAAATATGAAAATATACTCCATGATTTCCATAATTGAGATCTATATGAAATAGAGAGTACAAGGAATTTCCATAGTTTAGATGGTTTTGACAGAAAGGAGCAAAGGAAGAGGAAGCAATATGATGCATATATATAGATGTTGTGAAAAAACTAGCCGTTAATAGCCGTTGGGAGAAGAAAGAGCCGTTGAAGTTGCATTTTATAAAGGAGACTGACTTTTAGTATGCGCTTCCTACACAAATCGACCACAATTAAAAATACAGATTTGTAGTTTGTGAAGGAGGCGCACACTGCAAGTCAGTCAGCCAGGAGGCTGACTTGCAGTGTGCGCCTCCTTCACAAACTACAAATCAAAAAAAAAACGTACACTAGTGGCGCACAACAGAAGTCAGCCTGTTGGCTGACTGACTTCTGTTGTGCGCTTCCTTCACAGCCAAAACAAAAAATACACCTGCGGTGTTACGGGAGATTTTCACATGCAATGGGAAATGAGTTGGGTAACCAACCTTTGACCGGAAATTTTCGCGGTGCGGGTTATGTGATTTAGGTGCTAGTATAATCTTATATGCCTCTCTCAACTTTAATAAGCTTGGAATTGGTAAATGCACTCCCCTCCCATTCAATTGCAACTAGCGGATAGATCTTTGGTTATCCCTAAAGGGAAGGTAGAGGACTTGGTAGTAACTGTTGGTACATTTGTTTTCCCAGCTGATTTCATTGTGATAGATATGGAAGAATACCAGAGAGTGCCACTAATTTTGGGCAGACCTTTCATGAGAACTGCTAGGGCCCTTATAGATGTGGAGAAAGGCAAAATAATTCTGCGACTTCATGATGAAAAATTAGAATTTGACATGTCTAAAGTAGTGAAGAGACCCTCACAGGCTGAGGCTGTTTTTGCTATAGATGTCATAGATTCAATTGTGCAGAATCACTCTCTCTCTCTTGTTAAATCTGATGCCCATGAATTAGCTTTGTTTGAGGCTTGTTTTGAACAGGAATTCCACCTAGAAATGATTGAAATGGTGGCTGAGTTGAACAACAGATTTTCTGGGTATAGACCATGCTATCCGCCACCCGAACCATTGGAACGAGCTGCTCAGAAGCCGTTGCCCTCGGTTGAGAAGCCTCCCACTGTGGAGATGAAACCTCTACCCTCTCATCTTAAAATATGCTTATTTGTCTGATCCGTGTGTTCTATCTGTTATTATTTCTTCTTCCTTGACAGATGCATAAGAGGAAAGTCTGATGAGAGTGCTTCGAAACCATAAACGAGCTATCGGGTGGACTATAGCCGACATCAAAGGGATCAACCCTCATTTCTGCACCCACCGGATATTCATGGAAGATGACTACAAGCCGTTGGTCCAACCTCAGAGGAGATTAAATCCCAATATGAAGGAGGTTGTCAAGAAAGAAGTTTTTAAACTCTTAGATGTGGGGATTATCTATGCCATCTCCGACAGCAAATGGGTAAGCCCCGTGCAAGTGGTCCCAAAGAAATGAGGAGTTACCGTCGTCCCCAACGAAAAGGGTGAGCTGGTGTCTCAGAGGACTACCACTGGTTGGAGAGTCTGCATCGACTACCGGAAGCTGAACACCGCCACCAGAAAAGACCACTTTCCTCTCCCATTCATTGATCAAATGCTCGAGAGGTTGGCGGGGCAAGACTATTACTGCTTTTTTGATGGATATTCGGGGTATCTCCAAATCCCCATAGCTCCTGAGGACCAGGAGAAGACGACATTTACATGCCCATATGGGACGTTTGCCTATACCCGGATGCCTTTTGGGCTTTGCAACGCCCCGACCACATTTCAAAGATGCATGATGGCAATCTTCTCTGACTTCCTAGAAAAAAGCATTGAGGTCTTTATGGACGAATTCTCCGTCTTCGGCACCTCCTTTGACACTTGCTTGGACAACCTCGAGGTTATCTTGATCCGGTGTGAGGAGATAAATCTTGTGCTCAATTGGGGAAAATGCCATTTTATGGTAAAAGAGGGAATTGTCTTGGGGCACAAGATCTCTTCAGAAGGTATTGAGGTAGACAAGGCTAAAATTGAAGTAATTGAAAAGCTACCTCCTCCAACGTCAGTGAAAGACATTCGAAGCTTCTTGGGTCATGCCGGTTTCTACAGAAGCTTCATAAAAGACTTCTCCAAAATCTCAAAGCCTCTCTGCGACCTCTTGGCCATGGATGTTAAATTTGAATTCACCGAAGAGTGCCTTAGTGCCTTCAACACCCTCAAACAGTGCCTTATATCTGCGCCTATCATGGTCTCCCCCGATTAGAGTTTACCGCTTGAGATCATGTGCGACGCCAGCGACTATGCGGTGGGGGCGGTCCTTTGTCGGAAGAAGGAAAATATATTGAGGAGTATCTACTACACTAGTAGAACTCTCAATGATGTCCAAAAGAATTACGCCACCATCGAGAAGGAGCTGTTAGCTGTGGTTTTCGCCCTCGACAAGTTCCGATCCTACCTCTTGGGCAGCAAGGTTGTGGTGCACACAGACCACTCAGCACTGAAGTACTTGTCAAAGGTGATGCAAAGCTGAGACTTCTCCGATGGATTCTGCTCCTTCAAGAATAGAATTGAGATAGAGATCCGGGATAAACCGGGTGTGCAAAATGTAGTAGCTGATCATCTGTCACGATGGAGGTCCCTGATGATGGTGTGCCAATCAATGAATTCTTCCCAGACGAGAGCATCTTCATGATTGCAGAGACCGGAGACCCTTGGTATGCGGACTTTGCCAAATTATTTGGCAAGGGGAGTGGTCCCACCGGAGATGACCTATCAGCAAAGAAAGAAATTCTCCGACGTTAAAAGATATTTCTGGGAGGACCCTTTTCTCTTCAAAGTTTGTGCTGATGGGGTGATCCGGAGATGTGTGTCTATGAGTGAAGCATAGGATATTTTGATTCACTGTCACTCGGGTGAAGCCGGAGGACACCACGGTCCGGCACGAATAGCGGCTAAGATTCTTCAAGCCGGGTTTTTTCTGGAAAACCCTTCATAAGGACTGCCACTCGTTCGTTGCCTCCTGTGGACCAATGTTAGAGGCTCGGGAACACTTCCCGCAAACATGAGATGCCTCTCAACATAATGATAGAGGTCGAGCCGTTTGATTTGTGGGGTATCAACTTCATGGGCCCTTCCCATCTTCCTGCTCCAACTTGTTTATTCTTGTGGCGGTCGATTATGTGACCAAGTGGGTTGAAGCAATTGCAACCCCGACTAATGACGCCAAAGTTGTGATCAAGTCCTGAAGAAAAAATATTTTCACCCGGTTTGGTCCGGGTACCGAGAGCATATTGAGTGATGGCGGGTCTCATTTTTGGTAACAAACAGTTTGAAGCGCTGATGAATATATGGAGTGAGACACAAGGTTGCCCTTCCGTATCACCCACAATGTAATGGCCAAGCTGAGGTCACCACAGAGAGCTCAAATGGATCCTCCAAAAGATAGTCAACTCCCAAGGATGAGACATTCAAAAAGTGGAAAGCTCGGGCTCTTTACTTGAGAGACCCTCAGGTTCCTTCTAACATTTACTATGGTCTAGCCAAAGACCTTAAAAAGATGGGCAGCTTCCGGGAGGTAACCCGGACTCCTTTCCACTCTTTAAGCAATTTTAATGTTGTAATGTTTGTAGATCCTTTTGCATGGTGGTTGTTTATTTTTAGCTGTTTGGGCACGTTTTTTGTGGTTTATATGGTCTTGTGGTGACTGTTAATGTTTTGAGGAGACAAACACAAAGGATTGGGGCAATTTTGTTCCGACCGACCCATGGGGGTCGGTCTGGTATGATTTCACAGAGAGCATGGACATCTGGAATGGACCCGACCCAACCTGGGTCGGACCTGGGCGCGGTCCGGTCTCAAATTTCCGCAACCACAAACTTTCTGGAATGGACCGACCCACAGCCTGGGTTGGACCTGGGTCGGTCGGGTGAAATATTTGAAAAAAAAAACAAACTCGTCGTTTTTTTAGCTGCCTTCCCCCTTTTCTTCCTCGCCCCCGACTCCCTTTCCCCAACCCAGAACCCCATACTCCCCTGCGTTTTCCCCTTCACGCGACCACCCAGACACTACCTCACTGCCCTGCCGACACACCACCACCAATCCCAACTCACCTGCGCCGCCGCCCTGCTCCCACCGCCGCCACGCCACCACCGACTCAGCCATAGCAGCAACGACAACGCCACAGCCCACCCACCTAAATCCCTATAGAAATCCCACTTGTTCCCTAAAACCGATTTTGTCCCGATTCCTACACAATTTTTCTCAAATTTTAGCCCCAAATCATCTAGACAACTTCATGGTACTTGTTTCTAGCCCGTTTTATCAATTTTTCATTTTTGCACAAGTTCAATTTTTAGTCTACACTAGTTCTGAAACCAACCGGGACTTTATTCCAAAAATTGTTCAAGTTGTGAAATCAGTGCTTGAAGTGTTCTTAGATATTGCTTGAGGGTTTGTGTGACATTGTAATGACAAGGGTGGGAATTTGGGTGAATTTTAGCATCTTGTGAATTTGCTTCATTGGCCTCAATCGAATTATCCTTTGTTTGACCTTTCAAATGCTGCTTAACTAATGCTTGGGCTGTCAAATGCTATCTACAATTCTCGATGTAATTCCCTTATGAGGTTATATGTGTTGGGGCATAAATTGTGAAAATTTGGTGACTTGTGGTGAGCTAATAACATTTGGGTCCTTATCAGTTGGTGTGCTTTGTGCGCTGCCATGACCTTATCTTGCGTGCGAATGTGGAGGTTCCTAGAACCGGGAAAAGGGTAGAAAAATGGGGGGCCTTGTCCAAATTTTACTTTAGTGGCACTATTCTCTTTTATTTCTTTTATTTTGATCTCCCATCTAACTCCATATCTGTTGTTTGCCTTTTCCTTTGTTGTGTGTTTCTTTGTTTGCTTTTTGATGTTTCAGAACCATGAGTGGACGACCCAAACGAACCCCAAGCGCAGTCCAAGAGTGGCGCCAGTTCGTCTCAGCGATCGAGACTCGCCCCTGTGCCTTTCAGTCCCCCCTCGGGCCTTCTTGACGGCCGCTTTATCAGTGAGGAGGCACGGAGCTGGTACATCCACCCTCGCGTCGGGAATTTGTGCGAGAGCGCACGGTCGAATCATTCAGACCTCAGCCCTTCAGGAGGTGATGGAACGCACCGGATGGGGTGTGTCTTGACATGGGCGGCCAGTACTGCCCTCGCTTGGTGAAAGAATTCTACGCCAATGCTACCATCGAGGCGGAGTACGGGACTACTGCGCGTTATCTCCCATGTCAAGGGCCAGCGCATCCGAGTCACCCAGGAGACCTTTCTACGATACTTTCGACTCCCGATCGAGGATCTCCAATACACAACCTGATCTGTCGGTGATCTTGGTGACCTCACCGGAGGCACTACTTAAGCATCCTCCCTGTCCAGCGCAGAGAAAGAAATCAGGCTGGGACAGAGGTTCGGGTCACCATGACCCTGAACCTGGTCGGTGACCTAGTGAGGAGGTCATGCTCGCGCTACTTCGCCACAACATCCTACCCAGGGACAGCAAAGATCTCAACTTCATGGACTGCTATAGATGGATTATATGGTGCCCCGGACCCCGACCACCCTCTCTCTCTCTCTCCGGCTGATGTTCCATCACCTGAAGCACATCGTGAAGCAGAAGAGTTCTCACCATTTGGGCTTCCCCCCATTTCCTGCACAGCCCAGATTGTCCACCAGGGCGTATCGCCTCGCTGGCGAGATTGTGTCAGACCGCAGAAACTACATTCATGGCTACGCATGCAGAGGATGGGCTTCTCTTGGGACGGGGTGACTTGGGTGAACGGGAATTGTAGAGGAGGACGATCAGCCTAGTGCGGTTCTTCTCCTCCGGCAGCAACTTCCGCGCAACCTCCTTGCTCTGCCCACCGCCACCACCAGACACGATATCTCGGCAGGAGTTTGAGGAGCGCATGGCCGCTTATCAGCGCTAGATGCAGGCCGAGATGGAGGTCAGGATGCAACGCATGCGAGTAGAGTTCCGACCTGATGCTCCCCACCTCAGTAGCCAGTTCATGATGTCCGCTACCCGAGTCTTGTAGTTTTTAAAACACTGTTATGTTGAATTTGGAGATTTGTTTTGTTTATGTTCTTGAGATTCTTTTCAATTACTTATCTCGTACTTTATTGTCTACTTACCGTTATGTTGTATGCACACCCTTTTGGATATTGCATCATTAGACTCATCGATGAGTCTCCTTTGATATCTACCATGGGCTTTTAGCGATTCTCGGAATCCTGTGTTGCGCCTAGTTTATTTTTGTCTATGCATTGTAGAAATACACATTGCTGCAGCACCCTTCAGGTTGAGTAAGACACAGGCAAGAGGAACTCTTGCAAAATTTTCCTGGGTCTCTGACTTGTTACCGTCAGAGGTTGGTAAACGCTTCAACGACCCCGGACACTCTCAGTATGGGGGAAAACCTTTGCCCACTTCACGTCTTATAGGGGAGTACTAGTTCGCTAAATACTTAACGATGATTTACAACTTTATGACTCTATGTTTTGTGATTCGAAAAAGGTCTGTTGTGTTTCCCTTTGGGTTTTGCTTTGAACAATGAGGACATTGTCCTACTCAAGTGTGGGGGAAACGACCTTTTCTTTTTGATGCACTTTTCAATCTCCTTATACATATCTATAGCTGCCATGAAGAAGTTCCATTTGTATTAAGCAAGTCTTTCCATGAATGCTTAGAACTTTCCACCAAAATTTTCAAAAATTTCTCTCTTGAGGAGCAATTAATTGCGGTGCTTCCGTAAATCCCTTTCTTGGTGAATTTTTATTGCTTAGGGGTCCTTTCTAATCTTCTCATCTAGGGATTGCTAAGGGGTGTTTCCTCGTGGAAATTTTTAAAAGGACTTGAGAGGCACCATCGGTAACCAACAAATGAGAGTTGAGTGTTCTATAAAGCAAGGCAAAATGCCAAAGACACAATTCCAAATTATCTCTTCTCGTCTTTTGTTGCAAAAGAAAATCAAATGCAAATCTTTATTTTTCCTTTTTGTTTTACCTCAATGCCCATTCTTGAGAGAAGTTGGCCATGGTAAAAGTTCTCCAAGTTCCAAAGATCTTCAAGCACTTGGAAACACTCTAGATCATACCCCGAAGCTCTATATTTTCATTTGCCCTAAGTACACCCATGTCACCATGAGAAGGTTGGTTGCACTCCTCTTGAGATTTTTCACAATTTTGCTCACCTAAGTTCAAGAATTCATCTAAATACTTGCTTGCTATAAATGTTCCTTCTTGCTATGGGTTCCTAGACAATTTTGCTTGAGGACAAGCAAATAGATAAGTGTGGGGGAGTTGATAAGTGGTGAAATAATGCTATTTTAAGAGCTTTATTCACCTTCATTTTATTGGGTGTGTAACTTATTTCACCACTTAATAGAGTGTTTTAGTGATTAATAGTGAACTTATAAAGTTTGATCTCTTGATAGGTAAAAGCTCATTTTGAGCATACTTTTGGGTTCTCATTGAGCTAGTGGCATGCATCAAAAGATTCCTCATCTCTCAAGATTTCCAACACCACAAACGGGGAGCAATTTCGAGTCACAATGAAGATTCTAGGCCCTGTGCAAGTTAGAGCAAATCTCTGGAGCATGACCGACCCACAGGACCGACCCATTCTGGGTCGGTTCGGATTGGTTTTCCCGGATGTCCAAGCTACTGGAATCGACCGACCCATAAGCCTGGGTCGGACGTGGGTCGGTCACTCACGTGCCTTCTTCTTCGGAGACCGACCGACCCACGGGACCGACCCAGTCTAGGTCGGTCAGACGGCAAATTGGCCCAGACTTACGTTTTTAAAAGCTGATTTTGGGGATTCTTCTCTCATTATCCAACACACACGACTCCAGCCTGAAACAAGAGAAAGAGAGGCGAACATAGAGGAGAAAAGAAGAAGAGAAAAGAAGAGAAGAAAGGAGGAAGAAGAAAGTGAAGATTTCTACCTCCATTGAAGCTTGGGAGCTCCTCTAATGGCTAATTCTCCCTTCTCCTTGCTCTTTCCTATAGCTATGGCTGAGTAGCTCCATTTGTATCCTAGGATGAGGGTTTGAACCCATTTTGCTCATTGAATGCTAGAAACCTAACTCATTTACTACTCTCGTTTTATTCCCTTCAATATCAATTAATGCACTAAATTGATCTCTTATTGCATTTATGGTGGTTTCATTCAATATTTGAGCTTGAGTTTGGAACTAGACCAACAAGGGAGTAAACCCTAACTTTTACTTTCTTGATTTTGGAAGTAAATGCTTAGGGCTATTGATTAAGAGTGCTTGCTTAATGCTATTTGATGACTTGAACCTCCTTTAATTAAGGGGTTTGATTATTTAGGTAAGAATTGGATTTCCCATGTTGAGGATTCTTGAGCTAAACTCTAATAGGCATTGAGATGATGAGTTATGGTTTTGAAGTTCTGAGTGAATTAGGTGATTCCCATTATCCTAGGGTACTCTCCCCATCCATTCCATACACAAACATTTTACTGTTTTTATTGTATTTCAATTAACAAACAACCAAGCTTGCCTCTGGCTAAACCCCCATTTTACTGTTTATTCGCACTTAACTATTATACCGAAGCTCGGGATTTAGAAACCAATTTCTTGTGGATACGACACTTTTTTATTGCAACGAATTGGGTGCACTTGCCCATTTTAGCTAGGTTTAATTACTATGTTTGTAATTTTCCCAACATTACGCATACCTCGATTCAAGTTTGTAGTCGGTATTGCCTCATTCGAAAGTCGTTCGCGCACAATTGATAGCGTAGAATATTCGGGCAAGTAAATTCGCATAAGCATATCAATACCTAAACACACATATCAATTTTATCAAGCATTTACACATAAATGTCCAAACCCAAGGAAGTCCTCATGAACAATTGGACCACACAATAACATACCGTTCACCAAGGTAGAAGACACATGTCCTATCCCGCACCTGTCCTCTATGTACTCAACTCTGGAATATACCGCTAAGTATAAATTCACTACAATTCAAACCAATTTGGTATTCTGCATAATTACTAATCCCCCAGTATTTAACCTTGTGATTAATCATCATCATTACTCGGATTATTACTCGAGTTATTTAAGTTGGGAATGAGCTAATTAACCCTTTATTTATGTTAGTTACTAACATGTTATACTTTCTCAACTTTAGGATTAAGTCCTCATCATACCTATCTCATTTAACTTTAATGAGTTGTTTATTTGACTTCAATGGTCAACTTAGAAGGTTGGTCAAAGTTGGTATGGTCAACTTGTTTATATGACCTTAGGAATGTTATTAAGTTATTTAATTCCTTAAGCAATTCCTTAACCATTCATATAATGGTTTTTATACAATCTTTAATCTTATACTATTGACTTAGGTTTTCTTCCTAGTCATTATCATTCCATAATGAAAATATCAATCTTAATATGTAGTCCCTCATTAACTCCAACATCCTTAAATGTTCACATAAAATAATATGGATTATAAAATCCTTAAGTCTCTAGTGACTTTAAACTCCTCATTAACTTTAGGACTTTATACTTAATGTAACATATTCATATCCTCATCTTTATATATGAGCCTCTACTTTCAATTTTTATAATGTACACTTTAGTATATAATCCTACAACATTACAAACAAATTCCATAATCTAAATATTCACATTATTTTATGTGAATTATTAAAAGTTCTTAAGGTTTATATTATCTCCAATTCCTTACATTAGGACTTATAATTAATGTTCTTTATTTTAATAAACTTATGATTAATGTTATATAAGGTAACTCTCAACCTTAAACATTATTTCTATTCCAACCTTACTCTTAATTTATTAAGTTCTTTGTAACACCCTAACTGATAATCTAAACATTAACGCTTAATTAATCGCACCAACGTCCAATAACTGCAGCAGAATTAACAAAGCAATACAACCGGTGTTACCGCCGTCAGCCACCCATGTGACTGACAAGGCCTTTCAAATGTTCAAGTCACGATCTGAATAACTAGAAACCAAAATAAACGTCATATACAAAACATACCGAGTGTACTAGTTTATAGTCCAAAATACAAGTCCAGTTTCTTGTTCAACTACAATACACATGCATTCAAAGACGCCCTAAAACATCTTTAAAACCAAAAGCATAACAAAGTTTTCTACCCCGTCTACTCTCCGAACGGGATCCGCCATGGATTAAAGCACAAAGGACATGGATTAGTGGCTTGCTCTCATAAGGTAGAATTTTCTCTAAAATTCCTTGAACTTTCGGCCAACCCCTTTGGATTTCTTGAAGTTCATTTCAGCCATGTTTACAAGGAATAAAATAAAGACAAAGTTAGGGTCTTATGACATCTTAACACATATAGAAAGATGTAAGGCTTTAAAGCACAATTTGTGCATTAAGGAAGATGACTCACCTTAAGGCTTACAAAATGGAGTTTGGCTGCTTCAAAAATTTGATCATACTGATAAAAGTATGTAGGAAGTGAGCTTTGAACATATTCAAGAGTAGAATCATGAAATAGCACTTAAAACCCTAATTTAGAGGGATTTACCTTATATAGAATTCATGGAGATTATCGGCCTTTTGGAGTGTGGAAGATGGACATAATTTGAGTATTAAAAGAGTGAAGAAAATGAGTTAAAGATCTCATGAGATTCGTCCATAAACTAATCAAAGGGAACCTTGGAGTTTAAGCTCATTTTTACCTTCATTAGGTGGAGTTGAGCTTTTACTCCATTTCCAAGCTTTATGGCCGAAATTTCCTGATAAAATGTGTTGGAGTTTGAGTTTTTAACAAAATAAAGGTGGATCTAATATCCCCTTGGCTTATAGATGATGAAGATGGAGTTTGGAGTGAAAAGAGTGAAAGGGGATCAAGTTACCATGCTCACCATTGATGAGTTCTTCAAAAACACAAGGAAGAACATGAAGAACAAGGAGAATAAAGATGATCTCAACAATGACAAGAGGAGAGGAGGGAGGTTGTGAAGTTAAGACTTTTTTTTCATTAAATGTGAAATGGTGAGTCATAACTTACCTTAGATATTTTATCTCTTTAAAGCTAGTTTTGGATGACTCGCCCTTGGACTATCCACGCATTGCCGCCCAAAATAAGATATTTTAGTGGGTTTTGATCATCAGGTCTTGTAATTTTAGAGACTTAATGTTGTACAAATGTACTTATTCATGTGTTAGGTTGTAACATGTGTTGTTACATTGTTCTAAGATGTATTCCTTGTGCATTCTTTATGTTCTTTGAATAATTTGTATACTTACTATTCATTGTAACAATATATTGTATAATACATATTTATCTACCATGATTTTGATCTTAAATCATGCACTAATGTATTAGGTGTTTACATTAAATTTAGGGGTTGTTTTCTCCTTATATTTGTTCTCTCTTTAGTCCATCATTTCATGTGGGTTTAATGTCGACTTTTGGACTATACACATTTATTTATATTTGTATGCTTAGAGGTTGTATTATTCCTCGATGAATAAAGGTTCATTAGTCTTTATTATACATTGACTAACCTTTGTTTAACCTCTTATGTTTAATTAATTCCTTGTTAATCAAGGTAATTAACATTTTGGGTGTTCGTTCTCTAACCTTATTATATAATTCATAATACCCCATATATTCATATTCTTTCATATGAATTATAAAATCCTATAATTAACACTAACTTCCACATATTGGTATTAAGACCATATTCTTAATGTTGTATCACATCCTAAATCTTATATTAAAATGTAACACCCCATCCAACATTAACACACTTAACAACAAACTGCAGCGGAAAACAAACTTCATCACATTACTTAACTTCTTGGTGTTACACGCCGTTAACCACCCACGTGGCTAACAAGGCTATTACATATACATTGTACCGGTCTGATGGACTAGATTCCCGAGCGACTACACATTACTATCCCTTTCCATTAACAAAAAACATACACATACCTTCCAACTGTACCGAGTATTTACAAACTGGTGATAACAATTTCGGTCTTACTACACCTACTGTATATACAACTTAAATGATTACCTATGTACAATGACTACCCCGTCCTACTCTCGAACGGCTCCAGCTCTTTGTACCTGAAATAGGAAAAGAAGAGAAAGGGTGGCCCCCAAGGGGCTCAGCACCGTCGCTGGTATGGTAATCCCGCAGCCCGCATGCTACCGGGCCACGCACAACTAATTGTCGTCTTAGCATGCAGTTGATTATATTTAAATCATGCATGCAACTATAGACACACAACACATAACATTCCGCCTCAATGGGCTCAACGAACAGATAACACATCCTTACTTGATAAGTCACTCATGGTATTCATCACCCCTAGAGTGTTTCTCCTCTAATGGAGCTACTTCCTTAATAGACGACACTTACCCATTAATCGGGTTATCCTTAAACGCCTCTTATCATAAACTGGGATTCATATCCATGATCCACATACTCCACATTTTACAACATATAACATTCATCATATAACAACACATAACAACACTTTTCACGTTTCAACGTGCACATAATAACATCACAATAGATATTGCATCATAACAACAATACATAACATAACGGGTACGGTTCCCCTTATGAACCGGCCCAAACATTGTCAGTTCACTTGTAGCCTAGAGAATGTTGCCAGTCTTATGATAAGCTCATTACATAACTGTTACCGAACAAACATAACATAGTATGCCCTGTGGCCCGACGTGAGTCAGTAAAATAGCCTTGGTTAAGCTAAAGGAAGGTTGAAAACCAAATTGGAATACAACCATAACATACAGAGAGGATCGAACTTGATATGACAACGACCCCCATACTCACACGCGTGGCCGGAACAGACCGGACTCCTCACTTCCCCCGTTAGCACTTGTTAGCAGTTCAACATTGAACTCAAATAACGAATCACAAACATTGGGTTAAGATCTGTTAGACACACACACAAGGGAAGGGAGAGTCATACATTCACACAAACATCACACACAAACATCACACACAAACATCATGACTAACTCACGCATAGCCGTGGTTAGAACGTTCCTTAGGTCGGAAACGTTATTACCGGATACCGTTCTCTTGCGTTTACCTAATAGTGGTTAACTAGCCCTTCATGCGCATTAGAGGTTACCGGTATCGACACGTAAACACACAACAACAATAACGACTGTAAACTCGTTTCATGATTTATCTTATAACGTGGCAAACATACAGAAAAACACATTGGCATACAAGCCGGTGTAATACGGTAGGACACAGGTTGCAAGAAAACCGAAAACGATTGTATCTGACAGAGATACCAGAATCTTATCGAGGTATTGGAAGTCTACACGAGAAGCACTAGGTACCGAGCTGAAATTGAGTACAGTGTTTCACCCACAGACAGATGGTCAGAGTGAGCGCACCATCCAGACACTTGAGGATATGTTACGTGCATGTGCACTTGACTTTCAGACCAGCTGGATTGACAAGTTACATCTGATCGAGTTTAGCTACAACAACAGTTACCATGCTTCGATCAAGATGTCTCCCTTCCAGGCATTATACGGTAGACCATGCCGCACGCCATTATGCTGGGATGAGTCGAGTGAGACGGTCATTATAGGACCAGAGTATCTGGAAAAGTTCAGGCAGAAGTTCGCCAGATCCGGGCTAACATGAAGGCAGCTCAGGATAGACAGAAGTCGTACGCAGATGTGCGCAGACGTGACTGGAGTTCGCCGTGGGCGATCAGGTATTCTTGAGAGTATCCCCCATGAAGGGAGTGTTTCGTTTTGGCCAGAAAGGCAAGTTGAGCCCGAAATATGGGGCCCATATGTTGTGACGGAGCGGATCGGCCCGGTAGCTTACAGACTTGATTTACCCGCCGAGCTGGGCAAGGTACATGATGTATTTCATGTGTCCCAGTTGAAGAAATATATGTCTCATCCGTCTCATGTACTTCAGCCTGAAAGGCTAACCTTAGAGCCGACCATGCGATCAGTGGAGACTCCGGTACGCATTCTGGATACCAAGACTCGAGACACTCGCCATAAGTCTGTGAGACTGGTGAAGGTTCTCTGGTCTAACCAGGACGTTGAGGAGGCCACTTGGGAGCTGGAAGATAAGATGAAGGTGAAGTACCCGTCATTGTTTACTTCTTAGTGTTTGTATGTATAGGGTACGGGGCGTACCCCTATTTAAGGGGGGTAGAGCCGTTTCGGTTATGTGTGTACGACATGTATTTGGATACATTGTCTGTGTTGTGTTGTTATGTTGTTACCCTGTTATGTTACAGACCGCTGAGTCTGAATGATGTTGTGATGTTTTGTTGTTTGGACCTTGTGTCCGATGTTATGTAAAGATGTTGTAAATGTTGTTATGGAAGTATTGTTGATATGTGTTCCCGTGTTCTAATATTTAGGATATATGGAAGTGTGAACTTTGGGGACAAAGTTCTTTTAAGGGGGGTAGATTGAAATACCCCAGACCTTAGTATGTTGTTTAAACATTTAAATATGGTATATTAAGACTAAAAAGAGTCTTAGAAGCATTAGTAAGCAAATTAAACCATAGAAAACACAAAATATGCTTTAAGGTCAATAAAGAGCCAAAATGTGCTCTAAGCTTGGGATAAGCTTGGTTAAGACCTAATGAACTTACCAAGACCTTATTTATATACTAATGAACATATTAAACCAATTAGCAAAGAAAACCAAGCTTGAAAACAAGTTAAAACACAAAATGTGCTTTAAGGAGTCTTAAAGCACATTTTTGAAAAATTGTCTTGTAAATGAGTTTTGAATGGCTAAATGTCCATCATTACTCTTTAATTAACATGTGTACTATATAGTATCACATTTGGAAGTCTATATCAATGGGAAATCAAAATTTTCACTTCTATGTGCTTTGTTTTTATGAATAGTAACTTTAATAAGCTAGTTTGTAACATATGTTATTATAAGTAATTAAATTGACAAATAAAGACTAAAATACCCCTTATGTAATAAAGGGGGCCGGTTTTCTTATGGGATGACTCATCCCTTTGTTAATTGATAAGATAGAAAAGAAAATAAAATGGCAAAAGTAAATAGTTACTTTACTTAAATATCTAAACAACTTACCTTTTCCCTTCATTCTCTCTTTCCTTCTTGCATTCCCACCGTCTCCAACACTTCACCTTCTCCATTCTTGCTCTCTCTCATGGTAATACACCACCACCATCAAAACTCCATCTTTGACCACTTGTAATTCCTAGCTCACTTAACCAAATCAAAAACAAACACCACCATTCTCTTAGTCTCATCAAGCTCTTCATTCCTATCTTCTCAAAACTTCAAGACCACCATTTCGGTGCCATGGAGTTCCACCATTGAAGGAGCTTGAGCTTATATTCCTACATATTATTGATCTCCTTTGCTTCTAGGTAAGGAATCTCAAAGAAAAATGATGTTTCCTCCATGTTTTTATGTTGACCGAAAAACACCATTCATGGTGCTCATTATGTTGCTTTGTTTTAGCTTCATTCCAACCTTTCAAGGACTTGGTGGAGTCCTCTCTTGATAGATATTCAAACTCTCTTCAAATACCAAGGTAAAACAACTATCTTAATGCTTTTGAAACAATGTAAAACCTAGGGTTTACAATGAGATTAAGCTTGAATGCTCATTATATTGTTTGTATAATGTATAGAAGTTGACAAGCTATCAAACATCCTTACCGGTTTTATAAGGAAACAAGAAAGAAGTTGTGAGGAAAAGAGGTAAATATGCTAACCTAATGTAGTTTAATGCCTTAGGAGAAATGAGCTTATAATGCTTGTTAAAATTACCTAAAGAGCAAATGGTAAATGACTTAGTGAAATGTTCTCAAGGAGACTAGTAAAAGGACATATGTGTTGTTGTATGTATTTGCATGTCAAAGGCATATATATTGTGGAAATTCAGTGTTTAAGGTTTAAGCATTTTAAGGGCCTAAGTGCCATGCAATTTAAATTATGCACTATATTGTAATGTAGTGTAATTTGGGTGAAACTTTGTGTGTGAGAGTGTTCTTGGTGAAATTAGGTGTTCTTGTGTGCTTAATGGAGAAAACAATGTGTTTTGGCTTAGTAATGTTCTAGGAGAACCCATGTCAAAAATTAGGTAAGGTATAGGAGGTTATAAGTGTTTAAGAGAATTTTGGGAAACTAGGAAGTCTTAGGAAGGGCTAGGTATTTTACTAGGAAAGAAACTATGTATTAAGATGTTTTAGAGTGCAAAAAGGACTTAGACATTGTCTTGAAGGTTTTAGAATACAGTGGGTGTTTAGAATACACCAAAGTCATTTTGGAGTTGTTCTAGGACTCATGCAACTTTGGTAAACAAAGAGAAGGAGTAAACTTGTAAGAGGAACTACAAGAATGACATAAGGATTTAGGTGTAAGAAAAGATGCTTGAGAGGTGATGTGTAAATGGTGAGGAAATATTTTGGTATAATGGCTACAATAGGCATGAAACACCATTTAGAAACTTAAGGAGAAAATACTATGAGTGTTAGAGGTTTGGGTGGAAATTGGTTAAGTATTTAAAGGCTTAGAAAATGAGTGTTTTGCCTTGTCCGAACATCCGTCCGGACATGGACGTTCGGACAGGCCCTGTTGCGTAAAAATTTACAGAGTCTCGACTTGTGTCCGACCTTGGGAAGTCCGGACACAAGTTCGGACGTACCTGCTTCTTCTTTCAATTTTCCTCGACCCATGTCCGAACTTCTGAAGTCCGGACACAAGTTCGGACAGGCGTCTGTTTTCAGTTTTGAGTCTCGACTTGTGTCCGAACTTGGGAAGTCCGGACACAAGTTCGGACAGGCCACTGTATGGACCAAAAACTTCGTTTTAAGGTAGAAAACGATGTCTAAAAATGGTGATTAACCTGTAATGATAATATGAGGATGTTTAAACTAAGTTAGGTGAGTTATAAAGACAATTTAAAGGTGAAGAGTTATAACAAGTGAGAAAATGAAACAAACTAAATATGTGAAGTAACAAGATAACAATGGACTAGTGCGTTAATTAACCGACGTTACTAATGTGTTTAGGATTCTCTCAAGGTGGAAACAAATCGAAGCAAGGACCAAGGTATGGTTTTCTTGCAGTCTGTTGCCTACCGGTTTACACCGACTTGTGTGCTAATTGTTTTTCTATGTGTTAATGACTTTGTAAGATTTAAACCATGTAAAGAGTTTACAGTTGTTAAATATTATTATGTTGTTAAGTATGACTCTCTCTTCCCTTGTGTGTGTCTAACAAGACTTGACCTATTATTGTGAATTGTTTATTGAGTTCAATAATGAACTACTAACAAGTGCTAACGGGGGAAGTGAGGAGTCCGGTCTGTTCCGGCCACGCGTGTGAGTATGGGAGTCGATGTCATAACCGGTTCGATTCTCTTTGTATGTTATGGTTGTTTTCCAATTTGGTTTCCAACCTTCCCTTTAGCTTAACCAAGGCTATTTTACTGACTCACGTCGGGCCACAGGGGCATACTATGTGTTGTTTCGGTGTGCTTGGATCACTATATCCGAGGCACCTTGTGTTAAGTTATCCGTTCAATCTAACAGGACGGTAACGAGTTATGTAACGAGCTTAGCATGAGCATGGCAACATTCTCTAGGCTCTCCATGGGAACTAATTGTATTGGTTCACTTCCTAAAAGGAATTGTTCTTGTGTGTTATGTGTAATGTTGTGTACAATACCCATGTTATGATATGTGTATATGTTATGTGTTTTAAAATGAATGCCATGTCACCATGACAATTAGTTGCGCGTATCCCGGTAGCCGATGGGCTGCGCGTTAACCATACCAGCCAAGGGTTGCTGACCCCCTCGGGGGCTCCATATTTCTTTTACTACAGGATGAGGATCGAAGAAGCGGAATGACTTTAGATTCTAGGATGCAGGTTTACTTTTGATTACTTTTGGATGTTGGGCCCGGGATGCGCCTGTGCTCCCGTGGCGTTATATATTTTGGTTGTGAACAGTTTACAGTGATGGTTTACAGTGAAGGATGTAAGTAAATACTCGGTATTATGTTTATGTATATGTGATTATTAGTTCTATGCTCGGGAGTCTGTTCATCAGACCAATACACTTGTATTTATTCAGCCTTGTTAACCACGTGGGTGGTTGACGGCGTTGTAGCACCAATCGTTTAGTTGTTTAAATTCCGCTGTGATTTCAAGTATGTTATGTGCGTAGTAGGGGTGTTACATAAAACTTCACTCATAATCCTCTATAATTCACGGTTATACCCCTTATTTATTTATTATTACATTTTTGCCCACCAAATGTTTTCTAACTTTACAATCCCAAATCACATTTTATAATTCTAACTCCTTATTTAATCTATTCTAAGGTTCTAACCCAAGTTCTTAATATTGCCGAACATACCCCAAATGTCATTCTTTACTTTTCACTCAATTTTTCTCAAATTTACAAAGTGACCCACATCTTTTCATATTCTAACAATTCACCACTAATCTTCCTGTAATTCATATTCTTAACATTTCTTTCTCCTACTTCGTCAAACCCCAATTTTCCCGCCTAAGTTGACCAAGTATTCTTTCTTGACTCATATTTTCTAGTATCTACACTTTGACCCCCATATTTTCTAAACTTTACAATTAACTCCTAAATTCTTCTTAAGTTCCTATTTTAATCTTTTCTTTTCCTAATTTGGTCAAATCCCCAAAGTCTTCCCAAGTGTGACCTAACAATCTTCCTTGACCTAAAATTTCTAGAAATTATGAATTGACCCTAATTTCTCCATAGGGTTTTCATTTAACTTATAAACTTACAAAAACTTGTATTTTACATTCTTTAACCAATCAAGGCCTAACTTTCATATATATCCTTTGTCACTCCATATATTATTTACATTTACTCTCATCCTTTACTCACTTAAATACTAGAACTTCCCATAATTTCCTAGTAACTTTTAAATAAACTTTTATCTCTAAACTTCATCCACACAACCTATTTTCATAGGTGCTTTTACACCAACCTTTTGAGGTGGTTATACTCACCTAAACACCCCTTAACCTCAGATTTACACACCCAATTTAACACCATAAGGTCCTTAACTTTTTCAAGCATTAAAAACATCAAAATACTTATAAACTTGGCCTAAACACTTGGCATTAATACAAACCATAAACTTAACTTCCAACAATTATAAAATAGCCACAAACACATGTCCATTTTCAGACCTATCAACACCCTTACTGCCCAAAGCTCATTTTCACAAAAGGCTCCTTAAAGTTAAGTAAATGTGACATTTAAGTCCTTAAACCGTTGATAAACATTAACATAGTTTTATGTCATTACCTAGGTAATTTTAGACCATTTCTCATGTCTCAAATTCGTCCATGTACTATTCCCCAACCTTAAACACTTTAAAGCACCAAAACAAGCTTCAGATTAGAACATTACCCTTTAAGCTCCAAGCTAGATTTTTATCCTTGAAATTTCAGCCCTATGTTGATATCAAGAGGAAGGTTAGATTTTTTTATCAATCACAAGGGTTTGTTAATATTGATTTTCTCCTCTTATTCCCCTTTGGTTTTTGGCCAAGTGCTCAATGAGTTGAAGCTCCATTTTTGGCCACATGAGAAGAGAAAAAAGAACCAAATTTAGGGTATTTTATACTCTTTAACAAGATTAAAGAAAGCCTAAGGCTTAAAGAACCAAAATGTGCCTTAAGAAGTGATTTTTACCTTGAAGCTCAAAGTGATGTTCTTCCCTCCAATATTTGGCCAAAGCTAGGAGATGTTCCAAGGGTTAGATATTTGATGGATCTAAGGATGGAAGGTAGTTAAAGCATGACAAAACTAGTTTTAGAGCTCATTTGATAGAAGTCTAGCTTGCTTTTTCTTAGGAAATTTGGCTAGCATGGATGATTAATGAAGCTCATTTTTGTAGGACAAAGCTTAAGAGAATCAGCTAAGTTAGATGGATTTTTGGACAACCATAACCCAAAGGATACGCTTAGAGTTTAATGCACATTTTTCTTACCTTGTTTTAGTTTTGTGCTAGCTAGCTCCACCCATGTTTTCCCCTTCTTTTTTTGGCCTCCAAAGCAATAGGTTTTCAAAAATAAATGAACAAGGATAGTTGTTGGTGTTCTTGAAGAAGAAAGAAGACGGTTTAAGAGGTAAATAGAGTAAAGAGGTTACATCGCCATTGAGGATTTTCTAGGAGATTAACGAGAAGAAGGATGAAGAAGATGGTTGTTCACGTAAGGGAAAGAGGAGGGGAGGCTGTTGCAACATGGGTAAGGAAGAATGAGTAAGTGAGAGATAGTGTAGTAAGTTGTGAGTGGAGAAGACTTTTGTGCCTTTAGGAACCTTCCTTTTCAAGTACTATTTGCTTTTCACTTTTCACTATTTGATTTCCCTACCATTTGGCCGGCCACATTGGATTTCTTTTGTGGGTATTTTTTTTGTAAATTTTGACTTATAATATTAAAGTGTTACATGTTGTGTTTTTAGACTTGTTTCATGTGTTAGGTTGTAACTTGTGTAGTTACCTTGTTCTAAGGTGTATTCCTAGTGTTTTGAGTGATTAGTATACTTTACTATCATTGTGACTATTGTGACTAGTTAAGTATATCTTTAATTCATTCATGAACATTTGTGATCTTATTTCATGTAATGATATATACATGTTACATCAACTTTCCAAGTTGATTTCTCCTTATAATTACTCTCACTTTAGTCCAATATTTATGTAAGGTTTAGTGACCTTGTAGGACTATTTATTTGTTATATACATACATTTGGAAATTGTATAACTCCTTAATCATTTTAGGGCTCATTAGCCTCTATAATTCCCCACCTAATCTTTCATAAACCTTAGGGGTATTCAATGAGGTTTATAAATCAGTCAAACTATATAAACTTAAATGCTAAGAAAATATTTTTATACACAATGATTCGATGAGAACAACCAAGAGAAAAAATATAAACGGTTGGTGCCATGTTTTCTATAAATGTGATGAAAACAATTATAGAAGGTTGGTAAAAATGTTTTCAATCATCAAGGAAAGATAATGCTAAACCTTAAAACCTAAAGTATAAAATGATTTAACAAAAAATTATCCTACACCTCACACCATAAAAACCACCTTATGAGAGTTAAACCGTCGAAGATTATTTTAGGGTTTGTGTAACGGAAGGTTTATAGTAAACCATAAATATATACCGAGTGAGTGACGACATTATAAAGTATAGAACGAGTTAAAGAAAAGACTACCCTACATACCACAACCTAATTTTATTAAAATAATTACGTTAATAAGTACTTGATTTAGAACTATTTTAGTGGTTTATGGTTTTTAGTTTGTTTTGAGTGAATCTTTTCATGTATTTTACTTATTTTTTATGGAATAATTTTGAGCTTCTTTTGTATTATAATTTATTTATTATAATTTTAGTAAAATGGTTAAAGTTTAGGGTAAGGTTCAAGAACTTCAATACAATAAGTTTCTTTCAAATTTGAAATTAAGATTATATTATAAGTTTAGCTTTAATCTAATTTTTGCTATGTATTTATAATTTAGAATTAATTTCAACGTTTAGGATTTATTCTACAATTTCATATTTATTTTAGTGATTAATTTTTTTACAATTAATAGACATGTATTCCTTAATTACTTATCATACTTTTATAGTCACACATTGTCATTATCATCTAATATAGATATATAACACTGACATTTTAAAATAGATTAACAATGGAAATAATCTCTAACATATATATTTTATTTTACGCATGGAGACCCCGGCGCTTGGGCCAAGGTATAATATGAAGATTGACATGTGTTAGACTATGGTTGGGGGAATAAATGAAGAAAAATAAATAAAGAAAAAAAAGTAGAAGAAAAAATGTAGTCACGCGTTAAGTTAGAAGAGTTTTTTTTTTTTTTGGGGGGGGGGGGGTTTGAATGTGGTTTTATTAGTAGGAGAAAGAAAAATACTTTTTTTGTCAAAATGTTATAACTCACAAAATAAGTGCAAAAATAAAAATAATTATACCATTGTTCCATCATTTTTCGTGCTCTTCAAAACAAGATGTATCATGGGTATGTTTTGGTATACTTAATATTTTATGTTTTTATAAGGAGTATATATATACGTATTTTTAAAGTGAATCTTATTCATTAACAAAATGAATTATCTTTAACAATAAAATGAACCTTATTCATTAACAAAATGAATCTTACCCCAAACACTTTAAAAACAACCTTAGGAAAGTTAAAAATGTCTTCGACATTTTTATGGTTTGTAGTACAGGGTTTAGGGTCTAACGATCCTAAACCCTAAACTACAAACCCTAAAAACCTGTTAAGTCGGTAATGACAATATAAAGTATGGACTAATACCAAAGAGATTACCTACCCCCAAACACCCTAAAATCCACCCGCGCATAAGTTTGTGGTAGGATTAACTTTTACTAGTATTAAACAAAATATTCACTTTTTCTTAAACCTTTGATTCACCTTTAAAAAAAACTTTTGAGTCACTTTTCTTAAATCTGTGAATCACTTTTTTTTAAACCTCGATTCACTTTTAGTTATACAATTTCTATTTACAAGAATCACTTTTCTTAAACCTCTGATTCACATTTCTTAAACTCATGATTCACTTTATAAAAACATCCGATTCACATTTCTTAAACCTCTTAATCACTTTAGTTAAACAATCTATGCTTACGAGATTCACTTTTCTTATTACTCTGATTGACTTTGTAATAACTTGTGGTTCATTTTTAACCATCTTTGTTTCACTTTTCTAAAACCTCTAATTCACACTAGTCAAACAATCAAAATCACTTTAGTTAAACAATCTCTTTTTATGATATTCACTTTTTTAAAACCTCTTATTCACTTTTAAGCAACTCTTTGATTTACTTTTTAACATCCTTTGATTCACATTTTAACAACCTTTGATTCACTTTTCTTAAACTTAAGATGAATCTTAAAACATATGTACATACAAAAAATTTAAAATTTATCTAAACATACTCATGTTGGGTTTTATTTTGAAGAGCTCGAATTATGATGAAAAATAATATAAAATTTATGTTATTTGGACTTATATATAATAAAATATAACATTTTAAAATTTTACAAAATGATAAACCACAAAAGGACAAAAGCACCAACTCCACCTTCGTATGAATATAGATAATAGTAAGGGGATACAATTGTCCCTGGATGGTTCTGGAACAATTATTAACCATCAGATCATAAAAAATGAAAATAAAAGGCCCAGATTTATTGACATACTAAAATTGAAATATTGATAAAAATTGGTACCATAAAAAATGGGTTTTTTATCGATTTAGTTTTTTACAATTCCCGTATTGAAGTAATACCAGATATCGCCACTTCCCACTCTTGAACCTTCTCCCTCCACGATTTGCAACCTAGGTGCTACATCGGCGCTCTTCTCCTTGATGCTGGACGAACAAACTACCACTACTATTCTCACAAAATATTCACCGGTGGTCAGGGCCGGCAGGTTTGCTTCTCAGGTTTGCCGTCTTCTCCTGTATCTCCCTTCATCTCCTTTGAAAACCCTAACCGGTGAAAGACTAAGAAACTGTAGCCCACGACCGGCGAACGACGAACAACGAACAAACGAGATCATTAGTTGCTGTTGTTTTTGATTTCTTCAGAAAAGGTAATTATTTTTCTACCGTCACATACCGTACCAAATTTCTGGCAGTGGTGTAGCAGCAATAGCTAATTGATTGCACGTACTGGTAGAGGAATATTTGTTGCTGTATAAGTGGTCTAACTATGAGGGAAGATGGCGCTATCAATTAGAGATTGCCCTGCCAAAACACAATGCTACAAGGCAGCATTCCAGACTCATGCAGGTCACTAGTTCCAGTGTATACCATTCCGAATGACCAATGCCCTGGTCACTTTTTAATCCACAATTAATGACATCTTGTGCCTATTTCTGAGACAGTTTATGTTACTTTTTTCACGGTAGTTTCATTTACAGCAATCACATGGAATTACACTTGCGACATTTGTCCTCAGTTTTTTAATTTATCACATGACCATCGATTTTATAACAATAAAAAAAATCTTGTTTTGCCCACCTGTGGCGTGGCAGCAATAGCTGATTGACCGCAAGTACTGGAAGAAGAATAATTGTTGTTGTAGAAGTGGTCTAAATATGAGGGAAGATGCCGCCGTCAATTAGAGTCTGGTATTGCTTATTGCATATTGCTGGTACTACTTACTTCACATATCTGGTATTTATTTCTGTATACGGTTAGTACTTCTTTCTGCATACGCATTGTATGAATGTGGCTGGTACTATTTACTACAAATGTGTGGTATTATGCATTGCATAAGGCTGGTACTACAAATACAAATTGCATATGGCTGGTACCAAAACTGTTATGACTGGTATTACTTACTGCATATGACTGGTATTACTTACTACATATGGTTGATACTACTTACTGCATATGGCTGGTACTACTCACTGCATATGACTGGTACTTCTTTCTACATATGGATGGTACTATCTGATGAATGTTGCTAGTACTACTAACTGCATATGGTTGGTACGAGTCATGTGTTACTATGCTTTATTACATACATGCTTAGCGCTTCTCTTCATTCTCTTCCCGTGTATCCACCTCTATAGAGATAAATCAATGGACCTGCTACATCTCAGCACACCAGATTGAAGATGTCTTTGTTTCGTTCAATCATGGTAATTTTGCAACCATAAGTGGCGAACAATCAACATAGATGCTATATGCCTCTCTTCATTCTCTACTTATGCCTGCACCTCTACAGAGATCAATCATTGGAACTGCTGCATCTCGCACACTAGAATAAAGACGGGGCTGAAAACAAGATAGTTGCATCTTCACAAAAGATGGGTGTTGTACTTATTTTTATTTATACTGATGTATTAGTACTACTTTACTACTAAAGTAGCACCTCGTTCTCATACACGAAATACCATTAGAATTATATGACAGTCTTATACCCATCCACAACAAGTACCCAATTAGACACAAATAATGTACTAATAACTTGATGTATTAGTACTAATTTATTTTAATGTAGCACCTCATTTTATTTATACATGAAATACCACCAGAATCTCATATGATATTTATATACCCATCCATAACAAGTATCTAATTGAACACAAACAATATACCAATAACTGTATGTTTTAGTACCTGTTTATTATTAAAGTATAACCTCGTTTTCATACACGAAATACCACCAGAATCATATGACATTTATATACCTGTCCACAACAAGTATCCAATTGGACACAAACAATGTACCAATATGTAGATGTATTGATACTAGTTAATCATTAAAGTAGCACCTCGTTTTCATATATGAAATACCACCAGAATCATATGACATTTATTTGTACCCATCCGCAACAAGTATCCAGTTGGACACAAACAATGTACCAATAACTGGATGTATTAGTACCAGTTTATTATTAAAGTATCACCTAGTTTTCATTTACGAAATGCTACCAGAATCATACACCAGCGTAAGCATAAATTAATACGTTGTTCCATTAAATAACACCAAGTTTTCTTACATAACGCAACACAAGCATTTATTTTTACTAAAGCTTTTATTTTAAAAAGTATATAATCCCTTGAATCTAGTAACTACTAGATATTAGTTAATTAAATTATTCGAGAAAATAAAAAATATAAATCTAAATAAATATATAGATTAAGTGATTGTACTAATGAATAAATAAAAATATAATATTCCATAAATTTAGTAACTAATAGAAGGTAAATCAATAAAATATAGAAGATGATACAAAAGATCTACGTAGATATCAACAAATATATTATTTGCATAATTATAGAAAATTTTTCTAAAACGGTTCATGGATATATGTGAATATATACTTAAAATATTCAAAGAAATGTTTTACACTTATTTAAAAACTACATAAAAAGGAAAAAAAAAAGATGTCCAGGACGGTTCAGGGAGATGCTCAACGTCCAGGACGGAATCCACACCCCCTTCGTATTCACGTTATTTTATTATGGTGAATTAACGACTAAACATTTGTCCGTGAAAATGAACTAGGTGGTACATCTTTGACCAAAACATTTTTGTCCACATTCCATACTATCAGTAGTTTTTTGAGAAAGAAATTGTTCATAGGGATGAAAATGACACATTACTACTATAATATACTATATAGCAATAGATACTTAAACGGTTCAAATTTTTTAGAAAAAGAAGAGATATGAATTCATCCATCACGGAACAGAAATACAGTCTCTGTCACTAAAGCCTACGTGCTTGACTTGGTGACCAGACTCGATAAAGGTCATTGATCACGTGTGAAACCTTTAACAATACTGAAATGATTGCCTGAAACATTGCTCTAAAGAATCTCATTCTCCTGGTAGTATCGGGACCGAGGAGTTTTAGTAGTTTGATTTCTTTAAGTGCATTTTTTTTGTTAGTGAGTATATGGAAATTAAGTTAAGTAGATCAAATACAAATTCCGGAATAAATTGGTTTTAAATTAATTCCTTACGTTTTGTTTTTTCATAAAAAGAAAAAAATTCCTTTCGTTTTGAATAGAAAACGGGTCAAACAAATTCTGCGGCCGGCCCAAGGGTACCATAACACTCGGAAGCCCACTAGTAGAATGACAGAAGCGCTGAAGTAGTAAGTTATCTGATTCTGAAACGAGAAACCCTCATTCGTTGCCTATCCTACCGCGCCCATCCCTCGAGATCCAGCGCGGCGCCTCTACAAATCTATTAACATCCTCCCCAATCGATCAAACCGTAACCAAATATCAAACCAAAAGGTGATCTCCATTCTGCTGCACAAATCGTATCGAGCTCAGAGCTTCCACCGCATGTCTGGGTAAATCTATATGTTTCTATAATTTGTCTGCTATCCGACATCAAGTGAAGTGCCGTCCGTTCTTTAGTCTCTCTGTTCTGTATACTATCACTTCAAAACTAGATTTTGTTTTATGAATCCTATGCCCGTGTTTTTTTTTTTTAAAAAAAAAATTTCTGCATCCCTGAAGAAATTCTTTTGGATAAATCTTGCAGTTGAAGCTGTAGAATGGATAACCTTTTACCTTACCGTATAAGAAGCAGAGCTATTAGACTAATCTTAGCTTATCGGGGAAGGGGAGAGCCTAATGTGTTTGCGAAGGTAATTGGAATCTTATCTCTCATACAACTAATTATAATTGTAAGTAAGGGCTCCATCTTTGTGATCTTAGATTTTTTTATAGTACTTACGTGTTACATAACGCCTTTTCTTGTATTTAATGTAACTTCTAACTATTAAGGGTTTGCTTTGTTATTTAAACATAGCACATACACATTTGGGATTTGATTTGCGTCGTCACATGTTACATTCGTAGCCTATTATTAAGAATTTCGTAGGATATTTACATAATTTTTTTATTATGATGGTTGTTAATAACCAGAATAATTAAAGCTAGAGTGTTTTTTTTAACTATCAGTTTTCAATTAATCAAATTAACTGCTTGCTTGCCCCTAGTCATTTGTACTTTGATGGGCCTTAGTTGCTCCAAGAATATTGATGATTCTTAACAAGATGGGGTGGGCTTTAACTTTTTTTAACGCTAATAAATATATAGTTTTCATGATGGTATTTAGTCTTCTATTTGATTTTTGATACTCAGCTTCATTGGGTCGTCTTTGCATATTTTCATAGTAGTTTTGTGTGCTTGCTTTTCTAATTAATACTTTTTGGTTAATGCAGCAAATATTGTATCGCTCATATGTTTGCTATTTCTAAACTAGGCATCTCTGACTAAAGGTGAGTTTTTTTACATTACATCCTAGATGCATTATTTAATTTTATTTTTCAAGCATTTTTACCAACATAAATAAAAAACATAGTTACCCTCACAATGAAATAAATTTTCAACATGCCAAACTCTGACAGTGAGTTGTTTGAGGGTGTAGAAAATCAATGTGTTTGTGATCGTGAACTTGGTGTCCAAGATCATGGAAGATGGGCTGCAACGTAGGATTGTAGAAACTGAGGGTCTATTGTTCTTGGCTTTACTAGACTTCACCTATTCTAATGCTTCAACAAAATGCGAGAAACTTCTTTGACTTGGCCCTTATGACTCTTCTTGGTGAACCACTTATCATCAAAGATTTTTAACTCCTACCAAGGAGTTACGATCAAATCTGATTCGAAAGAGGCTGTTAATCTTCTGACAAAGGGATGCCCACCCAATCACCCTCTAGATTATCTTGTTACTAGATGTAAAAACCAGCTAATGTACCTCAGTCGGTGCTCGATATGTAATCGACTGTGAGCGAAATTGCTTGGCAAATCGTTTGGCCAATATGGCCCATAGTGTAGATAGGGGTTGTTCTGTAATATCTTCACCTCCAGCAAGCATATTGCCCTTGCTGAACCGCGAGAAACCCCTGTCAGTGTGGGTATTACTATTTGAATAAAATAGACATTCCATTTTGATAAAACAAAAAAGATTTTTAACTCCATAAAAATGACTAATACTCTGCCTCCCAAGAAGACCAAAACAACCCTAAAATGATTAGAACACTTTTAGATTCCATGAAACAACCTCTAACATCTCCAACCCTTGATCATGTCATAGACCTGAATATCTTGAAACCTAAGCTATGTATTAAATTAGACTGAGAGTACAAGGGCCATTTCACTAAATTTTGGTGACTTATATCAAGTAAGTATATCCTATATTATGTTATTAAATTTTTAATATAATTATTGTGGTTAATTAAATTAAAGCCATGGGTGTTTAAGGGTTAATAGGTTAAACTTGACTTATTAATGTGTTAAAAGTGTTATTTAACATTTTTGGCTAACTTACCTAGTATTAAAATGACTTATAATGTCATACAAATAAAGAAATGGCGTTAAAATGTAATTAAAAAAAAGTATTAGGATACTTGGGTAAAAAGTTGAGAGTTTAAATGTTAATATGAACATTTATATGTAATTTTATGTTATAAGCCAAAGTTGTAATGAGGCCATATACTTAGGCCATTTTAAATTATGTTACTTAAGCTTTAAATTACATTTAAAGTTATTTATACAATTATTATAAAGTTTAAGGGAAACCCGTAAATAAATAAAAATTTGAGGGCTATGAATAATATAGCAAAAAACTAGGGAAAAATTTCATAAAAATACCAAATAAAAAAAACTAACATGCGGTGGTCTTTTTGAAAAAATTTATGTGGATGTGCCAACCCCATGCAAAGAAGCAGCCACGGGGTCATGGCAGCTTGCCAGAAACCACCCCGAGACAATGACTGCTTCTGCATTTTTTTGCTTGAAGCTGTCACAAGTTTGGGGCGGCTTCAGGCAATTTTGCCGAAAGAAGCCACGAGAATGGGGCGGCTTCAGTGTAAATGTCACCCCTTATCTGAAAATCTCGCCAACCAACAACAGTCGTCGATCCGAGATTTTTCCGGATCGCACGGATAACCTTATCCGCCACTTTGCAAAGAAACCGCCACAATACTATAGCTCCTTCCACCAGAAAAAATCTTTAAACCCCCCCCCCCCCAAACTCACCCATTCTGCTCACAATTCTCACACAAACACTCATAAGCCATTATTCTCATTCTTTCTGAATTTGGCAGAAGTAAGTTCCCATTGTTTCATTTTTTTTGTATTGTTTATTTGTGATTAATTATTATGTTTATTATAGTAATTATTTTTTGTGTTTTAATTGTTTATTAACTTCTAATTAATTCTTCTACCTTCCATTAGTTCTTCTAACTTTTTTTTAAGTTTATAATTATTTCTCCCAATATATGTTATTGTTGTTATAATATTAAGCAATTTTTTACATTTAAAATGCTCACTAACACCATTTAAATTCGTAATTAAATTGACTATTTTTTTATGAGTTACAAAATCACCAATTTTGGTGGTTTAATGTCTTAATTAATTATGTTATTGTTGTTCTAATGTTAAGCAATTTTTTTACATTTATAATGCCCACTAACACCATTTAATTTCATAATTAAATTGACCATTTTTTTATGAGTTATAAAATCATCAATTTTGGTGGTTTTATGCCTTAATTAATTATATTATTGTTGTTATAATGTTATGTAATTTTTTTATATTTATAATGTTCATTAACACCGTTTAAATTCATAATTAAATTTACCATTTATTTTATGAGTTACAAAATCACCAATTTTGGCGGTTTTATGCCTTAATTAATTATCTTAACGTTGTTATAATGTTAAGTAATTTTTTTTACATTTATAATACCCACTAACACCATTTAAATTCGTAATTACATTAACCATTTTTTATGAGTTACAAAATCATCAATTTTGGTGGTTTTATGCCTTAAGTAATTATGTTAATGTTGTTATAATGGTAAGTAATTTTTTTTACATTTATAATGCCCACTAACACCATTTAAATTCGTAATTAAATTGACCATTTTTTTTATGAGTTACAAAATCACCAATTTTGATGGTTTTATGCCTTGGTTTTATGCCTTAATTAATTATGTTAATATTGTTATAATGTTAAGCAATTTTTTTATATTTAGAGTAAATTACTTGGAATCCCCTTGAGTATTAGGCATATTACAACTAACCCCATTGTATTTATCATAATTATTGATAACCACCTTGAGGTTACAGTATCTCTGACTATGAACCCTCAAACTATAACTCTATTATCAAAACGTTAACTACATGTTGTCCCATCAGATTAATCACATTATTAATGTCAGCATGCACAACAAATTTACTTAATCAACATCGTCAAACTCTCTCTTATCCCAATTCTGATGTATTTTTGAGATAGGGTTGACGTTCTTCAGACAATAAGAATGCTGATTAAGCATTGTTTTTTGTCCAGTATGTCATTAATAATGTGATTAAGCTGATGAGTCAACAGATGGTTAACATTTTAATAATAGAGTTATAGTTCGGGGGCTCATAGTCAGAGATACTATAACCTCAAGGTGGTTACCAATAATTATGATAAACATAGGGGTTATCGGTATTATGCCCAATCCTCAAGGGGGTTTCGATTAATTTACTCTTACATTTATAATGCCCACTAACACCATTTAAAATTGTAATTAAATTAACCATTTTTTTATGAGTTACAAAATCACCAATTTTGGTGGTTTTATGCCTTAATTAATTATGTTAATGTTATAATGTTAAGCAATTTGTTTTACATTTATAATGTCCACTAACACCATTTTAATTCATAATTAAATTTACCATTTATTTTATGAGTTACAAAATCACTAATTTTGGTGGTTTTATGCCTTAATTTATTATGTTAAGCAATTTTTTTTACATTTATAATACCCACTAACACCACTTAAATTCGTAATTAAATTGACCATTTATTTTATGAGTTATAAAATCACCAATTTTAGTGGTTTTATGTCTTTATTAATTATGTTATTGTTGTTACAATATTAAGCATTTTTTTACATTTATAATGCCCACTAACACCATTTAAATTCGTAATGAAATTGACCATTTTTTATGAGTTACAAAATCACCAATTTTAGTGGTTTTATGCCTTAATTAATTATGTTAATGTTGTTATAATGTTAAGCATTTTTTTTTACATTTATAATGCTCACTAACATCATTTAAATTCGTTATTAAATTGACTATTTTTTTATGAGTTATAAAATCACAAATTTTGGTGGTTTTATGCCTTAATTAATTATGTTATTGTTTTTATAATGTTATGCAATTTTTTTTTACATTTATAATGTCCACTAACACCATTTAAATGCGTAATTAAATTTATCATTTATTTTATAAGTTATAAAATCACCAATTTTGGTGGTTTTATGCCGTTATTAATTATGTTATTGTTGTTGCAATGTTAAGCATTTTTTTTTTACAATTCTGGTCTTTGATTGTGTCCTAATCTGTACAAGCCAATGAAGGTTTGTTACTCTTACTTATTTCAAAAATAATGAGATGTGAATGGTTAATTTAATTACAATTCAGGTCTTTGAATTCTTAAAACATATATATTACAATTCACCACTTGTTACCTCTATTAATTTTTGATGTGTTATTGTTTATGTAGATGACCCAGTAACTCCAGCGTCAACCAGCCGAGGTGGGACCCGAGGACAATGAACTATTAACGTATCAGTCCACTCATATATCAGCAACTCTTTTTTCAAATGATCCGGTACAGTGATAAGACGTTAATCTTTATTACATTGCGTTCATTATGTATTTTTGATTGTAATATTAAATTGTGTGACCATGCTATGTAGGCAATGCGTAACCCAAAATACATCAACAGGAAGTTGCACTCTCGCAACCTGGAAGTTAAGCTTTCGCATCATGCCCTTCACAAGTACATCAACGAGGCTGGTTTTATGGGACCTGCATTTTATAGTATCAAGGGTGACCAAGTGATTGTCAGCGCACTCGTTGAAAGGTGGAGGCCTAAGACCCACACCTTCATGTTGCCTTTTGGTGAGACAACGATTACTTTGGAGGATGTACATCATATACTTGGGTTGAAGGTGGAAGGAGATACCGTTGTGGTTCGTATGAATCAGGATGTGGCAGAGTTGTGTGAAGAACTGTTGGGTCGAAGACCGAGACCCGATTCAATTAGAGGTTACAAAGTGTCATTGCTTTGGTTGCAGAACAAGTTTACAATTAACAATGAGGAAGAAAATGCATTTAATCATCAACCAGATCTCATCAACCAGCATCATGCAAGAGCATGGATCATGCGGATGATAGGTGGAATGTTACTACCAAGTTATGGCAGTAGTACCATTGATTGTGGCTATTTAGAATTGTAACACCCCTACTACGCCCCTATCAACTACTGAAATCGCAGCGGAAAACCAACCAACAATAATTAAACGCTTTGGTGTTACAACACCGTTAACCACCCACGTGGTTAACTAGGCAGAATAAATACAAGTGTATCGGTCTGATGATCAGACTCCCGAGCATAGATCCTAACATCCACATATATATATATATATATATATATATATATATATATATATATAACCAACCATACCGAGTATTTAATTTACATCACACCTACCAACCGTAAATCCATCACTGTTTAACAAACGGTACCAAAATGTAATGCCTCGGGAGCACAGGCGCGTCCCGGGCTCAACAACCCAAAATAGCCAAAAGTACATCAACGACCTAGGATCTAGAGCTACTCCGCTTCTTCGATCCTCATCCTGCAATAAAATATGGAGTCCCCGAGGGGGTCAGCAACCTTTGTTGGTATGGTTAACGCGTAGCCCATCGGCTACCGGGATACGCGCAACCAATTGTCATGATAACATGACATTCATTTTAAAACATCCAACATATATATATATACCATAGCATAGCAAGGGAAATTGCATAGCACAACAACAATACATAACGCCATAAAATCGGTTCTCACAAGGAACCTTCCACCATAGTTAGTATACATAGTGAGCCTAGAGATTATTGCCAATCTCATGTTAAGCTCGTTACCAACCTCGTTACCGTCCAGTTATATCGAACGGTTAACTTATACCCAAGGTGTGTCGGATATAGTAATCCCAAGCACACCGAAATAACATTCGTATGCCCCTGTGGCCCGACGTGAGTCAGTAACTAGCTTTGGATAAGCTAAGGGAAGGTAGAAACCAAATTGGAATACAACCTATACATACACCAAGAGAGCCGAACCGGATATGATATCGACTCCCGTCCTCACACGCGTGGCCGGAACATGACCGGACTCCTCACTCCCCCGGTTAGCACTTGTTAGTGATCACACAATATTTTGTTAAGTCACACACAAGTAAGTGTTTAGGTCTTGTTAGACACACCAAGGGAAGGAGTCACAATGGTACAACATCATAATATATAACAACTGTAAACTCTTTCCATGCCTTAATCTTATAAGGTCGTAACACTCAGAAAAGCAAACACCCAAGCCGGTGTAAACCGGTAGACAACAGACTGCAAGAAAACCATACCTTGGTCCTTGCCTCGATTGTTTTTCCTCCGTAGATCACTCCTATACATAATTAATAACGTCGGTTAATTATTTATTATTCAATTCAAACTTGCTAAGTATTTAACATGATTGTATGACATGTTTTAATGTCTATCTTACCCTAGGTTACCTTCATTATACACCATAGGGTTTACTACATAAGTCACATTCTTTTATGTTTTTTTTTTAAGTTTTGGTATGTCCGACCCCCGTCCGACCCAAACTGGGTCGGACCCTTCCAGTGGTTTTCGGGTCTGAAGAACCTTACCTTGTCCGACCCATGTCCGACCCAACCTTCTGGGTCGGACCATTCCAGAGAACTTCATCGACCTCAGAACATACATGTCCGACCCATGTCCGACCCACCCTTCTGGGTCGGACCATTACAGAACATTTTACCGCCTTACAAACATGCCCGTCCGACCCACGTCCGACTCACTCGACTGGGTCGGACCATTCCAGAACATTTTCCCTCCTTTGAAACATGACCGTCCGACCCATGTCCGACCCACCCTTCTGGGTCGGACCATTCCAGAACAATTTCCTGACGTCTAACAGAGGTTGTCCGACCCAAACTTGGGTCGGACCCCTGGGTCGGACGTCCTCTAAACTTACCCAAACTTTGTCAAATCTTTACCAAACTTCTCCTAAAGCCTCTTAATGTCTCCTAACAACATTTGGTACCCTTATATCCACATACAACATCCATGAAACTCATTTTCTAATTCCTTAAGCCTTTACTTAATTCCTTGTAAAATTCCTTAACACTTACAACATTTTATACTAGGTTTCTAAATGGTGTTTCTCACCTATGATAACTACTATCCCAAAATGCTTTCTTCTCATCTTAACATCATCTCTTAAGCATTATTTCTCACAACTAACTCCTTATGTCATTCTTGAAATTCTTTTCCAAGTTTACACTTTCTCCTTATTTTACCAAAGTTTGCCTAAGTCTTACCTAAGTCCAAAATGACTTTGGTACATACTAAAACCTCAAGCTCATGCCTAAGTCCTTGTTACACTCTAGAACACTTAAGACATTATATCTTCTCTTGTAAAACACCTAGTCATTTCCTAACACCTCTAATTCACCAAACCTTATGTAATCACTTAGAACTTCTTGCTTCTTACCTAAATTTTGACATGGATTCCCCTAGATCATTACTAAGCCTAAACACTTTGTTTTCTCCATTAAACACACAAGAACACCTAGAATCACCAAGAACACTCGCATACACAACTTCACCAAATTCACACTACATCACAATATAGTGCATAATTTAAATTGCATGGCACTTAGGCCCTTAAAATGCATGGCTCTTAGGCCCTTAAAATGCTTAACTCTTAAACACTGAATTTCCACAATATATATGCCTTTGACCTGCAAATACACTCAACACACATATGCCTTTTACTAGTCTCTTGAGAACACTTTACTAAGTCATTCACCATTTGCTCTTTAGGTAGTTTTAACAAGCATTATAAGCTCATTTCTCCTAAGGCATTAAAACAACATTAGGTTGGTATATTTACCTCTTTTCCAAACCACTTCTTTCTTGTTTCCTTACAAAACCGGTATGGTATTTGATTCCTTGTCAAGTTCTAAACAATATACAAACATTATAATGAGTATTCAAGCTATAAGCTTCATCTCATTGTAAACCCTAATTTTACATTGTTTCAAAAACATTAATGTAGTTGTTTTACCTTGGTCTTTGAAGAGAGTTTGGATATCTATGAAGAGAGGACTCCACCTAGTCCTTGAAAGGTTGGAATGAAGCTAAAACAAAGCCACATAAAGAGCACCTTCAATGGGTATTTTCGGTCACCACAAAAACATGAAGGAAATGTAGTTTTTATTTGAGATTCCTTACCTAGAAGCAAAGGAGAGTAATAATATGTCAAAATACAAGCTCAAGCTCCTTCAATGGTGGAACTCCTTGGCACCGAAATGGGGCTCTTGAAGTTTTGAGAAGATAGGAATGAAGAGCTTGATGAGAGGAAGAGATTGGTGGTGTTTGTTTTTGATTTGGACGAGTGAGCTAGATTTTACAAGAGGTCAAAGATGGAGATGGTGGTGTGTACTATTGCAAACCGTGAGAGAATGAAGAAGAAGGTTGAAGAAGGTGTTTGGAACCGTGGGAAATGAAGGAGAAATGAGAGAATGAAGATAGAACTTACTTTTAGGAGATATTTATGCTTTATAAAGTAAAAAGGTAACTTAATTAGTTTTCTTTATTTACTTATCATATTAACTAGAGAGTGGTGAGTCACCACACTTAGAAAACCGGCCCCCTATAATATATATGGGAGGGTATTTTGTCTTTGTTTGTCAATTTAATTACTTATGACAACATATGTTACAAACTAGCTTATACAAATCACTATTCACCAAAACAAGGCACTTAGAAGTGAAATTTTGATTTCCCATTAATATAGCCACCCAAATGTGATACTATATAGTACACATATATATTTAAGAGTAATGATGGACATTTATCCACTCAAAACTCATTTACAAGACAATTTTTCAAAAATGTGCTTTAAGACTTCTTAAAGCACATTTTGTGTTTTAACTTGTTTTCAAGCTTGGTTTTCTTTGGTAATTGATTTAATATGTTCATTAATATATAAATAAGGTCTTGGTAAGTTCATTAGGTCTTACCCAAGCTTATTCCAAGCTTAGAGCACATTTAGCTCTTATTGACTTTAAAGCACATTTTGTGTTTTCTTTTGTTTAAATTTGTTTACTAATGTTTCTAAGACTCTTTTTAGTCTTAATAAATCATGTTTTAATGTTTAACCAACATACCAAGGTTTGGGGTATTTCAGAATTGTTGAGAGATTTTTCTGAGTATGGGCAATACAGTTGGGGGTCGGCAGTTTTAGCACACACCTATTGTGGTTTGTGCAATGTCACCCAGTTTGAGTATACACATATTACTGCAGCAACGAAGTTGATTACATTGTGGGTGTATGCCAGACTCCCTGCATTTTTTAGAGTTCTAAGACAGTTTCTTGGAACAAATGCCGTCATCGGTTACTCGTAAGTGTGAAGATCAATATATCAAATTTAATTTAAGGGAAAATTCACGAGATACCCCTGTTTTCTTTCGTAATTCACAATATACCCCTGTTATTTTCGTAATTCAACTTTAAACATGCTTAAATGTTATCCAAAATTGATAAAACTTTACATGGACGATGCTAAAGTGTTATATTTTGGTCCAATATCAAATTTGAAGTTTTTAAGCTCACATGTGACCTGTGGGACCCAATGAATATGTGAATGTTCATTGGGTCCCACAGGTCACATGTGAACTTAAAAAACTTCATATTTGATATTGGACCAAAATATAACACTTTAGCATCGTCCATGTAAAGTTTCATCAATTTTGGACAACATTTAAGCATGTTTAAAGTTGAATTATGAAAATCACAGGGGTATATTGTGAATTACGAAAGAAAACAGGGGTATCTCGTGAATTTTCCCTTAATTTAATAATTGCAATGCACCTTTTATCATTATGTTGTAATAAGCTCTTTATTTGTTCACTTGTAGTTGGGATAATCCAAGTGTGAAGAAAAGTAAGTTACCGGACGCTCGTACCGTCCTTGATTCTATCCCGATTCCACCAACTGCAGATCACGTAAATACTATTGTATTACCCAAAAATATACAAATTATTATTTCCTGTTAACCATGTGTATTGAATATGTAATATGATTTAATTTTTCAATGGGTTTGGCAACCATACGGTGATGCTCCACTTGACACAGCTGCTGTAGTTGTGCCGTTAATCCTTAACAACATAGTTGAGGGGCATCAACCGGATCGCATTATGAGACAGTTTGGACGTGATCAGCCTATACCAGCATTGTCATTGGATTGTGATAAGTTACACAATCAAAAACGAACCGGACAAGTGGAAGTGGACTAGGGCAATATCAACGCATGATACATCGAACTACGGAATGACTGAATTTACAGGCGGATAAGGCTCGAAGATTACCCGTTGGCAGTTCCATTGACTGTTGCCTCCGAGTATATGCAGTGGTATTTTAGACACAACTTGAGGTGGTACACATGCGAGGCAATAAGACAGGCCATATTGGTAAGCATGTTAATTGCTTAGTATTCAACACTTACATAATTGTATGCTTACAAGGTGTAATTTATTATATGAATGCTATGATTATGTTTGTAGGCGGATGACTTAGATCAGATACGACACTACGACCCCACTGTAGTTGACTACACCATCTACTTGTCAGAAAAGACTGGCGTTTCATATCACCAGCGTTATAGTCACCATCAGACTCCTATCGATCATTCAACCCCACCTCTTGTGGTCTTTTACCAGCCACCCATTTTGTTGAACGATAATCCAAGTAGGAGGGCAGCATGTAGAAAATCAAGGAGTGAAGTGCGTCTGCCCCACGGGCACGACCAACAGCTGATCGAGGGTTTGATGATGAAACCCAAACGACTGAGGTCAAATTCTTCCAACGATGCTTCTAGGCGTTTGGACCATGCATCTCAGATTTCAAACGCTTCAAACCCATGCTGCAAATAGATGGGACGCATCTGTATGGTAAGTTCAAAGGTAAACTTTTGATAGCAGCAGCACAAGATGAGAACAACAAAATCATACCGGTAGCATTTGCTATTGTTGAGTCAGAAGTTTTATCTTCTTGGAAGTACTTTTTAGACAAGGAAAGGTTGCATGTCATAGGTCAGAGTATCGACGTCTCAATAATTACAGATCGTGCTCCTGCTATCATAAGCATCATGGAGTCAGATGATTTCTGGAGACCCCCAATGGCTCACAAGTTCTACTGCATACGACATATTGCATCAAATTTCAACTCACATTTTCACAACAAAAAGTTAAAGAAATACTTGATAAACACAGGTACCTTAATTAATCAATTCGAATGCTTTACTAATTTATGAGAGTTTTTTCATTGTTTAACATTGTGGTATTATCACGTATATAACATATGAATTCCGAATGCATCATGCGCAGAGACGATACAATCATCTTATATCCCAGAATCACAACATCAAACGTTTCTTCAACGATCTACCGTTCGAGAAGTGGTCCAAGACATATGATTAAGGGAAGTGATGGGGGCACATGACAACAAACTTGGTAGAGTGCATCAATGGAGTGTTAAAAAGTGTCCGAACTCTACCAATCATCGCCATTGTCACTAGCACGCTGTACAAGTTGGTATCTTATTTCAACGAGAACCTGGACACATACAATGACCAACTAATAGTTGGTTCAACCTTATATACAGATCATGCGACTTACAAGATATAAGAAAATCATAGACTATCTAACAGTCACAACGTAACTCGCTATAATGAGGTCGATCAAGTGTATGAGGTTGAGGATTTTGGGTCAGTGGCTATGAGAAGAAACAGAGGGAAATACAAGGTAGATTTCGATGAAATGACCTGCGATTGCGGTGAGTGGCAAGCCTTTAAATACCCATGCTCTCATGTAATGGCTGTGTGTTACAGAACCGGTATGATGTGGGAAAATTATGTGCATCTTGTGTACAAGCTCGAAACAATGATTGAGACATATGGATGTGATCCTTTTACACCACTGGGTAATGAAAACAATTGGCCACCATACGTAGGCCTGAAGGTAGTACCACAGGTCCACAAACAGACACTATTCGAACAATTAGGGGAAGATTGAAATATTCAAGGATTCAAAATGAAATGGATGATAAAAACGAACCGACTGCAGAACGTCGACATTGTCGTCATTGTTTGCAAAGAGGCCATACCAGGAGCTATTGCCCTAATAGAGGACACAATTAACTGTAGTATTTATTTTTCAAATCATTAACCATGCTCCTGCATAGACAGGTTGTGCCTTTAGCAAGCACGGAAAAAAATGTATACTTTCCAATGAAATTTGTTTTATGTTTATTACATAATAAATATGTACTTTTAATTTTAACAAGTATTTAGAGTCTATATAATGCTTTGATTAGAGCATCTATACCAGTGAGCAACTTAATTTACATTGGCTTTCACCTATAAGAATGTATTGAAGTTACATACTGATTGTAGTATATTGGCATAAGTGCAAAAGTGGTTAATAACACAAAATTTACCCTTACGAGAAATCTTGCAAACTAATAAAATGTTGACTCTTGTGCCTTTTAAATAGACTTGTGTGGGCCCCATATGGTCCTGAAACTCTATATAAATGACTTGAGTCCAAAGTATAATGGTTCAACTACAACCTCACAAAATCTTATCAAGATCGGAGTCCGTTTAAGTATCTCACTAATGGTGCAAAGGTTGGAAAAAAATGTTTTTCCCTGGACCGAATTGCACTGAAGTCGCCCCATTCTCGTGGCTTCTTTCGCCAACATTGCCTGAAGCTGCCCCAAACTTGTGGCAGCTTCAAGCAAAAAAATGCAGAAGCAGCCATTGTGCCGGGGAGGTTTCTGGCAAGCTGTCATGACCCCGTGGCTGCTTCTTTGCATGGGGTTGGCACATCCGGGTAATTTTTTTCAAAAAAGACCACCGCATGTAATTTTTTTAATTTGATATTTTTATGAAAATTTTCCCAAAAACTAGAGCTCAAATGAGTTTAAATAGAAATTGTAAAATTTTATAAAGTTTAGGGCTAAAATGTAAATTCTATAATAATATGAACATTAATATGTAATTTTATGTTATAAGCTAAAGTTGTAATGATGCCATGTACTTAGGCCATTTTAAATTATGTTGTTTAAGCTTTAAATTACATTTTAAAGTTATTTATGCAATTATTATAAACTTTGAGGGAAAACCGTAAATAAACTAAAATTTGAGCTCTATGGAATAATATAGCCTAAAACTAGAGCTTAAAATGAGTTTAAATGGAAATTGTAAAATTTTATAAAGTTTAGGGCCAAAATGTAAATTCTATAAAAATTGGGATAAATTTGTAAATACTAGAAGTTGGTGGTCAAGATAGTGTTTGGGAGGTCAACATTGACCATATTAGAGGCCTTGATCAAATTAGATTAGTTAATTAATTAAATTACATTTTTAAATTAAATTTATAAGTTAATTGTAAAAATTATAAAATAAATGGGGTAGGAATGTGATTTTCAAAAATTCTGGGATAAATAAATGGGGTCATTTGGTAATTATAGAAAAGTGTGGGAGTTACGAAATAAATCTAGATAGACTAGGGGGTATGTTTGACATTTATAAAATATAATACCACCATAGGTTATACATAGTATAAGAGTATAAATGTCATAATATGATATATGAATATAATGGGCTGATGCGAGAATAAAGGATGTTAGGATTGAATGTTAGAATTTGGTCTATAATGTTATAAATAGGGAATTTTCACCAGATACCCCTGAGGTTTGATCGAATTTCACCAAATACCCCTGCCTTTTCATAATTACTATGAGATACCCTGAGATTTGGTTTTTAATACGAGATACCCTTCAGTCTATTTTCTCAGTAACGTCCGTTAACTTTTACAATTTCTTCCCAAATTACCCTTATCCCATTTTTAATGAGATACCCCTACATATTTGTAACGACTACTTTCACCAGATACACCCTGCTGTTTAATGCCTAGTTTCCACTAGATACCCTGTAACGGATAATTTTACCAGATACCCCTACATGTTTCAAACGGCTGGTTTCACTAGATACCCCTGTAACAGATAATTTTACCAGATACCTCTACAACATAAAACAGCTAGTTTTGGCCTATAAATCAGAAAAAAACACAACATTTTGACATTGTAGTTTTCATAATAAGACAATGTCTTCCTCACAATCAAGTTACTCGGTCAGTGCTGCTGTTGAAGATAGAAGATGCAGTTGTGGAAGAGAAGCTGAAGTCCTTGTTTACAGAAAAAACACTTCATCTGGAAGAATTTACTACAAATGCTTAGATTGCAATAGATGGATATATTGGGCAACTATAACCTATTGGTAGTTGTCATTTTCTAATTATCGATCTGGTTGACAGGGGTAAGAAAAACGATCATGATTAGGCACCCTAAGAGACAACAATACGCGTTTAACTTGTCAGAGGATGACATTTGCCCTAAAATAAAGAAGAAATTGTAGAAGATTGTGAGAAGGAGGGTTTTGTATCACCCATCCATGGTAGAGGAATGTTTAAGGTGAAAGACTTTGATGATGTAGTGACAGTGGATTTGAATCGAAAGAGTGCCTTTGTGGAGCATGACAAATATCTGGCATCCCTTGTAAGCACAGGGTAAGGGCAATTCTAGATTCTGGAATGGAGCCCCTAGAATATGTGGATGAGATTTATTCTGTCAAGAACTATAGGATAATGTAACAGTTATAACATTGGAGTCGGTATCTGATCAACGGCATTGGGCGGTTAAAGATTATCCTAAAGTTCTACCTCCAGTGCTGAAAAGGTGAATTAGAAGGCCTTCTAGAAATAGAAGAAGGAAAGAATGGAAGGGACCAGCAAGCAAGAGGTCAAGTATGTCAAGATGCACAACCTGTTTGTAATTTGGTCATAACAAGAGGACATGTAAGGGAGGACCAACTGCTAGGGAGCACATAGAGCAAGCTTGTGGAGCTATCCCTAACATAGAGACTTCATCATCAGCTGGTGCACCACGTCAACCGTAAATTCACACAGATTCCACTTATTTTTTGTTTTTGACATTTTAAATTCTGATAGATACTACAATGTTGTTGCATTTTGGTGGAAAAATAGTCTCTTTTTGGATAAAGTGTGAAGTGGGATAGTAGTCTCTTTTTGAACATACTGTGAAGTGGGGAAGGTACTTGTTTCTTTTTGGATATAGTGTGAAGTGAAGAAAGTAGTATCTTTTTTTTTATATAGTGCAAGTGCAAGCTGAAATATTAGTTGCTGGAACTATGTAAATGCACTTCCTCTTACAAGTTGAACGCTTATTGTTGTCTCTTAGGGTGCCTAATCATGAGCGATCTGCTTACCCCTATCAGCCAGATCGATAATTAGAAAATGAAAACTATCAATAGGTTACAGTTGCCCAATATATCCATCTATTGCAATCTAAGCATTTGTAGCAAATTCTTCCAGATGAAGTCTTTTTTCTTTAAACAAGGACTTCAGCTTCTCTTTCACAATTGCATCTTTTACCTTCATCAGCAGCACTGACCGAGTAACTTGATTGTGAGGAAGACATTGTCTTATTATGAAAACTACAATGTCAAAATGTTGTGCTTTTTCTGATTTTATAGGCCAAAACTAGCTGTTTTATGTTGTAGGGGTATCTGGAAAAATTATCCGTTGCAGTGGTATCTAGTGAAACTAGCCGTTTGAAACATGTAGGGGTACCAGATGAAGTGTTTTTTCTTGAAACAAGGACTTCAGCTTCTCTTCCACAATTGCATCTTCTACCTTCAACAGTAGTAGTGACCGAGTAACTTGATTGTGAGGAAGACATTGTCTTATTATGAAAACTATAATGTCAAAATGTTGTGTTTTTTCTGATTTTATAGGCCAAAACTAGCTATTTTATGTTGCAGGGGTATCTGGTAAAAGTATCCTTTACAGGGGTATCTGGTGAAACTAGCCGTTTGAAACATACAGGGGTATTTGGTGAAAGTAGTCGTTACAAATATGTAGGGGTATCTCATGAAAATTTGGATTAAGGGTAAAATGGGAAGAAATTGTAAAAGTTAACGGACGTTTATTGAGGAAATAGACGGAAGGGTATCTCGTATTAAAAACCAAATCTCAGGGGTATCTTATAGTAATTTTGAAAAGGTAGGGATATTTGGTGAAATTCGGTCAAACCTCAGGGGTATTTGGTGAAAATTCCCTAATTATTATAACAATTATAAAGTATTTTTGTCACTAAAATGAAACTAATATAAGTGTGATAGTTCACATGAAATAATATGATAAATGGTGAATAAATAGAATTATGAAATAAGGTAGAGTATTTAATAAACTTTGGAAGTTTAGAAATGTACAATATAATGTTACATAACGTTAGGATTATGATTTTAATGCACTGACGATCTCTGGCAATGCGATCGTCAGCGCACTTGTTGAAAGGTGGAGGCCAAAGACCCACACTTTCATGTTGCCTTTTGGTGAGGCAACGATTACTCTGAAGGATGTACATCATCTATTTGGGATCAAGGTGAAAGGAGATACCGCCGTGGTTCGGATGAATCAGCCTGTGGCAGAATTGTGTGAAGAACTGTTGGGTCAAAGACCGTGACCTGAGTCAATAAGAGGTTACAAAATTTCATTGTTGTGGTTGTAGAACACGTTTGCGATCAGCAGTGAGGACGAGAATGCATTTAACAATCAACCAGATGTTATCCACCAGCGCCATGCATGAGCCTGGATCATGCGAGTGATAGGTAGAATGTTGCTTATGATAGTCGTACCATTGACTGTGGGTATTTGGAGTTGCTGAGAGATTTTTCTGAGTGTAGTACAGTTGAAGGTCGGTACCGTTAGCATACACCTACCATGGCTTGTGCAATGCCACCCAGTTTGAATCTACACATATTACTGCATCAATCAAGTTGATTACATTGTGGGCGTATACCAGACTCCCTGCCTTTTTTAGAGTTCCAAGAAAGGATATTAGAATAGAAGCCGTCATCGGTTACGCGCAAGTGCAAGAAATAATATATCAAATTTAATTTAATAACTACACTGCACTTCTTTTCATTATGTTTTAATAAGCTTTTTATGTGTTCACTTGTAATTGGGATAATCCAAGAGTGAAAAATAGTAAGTTACAGGACGTTCGTGTCGTCCTTGATTCTATCTCGGTTCCACCCACTGTTGATCACGTAAGTACTCTTGTATTACAAACCTATCTACAAATTCTTAGTTCCTGATAATTATGTGCCTTAAAGATTTATTGTGATTTAATTTTTCAGTGGGTCTGACAACCATACGGTAATGCCTCACTAGACACAGTGCTGTAGTTGTACCATTAATCCTTAACAACATAGGCGAAGGGCATCAACCAGATCGCGTGATGAGACAGTTTGGACGTGATCAGCCGATACCAGCATTGTCATTGGATTGTGATAAGTTACACAATCAAAAGCGAACCGACCGAGTGGAGGTGAACTGGGCAATGTCAATGCGAGATACATCGAGCTATGAAATGATCGAATTTATAAGTAGATAAGGCTCAAAGATTACCTGTTGTCAGTTCCGCTGACAGTTGCCTCTGAGTATATGCAGTGGTATTTTAGACACAGTTTAAGGTGGTACACAAGTGAGGCACGAAGACAGGCCATATTGGTAAGCATATTAATTACTTAGTAGTTAGCACTTACATAATGTTATACTTACAAGGTTTAATTTATTATATGAATGTTATAACTATGGTCGTAGGCTGATGACTTAGATCAGATCCGGCACTATGACCCTACTGTAGGTGACTACATCAGCTACTTGTCATAAGAGACTGGTGTATCGTATCACCAGCGTTACAATCACCACCAGACTCCTGTCAATCATCGTGTCCCACCTCTTGAGGTCATTTACCAGCCACCCTTTTCGTTGATCGATTATCCAAGTAGGAGGGCAGGACGAAAAAACCAAGGAGTGAAGTACGTCCGCCCCCACGAGCACCAGCAGCTGATCCCGTACCGGAGGTTTTTCAACAGTCAAGCTGGACGTATCCCACACAACCATTATACCCAATTGTCCTAAGTGTAGAGGATTATGAGGAAAATACGTGGGAGCGTAATCTGTACCGTGCTCAGCCTAGTACATGGGGGTGGGCAGATGACCCAGGCTACATAATGGGGAGGGCAAACGACCCAGACTACACAATCGGAGGGGCAAATGATCCAGGCCACACAGTGGGGGGACAAACAGACCAGTACGATTTGGGTGGGTTGATGGATGCTAACACTTACACTTACCAGCCTGTGACTGCCTCACAAAGCACAATTAAACTTTGGGAGATTCCATACAGCAGCGGCCCTACTACTAGTACTTGGGGTACACAATAGACAAATGTCAGCTGGGATCAAGGTTCGTACACATCCGCACACTCAGATCCATATGGTCACTTGTCAGCTGGTTATGGCCAGATTGTTGTACCTTCAGGGGAAGGGTTCTCGCGGTCTAGTCGTAGACAAGTGCCTACCACACAACCTGAGAGATCAGCAATGATGAACACCACCTTTGTGGCCCTAAACATTTCTGATGATGATTTCGACGATGAGGCAGTTAGACTTGTTGATGCAATCCACCACTTCCACCCCGCACACTCAGATCTATACGGTCACTTGTCAACTGGTTATGGCCAGATTGTTGTACCTACTGGGGAAGGGTCCTCGCGGTCTAGTCATAGACAAGTGCCAACCACACAAGCTGAGAGATCAGAAATGATAAACACCATCTTTGTGGCCCTAAACGTTTGACGATGATTTCAACGATGAGGCGAGGAGGCAGTTAGACTTGTTGATGTGATGGGATCGGGGTGCTGACCGAGTAGGTCTGAGGTGTTAATCTCAGATCAACTCTGCTTGAAGAATAAAGGTGTGTAAAAGTAACGCGGAAGCTTTTGTTTAAACTTAACAAGATAGGATTCTGCTTGTATTGAAACTCAATGTGAATTACAACCTAGCTTCCTATCTTGGGATTCGACAGAAGTATTCTGTCTCATCCAACACTCGCTCTACTCTCGGCTTTGATCAATGCGTCACAAGGAGTAAAGGGGAATGTTCTTATGTGTGCTCTCTAGGTAATAAATACCTAAGCTAATTGACACTATCTCACTAAGATCTCTCAAGAATATTTTCTCTCTCAAGGACGGTGTATCTCTCTGAATAATCTCGAATGCACACCTTAACTAATTACATTCGCATGCTTATATACTTGTCAACTATCTCCTAAATCTTCGGTGGAGTCTTCAAGTGTAACGACTCCTTGGGTTGGTTCCGCAAGTATCGGAGTTATGGTCCTCCTTGTGCGTCACGATCTCACGTCTTGCTACTGCTCCAACGATGCGAGATTTCCGCACAACTACTTCAGCAACGTCGCGCTTCTTGGCATACAGGAGATCGTGGACAGATGCTTCTGCAGAGGTACTCGAGCTGGAACATCTTTCTGTATCGCGCCTAGTATCCCTGCATCGCTACTTTCACTGAGGAGGCAATCATCTGCAAAACCTAAGTCTTCAACAAATTCCCCCTTTTTGCTGATGATGGTAAACTCAGTGTATCCAGCGTAACCTTGAGGTTTTGTATAGGATGTACCTGCAAGAAGAACACAACAAAGCGGAGCAACTATCTTGGAGAACAACTTGCTGTTTGTTCCCCCTTAAACATATATTCCCCCTTAAGATAATGCAGTTGATAAGAACAGATAAAAAACCATAGTACGTAAACTACTTCAAATATCACGTTGCAGAAATAAACGACCAAGCAAAAACAGATGAGGCCTTCAGAGGCACTCATTATCCACACATAGTTACCCGCAGACACCAGCCGCGGGATACACCGCCCCCCGTTTGCCAACATTAGGGGAAACGCACAAAAATATCCAAAAAAACCATTATCTGAAACAGTTAGTTAAACAAACCACCAGCGTAAGTCAAAAGTATTCAAGAATCACTACTGCCTAAGGCTTAAAGGGGTGGGGTAACAAAGTTAGTCATCTCCTCCATCCATTCCTGTGTCCTCATCCCGTGCTCCATTCCCCCGAAGTCCCAACGCCATCCAATCGCTTAGCCGCTTCCGAGTTTCAGCAAATGTTTCCCGGAACTCCTCTGCCAGCTTCTCGACTCCCCCTGCAATGATGTTCATCGTCTGTTTGTGGTTCTGTGAGGACGTCGATGAGAGCATGTCTATCTTCTTGGATAGAGTGGCGAGGTTGTTCTACCGCTGCTACCCTTTCAGATAAAGAGACGGAGTCAGGGGGTGATGCGGGTTTTGGTGGGGCTAGCTTTTGGAGGGAGGGTTTGTCTTGGAGACCGATTTGATCTGGAAAGACGGGGTTTTGTTGTACAGGATCTGACCAAGTATGTCGTATCCATATCCGACTGGCTTTGGAGGGATCGAGGACAACATCACAGTGGGTAAAGATTTTTAGGAGCCAGAATACGTACCCCAGGCTGTGTCGGGGTGAGGAGATGGTTGAGGCAATGTGGTTGAGGATTAACTTTGAGAGGTTTATCTTTTGGTGGTGGATCAGACAGTACATAATAGCAAGATCAAGCGGACGAACAAACTGATTTCCTTCCTTTCTAGGGACTAAGTTTTTGATCACCAATGTATGGAGCATTTGGTGGGTATTGGACAGAGCTGGTCGCTCAAAGGAGTGACCGACTCTGCTGTTTGGTAGGAAGAAGTCATAGACTTCTTTTGCACTTATAAACCCTAGATCAGGAAAACCAGCCCTATCATAAAATTCTAATCCGCTAGTTGGAATTTCTAGATGGGTTGCTATTGAGTTTGAGTCGAGAAGGATGGGTTTGCCGTGTACCTCTGTCATTATCTTCCCCTTGCGAATGACGCAATTTTGGTAGAACTCATACGCCTCTGCCTCATGGTAGGTCTGAATGCCGTGGAAGAGATGGATCCAGTTTTGGAAGCGGAGCATCTCCTCGAACATGTCGAAGGCCATCGATTGGAGCCAGTCCAGGTCGAGTAGCTTTCCCTTTACCAAGTGTCGTGATTCAGCAGAATCGTCAGCTGGTAAGGAGTAGACGGCAGAGTGGGTGTCGATCAGACCTAGTCGAGTAGCAGGTGTAGGTGGGACAGACTCGGAGCGAGGACGGAGTCGCTTTCTGGTGGAAGTCGTTGCCGTGTCGGAGTCTGCCTGGGTTGAAGAGTTGGTGGTACTGCGCGGCTTTTCTTCAGTAGTTGGTGCCGTGACGACAGGAGATGGTGCAGGAACAGGAGCATCAGAAGTGGGTTTTGAGGATGACTGAGGGTTTTTGGCTCGAGAACGAAGAGTTCGAGTAGCTGGAGGGGGGGGACGTTGGATTTAGCACGGCGGGTTTTCTTGGGTGGTGGTGAACACTCAGGAGCAGGTTGCTGGGCTTCGAGGTCAAGTACCTCAGTGGGTTCTTTAGCAGGAGAGTTGGGTTGTTGATCTTTTGCTTCTTCATCAGCGGGTGGAAGAGATCCGAACTGAAGTTTAGTCGGAGATTTTGTGATAGTGTCGGGAGTGGGTATGATCGGGGTGGTGGGAGGGGATGTTTGTTTGGTTGGTGATGGGGTATCTTCCGATTTTGTGGATGCCGTAGTGTGAACTATGGCGGTTGTTTCAGTTGTGACGGTGGGTAGTGTGGTGGTGATGGGTTGAGTGTCGACGGACATTGCAGGGGCTACGGCGGTTGAGTCAGAGGTGGAGGTAGGGGTTTGTTTGGCTTGGAGGATGGTGAGTTTGTTGATGAGAGCTTGGAGGAGCAAAGGGTCGTTGGGTAATTCGGCGTCGGAAAACATGGTGTTAGGGTTAGGGTTGGAAGCCATGGAGATCGGAGGTTGATCGAAGTGGACAAGCGAGTGTAGAAGACGAAGAGAAGCAAAGAAATCGGCTTTGGTGTGATTGGACGTGGGGGGTGAGAGATATTGACGTCGGAATATAGGCAGACGTCGTGTGTCAGGGTAATGTGAGGTGATTGGTTGAGCTGGGGTGTTGCGGATAGTAGGGCGAGAATTTCGCGGGTTTAGTTATCAGAAACTGAACACTCTTGTTTTTACGCTGGTGTTTTGTTACTTAAACAGACAGACTAGGTCATCAGACATATTCATACATTTCACCCCGAAATTAACAAAACACGAGAAGGAGATACGACCTTAGCTAGGTCATACGGGTCATACCTAGTTGTGAACGTAGTGCTTCAAAAGGACCTCGTTGCAGTGGCTTGGTGAATATGTCTGCAAGTTGCTCTGAAGTAGGAACATACTCTAGTTGTATCTGTCCTTTTTCAACGCAATCCCTTAAGAAATGGTGACGAATTTCAATGTGCTTTGTCCTGGAATGATGAACAGGATTTTTAGATAAGTCAATAGCACTATTATTGTCACAAAAAATTGTAGTACAAGTCGGAGGAATGAGATAGTCCTGTAGTTGTTGTTGTATCCAGAGAATCTGTGCACAGCAAGCAGCGGCGGAGACATATTCGGCCTCGGCGGATGACAGTGCTACTGTGTTTTGCTTCTTTGAACTCCAAGCGACAAGACATAGTCCTAAAAATTGTGCAGTACCAGACGTGCTTTTCCTGTCTAATAAGGAGCTTGCAAAATCAGAATCACTATAACCCATTAGAGTGAAATCAGGAGTACTTGGGTACCAGAGGTACAAGTCTTGGGTACTTTTCAGATAGCGAAAAATTCGCTTTACGCCTTGTAGGTGTGATTCTTTTGGGTTTGCCTGAAATCTTGCACAGAGACATACAGCATATAGAATGTCAGGCCTACTTGCTGTTAGATAAAGAAGGGAACCTATCATACCTCTGTATAGCGTAGCATCAACCGCAATTCCTTTTTCATCCATATGTAGCTTCTCTGTTGTTGTCATTGGAGTGGGTGTGGCTTTTGAATCCTGCATCTTGTATTTGATTAACAGCTCGTGAATGTATTTCTGTTGATGAATTTGAGTCCCGTTTTCCTGTTGGGTGACTTGTAGACCTAGAAAGAATTTCAATTCTCCAAGAGCACTCATTTCAAATTCTTTACTCATGAGATCAGAAAAGAATGAGCATAGTTCAGGAATAGTGGATCCATAAACTATGTCATCCACGTATATTTGCACAATGAGTATGTCTTCACCTTTGGTGAGAGTAAAAAGAGTTTTGTCAACTTTACCTCGAATGAATCCATGGGACAATAAGTAAGATGAAAGACGTTCATACCATGCCCGAGGTGCCTGCTTCAGGCCATATAATGCTTTATCTAACTTGTAGACATACTCTGGGTGATGTGGATCTTCGAAACCCGGAGGTTGAGCAACATATACATCTCTGTCGATGTATCCATGTAGAAAGGCAGTTTTTACATCCATTTGGTAGAGTTTTATACCTCGATGTGCTGCGTAGGCCACGAGTATTCGAATTGCCTCAATTCGAGCTACTGGAGCATAAGTTTCATCGTAATCAATTCCTTCAGCTTGAGCATATCCCTGGACTACCAGTCTGGCTTTGTTGCGAGAGATATTTCCTTGATCATCTAACTTGTTGCGGAACACCCATTTTGTACCAATTGGTTTATGATTGGTTGGGCATGGAACAAGTCGCCAGACAGAGTGTCTTTGTAGAGAATGTAATTCTTCTTGCATGGCGAGTATCCAGTCATGATCCTGTAGAGCTTGGTTGACATTCTTAGGTTCGATTTTGGATAGAAAGGCATTGAAGGCACATAGATTCTGATGCAGTTCACTACGTGTTTGCACGCCTTTGGATGGATCACTCAGGATTTGAGAAATGGGGTGAGCGGAGGCTTGTTGAAATTTTCTTGCGGAGGATGATGGAATACTATTGGAGTGATCTGGTGTTGGGTGATCGTTAGGTGGGTGGGTGGGTGTTTTGTGGAGGAGGTAGTGGTTCCTGTGTGGGAGTAGGTGAGGCATCTTTAAATGAGTCATCAGGGTCGTCGTCGCTGTCAGAGGATGAGTCTGTTGCAAGAGGTGTTTGTGGTGCAGGGATAGTAGCTACTGGTATTTCAATGAAGGTAGTATCTGCGGCATCTTCGTGTGGTTCATTTTGTGTGGTCACAGTCACTGGAGTTAGAGAGCTCTTCAAAACGAATATGAGGGCTTTCTTCAAGACAGGCTGTACGCTTATTGAATACTCTGTAAGCTCGACTTTGTGATGAGTAGCCAAGGAATATTCCTTCATCACTCTTAGATGCAAACTTGCCGAGATTATCTTTTCCATTGTTGTGTATGAAACACTTGCATCCGAAGCGCCGTAGATGTGTGACTGAAGGAGGACGGCCTTTGATAATTTCATATGGGGTTTTGCCGATGAAGGGATGAATTGATGCTCGATTTAGAATGTATGCTGCAGTGTTGATAGCTTCTGCCCAGTATGTGGCTGGAAGGTTACTATCGATGAGCATTGTTCTTGCCATTTCTACAAGCGTGCGATTCTTTCGTTCTACAACTCCATTTTGTTGTGGAGTACGAGCAGCTGATGTTTGATGCATGATTCCCTTTTCCCTGCAGAATTCTGAAAACTGAATATTGCAAAATTCTGTACCGTTGTCAGATCGAATTGTCTTGACAGAGGTGGACATTTTGTTAGTGATCAGTTTAAATAAGGTTTCGAATTCGGAAAAAGTTTCCGACTTGCTCTTAAGAAATAGTACCCATGTCCAGCGCGAATAGTCATCGACGATGACTAGAGCGTACTTCTTACCACTTTTGCTTTGAACACGCATTGGCCCACATAGATCCATGTGTAGCATGTCCAGTGAAGATGATGTAGACATATCTGTTTTACCTGGAAAGCTTGATCTAGAATGTTTCCCTTGTACGCACGCAGGACAGAGGATGTCGGTCTGGAAGAAGTTCGTCTGAGGAAGTCCCACTACAAGATTTCTGTTTTTGATTTTGTTTAGTAGTTTGCCGTGTGCATGACCTAGGCGAAAATGCCATAAGGAGATATTCTTGTCCTGTACACTAAGACAGAGAGTACCATCTAGGTTAGGGTTTTCAAGAGATAGCTTATAAAGATTGTTCACCCTTATACCAGTGGCTTTCAGAAGACCTGTTTGCTCGTCAAAAATTTTGCAGTCAGAGGCCGAGAAAAGAACAACATTAGAGAGATCACAGATTTGAGAGATACTTAGAAGGCTGTGTCCAAGTCCATTTACTAAATTAACATTTTCTATTTTAAAGAGAGAGGGATTACCGACGGTTCCAATACCAATGATTTCACCATGAGCATTGTCGCCAAAAGTGACTTTCCCCCCGTTGTGTTGAGAGAGAGTCGTGAACTTGTCAGGGTCTCCTGTCATATGTCGTGAGCATCCACTATCCAGAAACCAAGAGTCATTGTCCACGGTCTCTCCCTACAAGATAATCAAAAGTTAGACTTGGGAACCCAGGCGAACTTGGGTTCCCTCTTTGAAAGAGAGCTATAACCATCTCGTGCTTTAGACAGAGTATGTAAACGTTGCATATTAAAAGACAAATCTTTGCCAAGCTTATGACACGAGGAGTGAATATGCCCGTCGTAACCACAGTAACCACAAATTAATAAAGAAGGTAGATGAACGTACTTCTTTTGCCAACGGAATTTGTTTTCAAATTTTTCTTTTTGGAGTTTCCTTCTTTGAAGATCATTGGGTTTTGTGGCTATTTTTGGTAGGTTTACTTTGCCTTTATTTCTCAGCCAACGAGGAGGATTAGATGATGAGACCGATTCCATCCGTGCCTTTTTAAGAGCGATGTTCAGGGAATCGACCTCTTTCTCAAGTCGAACTTGTCTTTCTTTTGACTCACGGAGTTCGTTTTCAAAGAATTTTGGCTTTTGCATTGCAGCAACCTCACGAACAAAGGTGATTGGTTTGAAGAATTTTTGTGGAATTTTGGAACGATTTTTCTGTAGAGAAGAGACTTGATTTTGTAAGGAGTTGATGAGGTTGTGAGCATCTTTTAGCTCTTTTTCAAGTCGTTCGGCCTTTTCTTCAGATTTTTGCAATTTTAGACGATCGTTGTTGACATGACCTTTTAGCACATGGATTTCTTCATAAAGAGAGGCTATCCTGTCTTGTTCTTCAGTTAATTCAAATTCAGGATGATTTGGGTCGATGTAGTAAGTAGATAAATCTAAAGAGGGAATAGCACATGAATCTGAGAAATATTCAGTTACCTCTGAAGAGGGACTCTTGCATACCTGACTTTTGTGAGCCATGAGGCATATTAGGCTTGACGTTCCTATCTCAGGTTCTTCTGAGTCAGAGTCTCCCCATGCTGAATTTGCCATTAGTGATGATTGCTCGCGATCATCTTTCTTCTTGAGAGGACAGTTGTTGGCGTAGTGCCCCGGCTTCAGGCATTTGAAGCATACTCGGTCTCCAGTTCCCGTAGTACCTTGCTGATTACGATTGTAGGATTGATATTGTCGGTTTTGATTTTGACTGAACCTGTTTGGATTGTTCCCTTCTGATCGATCTCGCATGAATCTCTTAAAGTTCTTGACCAGCATGGCCATGTCTTCGAAGGTGTTCGCTGATCCTTCTTCTATTATGCCGTCAATCAGAGTGTCCCGAAGCTGCTGGATTAACTCCTGATTTGGAGAGTTAGCGTCATAGTGGAATGACTCATTCTGGTGAGCTGCTATCTGGCTGGGCGTAGTCTTTACCTGCAAAGCTTGATTCACATTGGAAAACGAAACAGCATGGTTTGGGTGAGAATTATTACCTCTGTTTTTGATATTCATCTTGTACTTGTTGATGGACTGAAGATAGGATCCCAAGTCGGTCAGAGTCCATTTCTCTAGACTTTTGGACGCCTTCGTGGAGATAACGCTCTCGGTCCATTCCTCACCCAGACTGTCCAGAAATTTGTTGTTGATGTTTTCATTTGACTCTCCAATCTGTAGCTCTTCCATAGTAGCGGTGAGTTCAGTAAATCGAGCGAGCATGTCGCTGAGGGATTCTCCAGGCTTTCCTACGAAGTTTTCGTAGTCCATCTTCAGTTCTTGTATCTTTGATTTTCGAAGCTCAGTATTTCCTTCGTGAACAGCTCGAAGGTGATCCCAGATGTCTTTGGCTACTTTGATGTGATACACTCTTCTTCTTTCAGGTGGAGAGAGACTGGTGTAGATGACTCGTACGGCTTGGGCATTTAGCTCAACGCATCTGCGCTCCTCAGCAGTATAGGAGCTAGGATCTTTCCCTTCAGGTACTGGGAAGTTGCCTTTCGTCACTACCGTCCAGAGTTGTTGATTCAAGGACTGGAGGTGTGACTCCATCTCGTTTTTCCACATGTTGTAGTTTGTGGAAGTTAGCTTTGGATTCTCCACTTGCATTCTGTTGTTGTTGTTGGTGTTTGAGATTTCCGCCATTTTGAGAGATTTGTCAGCCAACGCAGGCTCTGATACCACTTGATGGGATCGGGGTGCTGACCGAGTAGGTCTGAGGTGTTAATCTCAGATCAACTCTGCTTGAAGAATAAAGGTGTGTAAAAGTAACGCGGAAGCTTTTGTTTAAACTTAACAAGATAGGATTCTGCTTGTATTGAAACTCAATGTGAATTACAACCTAGCTTCCTATCTTGGGATTCGACAGAAGTATTCTGTCTCATCCAACACTCGCTCTACTCTCGGCTTTGATCAATGCGTCACAAGGAGTAAAGGGGAATGTTCTTATGTGTGCTCTCTAGGTAATAAATACCTAAGCTAATTGACACTATCTCACTAAGATCTCTCAAGAATATTTTCTCTCTCAAGGACGGTGTATCTCTCTGAATAATCTCGAATGCACACCTTAACTAATTACATTCGCATGCTTATATACTTGTCAACTATCTCCTAAATCTTCGGTGGAGTCTTCAAGTGTAACGACTCCTTGGGTTGGTTCCGCAAGTATCGGAGTTATGGTCCTCCTTGTGCGTCACGATCTCACGTCTTGCTACTGCTCCAACGATGCGAGATTTCCGCAACTACTTCAGCAACGTCGCGCTTCTTGGCATACAGGAGATCGTGGACAGATGCTTCTGCAGAGGTACTCGAGCTGGAACATCTTTCTGTATCGCGCTAGTATCTCTGCATCGCTACTTTCACTGAGGAGGCAATCATTCTGCAAAACCTAAGTCTTCAACATGATGTAATCCACCACATCCACCCCGCCACCACCTACAAGCTTGTGGGACATGACTCTCAGGGGGCCTGATTCGATGAACCCGCCACAAAGATACACACCTAGTGAGTATGAGCAGACCATAACAGGTAGGAGGGGAAACAGAGCTGGCCGAGGGAGAAGAGCTTGTGGTGTTGAGAAATTATAGTCTTTAATTATTTTGTGTTCAAACATTATTTCTGGTTGTAAAGCTTTCCAAACATTAAGTTCCTCGCTTTTTATTAATAAAAGTATTAATCGGAGTTTAATTAATTTGTGTTCAAATTGTAGTTCTGTTGTAGCAATTAATCAAACTAGAAAAAGAACAAACTTTTAGTTCAACACATTGAAATATACTACAAAACTACATTAAACATTTTTTAGGTTCTTGCTTAAGGCACAACCTGAAATTGCAGGAGCAACATAATAAATAATATTAAAATTATAAACAATCAATACTTAGTAAAAAAGCGGTTCGATTGTAGTCGGTAGAACCCTGGAGCCATTTTTGTTCTACGCGTCTTATCAATTTGGCAGTATCACTTGTATCATTGAAGAAGTCTGATACTAGTGTGACGAGATTCTTCATTGGCAATGGGGTCATTAAGCACTACTTCTCCGAACACATCCAGAGTCCACCATAAGATCGGTAAGAGCATGTGTACCCTCAAACAGTTTAGCTACTAAAGAATCATTGCTAATTAGGATAATCTCAGGAATATTATCCCTCGTTCTTGAATCTAAGTTAGACATTAAAGCTTTTCTTTCATGTTAGGTGGTCGGGAATATTTAAATTTGTTGTTCCGGTGTAGAGGATTTTTGCAAGAGTTTTTGGTGGATGGGGTTTGGATTGCAGAAGTTTTTGGTGTGGTACAACTTGTTTTTGCCCTTGTTTGTCTTTGATGGCTTCGTTGGACTTCCTTTTGGGAGCCATGGGTTTGGGTTAAGTGAGATATAATGATTCTCTTCAGTGAAGTTGAAAGAGTTTCAGATTACAAAGCCCTGGAATAATGAGCTGAAGAACCCATACACCCTTTATACTATCTGCGGCAACACGGCTAGTACACACGGCTAGCTTTGCGTCATTATTGTCTGTATTTTTGACTTTCATTGTATATTGTTTTGATTGTAACGACATCATCAACTATGGCCCATAGCCCAAGAATTAATATGTACTTCATCTTTGCTTTATGTTTATGACGGTAGGACGATGTACCCTGTCTCAATCCATGTGAACCATGTAATTCAACTACAGAGTATGGAGGACGGTTTTTACGAGGTCCGGGTTGGGCAGTGATCGATGCAGCCATTCAACATCCAAGGAGCAATCAACCATATAAAATCATTGTTAAACCACTTGTGCGATCACATTTTGCTAACAATGAATTGTATGTCCTATTCGATTGTCTACCTTAGAAAGGACCAAGATTCATGTAACTTCTCGATTGCAAACATACAAACTAATGCTGATGTTCGCCTAATGATTTGGAACTATATTGATCTTCAAGAAATCATGGAAAGAATTAAGATTCTCGTCAATTATATGGATACTCAGACTTTGAAGACCCCGCCCTGACACGAAGCAGGGCACTGGCAATGAAGAGACGACTATATTGAGTTTTTTGATAAATCAACACAATCGCATGTTAGTGATATATTGTAACGGATAATAAATTAGCCCTCATTTATCAAATGAGTCTTCAGAGTGCTTTATTTCAATTCGACCCATGCAGTACACTTTATTACTCAGACCACTGTGTTGTAGTGGGCAACAATAATATCTCTGACTCACTACCCACGAGTTAATACAAGCCACGCCTTTTTTAAATGAGTCTACACAAATTGCTTTATTTCAATCTCTAACCCATACTGTAAACTTTATTACTCGACAAATGTTTTGTAGGGGCAGTAATAATCTCTGACTCACCCCCCACGAATTAATATTAGCACTCCTTTTTCAAATGAGTCCAGGAGAGTGCTTTATTTCAATCTTTGATCCACATATACAGTTTATGACTCAGCATCATGTCTTGTAGTGGACGCACGCTTTAATTAAAAATATCTAAAACTGTCCACGAGTTACTCACATCACTCCTTTTCTAAAAGGAGTCTGAACAAATATCCTGAATTCAAAGCTCTACCCACATATGAGTTTATGAATCCAGCATGTTGTCTTGTAGTGACCAGAACTCTAATTAAAAATCTCTGCCAAATTGTCCCACGAATTACTCATAAAACCACTCCTTTCTAAAAGGAGCTGAACAAAATCCTTGAATTCAAAGCCCTCTGCCCCCCACTAGTGCAGTTTTATGACTCAGCATTCTATCTTTGTAGTGGACAGAGCTTTAATTAAAATCGGCATTGCCAACTGTCCACGATTACTCACAGTCACTCCTTCTAAAGGAGTATGCACAAAATATTCTTGAATTCAAAGCTCTGCCCACATAGTACAGTTTATGACTCAGTATCCTGTCTTGTAGTGGACGGAGCTTTAATTAAAATCTCTGCCAAACTTTCCACGAATTACTCACAGTCACTCCTTTTTAAAAGGAGTCTAAACAAATATTTTTGAATTCAAAGCTCTACCCCACATATACAATTTATGACTTAGCATCATGTCTTGTAGTGGACAGAGCTTTAATTAAAATCTCTATCAAACTCTCCACGAATTACTCACAGCCACTCCTTTCTAAAAGGAGTATGAACAAATATTCTTGAATTCAAAGCTCTGCCCCATATAGTACAGCTTATGACTCAGCATCCTGTCTTATAGTGGACAGAGCTTTAATTAAAATCTCTACCAAAATGTCCACGAGTTACTCACAACCCATCCTTTTCTAAAAGAAGTTTGAACAAATATTCTTGAATTCAAAGCTCTACCCCACATAGTACAGTTTATGACTCAGCATCTTGTCTTGTAGTGGACACAAGTTTAATTAAAATATCTGCCAAACTGTCCACAAATTACTCTCAGCCACTCCTTTTTTAAAGGAGTCTGAAGTTGTGGTAAAATTTTCATTATATATAGAAGTTATATTGGTAAAATTCAATTGCACCACTGCAGAGCATATACCTCTCCTTCTAACTCTAATCTAATACTATCTTCGTCTTTGATAGAAAATTCACATTCTCAATCCCTCTCAACTAATCATTTTGTTTGAAACCACAAAAAACAAATGGCGTATCCTTGCTTGATTTTTGTTAATGCCGAGCTTCCCTACAACCCACATAGAAGCCTGTATTACTGTTGGAGCCAGCAGACTAAGACCTTCAGTCTTAGGGTTACGGATGATTTCACCATTGAAATGCTAAAGCAATCTGTCAGTTGGATTACGGTTATGACGTGACAAAGATGACTTATCGTAATTTGGTTTCAAGGAATCCAATGATGTTCTCGGCGCTTCAGTTGATCACCGATGGAGATGTTCAACTGATGTTAGAAAACTACAAGTGCAGCTGGGACGTCTCCCAGGCCATGAATATTCATGTGGAAATGAATGGCGATGATGAAGACGATGCCATGTACGAACCCGAAGATGATAATGATCTAACATCAGATGATGAAGTAGAGCTAATACTAGAAGAGTTTCTCCACCAACCAGATACCGACGAAGGTAGCAGTCAACAAATGTGCCATTCTACCATCATGTGGATTGGAATGCCATCAACTCAATGACTATGGATGTTAACGACGGGTGTTCCGAACTTGCATTCTGGAGGAAACTTCAGTGCTAACTAGGAGTTTGACGACAAGGAAAGTTTGGTTAGTGCTGTTAAAAACTTTCACATTCGAAATAATCTTGATTTCCATGTGACAAAAAGCTCGAGTAGAGCATATGCTGTCCAATGAGCAAGTGGGGAAGATTGCAGATTTTACATAAGAGGGGTACTACCGTCGAGCGAGACGGAATGGAGGATAACAAGAGAGAGGCCGCACTCATGCACCCCTCAGACCGATGGACAAGACCACAGACAGATGACTTATCATGTCATTGTAGAGGCCATCCTCCCCTATCTCAGTCGTAACCCAGGTATGAGTGTTCTAGACGTAATAGAGTAAATTTGTGGTATGTACAATAGGACAATTTCATACCGAAAAGCTTGGCTGGCAAGGTGCGAAGCAATAAGAAAGATATATGGAGATTGGATCGAATCGTATGCCCAACTTCCAAGGTTATTCATGGCAATTAAGCATAATATACCAGGTTTAATTGTTAATCTAAAATCAGTTCGAGGTTTTGAGGATGACACCCGAACGACTGAAGTCAAATTCTTCCAACGATGCTTCTAGGTGTTTGGGCCATGCATCTCAGCTTTCAAACACTTCAAACCCATGTTGCAAATAGATGGGACACATCTGTATGGTAAGGTCAAAGGGAAACTTTTGATAGCAGCAGCAGAAGATGGGAACAACTAAATTATACCGGTAGCATTTGCTCTTGTTGAGTCCGAAGATTTATCTTCTTGGAAGCACTTCCTAGACACGGTAAGGTTGCATGTCATAGGTCAGAGGACCGACGTCTCAATAATTACAGAATGGCTCCTACTATCATAAGCATCATAGAGTCAGATGATTACTGGAGACCCCCAATGGCTCACCATTTCTACTGCATACGACATATTGCACCAAATTTCAACTCATGTTTTCAAAACAAAAAGTTAAAGAAATACTTGATAAACACAAGTACCCTAATTTATCAATTGGAATGCTTTACTAATTTATTTATGTTTGTTCATTGTTTAACATTGTGTTATTATCACGTATATAGTGTACGAATTCAGAAGGCATCATGTGTAGAGACGATACAATCATCTTATATCCCAGAATAACGACATCGAATGTTTCTTCAACAATCTACCATTTGAGAAGTGGTCTAGGGCATATGATGAGAGGGGGATGGGGGCACATGACAACAAACCTGGTCGAGTGCGTCAATAGGGTGTTAAAAAGTGTCCGAACTCTACCGATCAGCGCCATTGTCACTAGCACGTTGTACAAGTTGGTATCTTATTTCAACGTGAACCTTGACACGTACAATGGCCAACTAATAGCTAGTTCAACATTGTATACAGACCATGCGACCTACAAGATAGAAGAAAACCGTATATTATCTAACAGTCACAACGTAACTCGCTATAATGTGGTTGACCCAGTGTATGAGGTTGAGGATTTTGGGTAAGTGGCTATGAGAAAAAACAGAGGGAAATACATGGTTGATTTTGATGAAATGAGCTGCGAATGCATGACAAGCGTTTAAATACCCATGCTCTCATGTAATGGTTGTGTGTTGCAGAACTTGTATGATGTGGGAAAATTATGTGCATCCCGTGTACAAGCTCGAAACATTGATTGAGGCATATGGTTGTGACCCTTTCACACCACTAGGTAATGAAAACAATTGGCCAACATACGCAGGCCAGAAGGTGGTACCACAACTAGATGCTATTCAAACTATTAGGGGAAGACCGAAATATTCAAGGATTCAAAATGAAATGGATGATAACAACGAACCGACTACAGAACGTTGATGTTGTCGTCATTGTTTGCAAACAGGTCATACCAAGAGGAATTTCCCTAATAGAGGATACAATTGACTGTAGTATTTAGTTTTCAAATGATTAACCATGCTTCTCCATAGACAGGTTGTGCCATTAGCAAGCACAAAAAAAAATGTATGTGCTTTCCAATGAAGTGTGTTTTATGTTGATTGTAGAATAAATGTGTACTTTATATTTTAACAAGTATTTAGAGTCTATACAATGTTTGGATTAGAGCATCTATACCAGTGAGCAACTTTGAAATACCCCAAACCTTAATATGTTAATTAATTATGTAATTATGATATTCTAAGGCTAATTAAGTCCTTAAGATCATTGGTGAAAAATAAAAACCAAAACGGAAAGAAAACGTGTAAAGTCACAAAACTCAAAAACGCGTGTTAAATGATTATAGTAAGTATGTAACCTAACTAGGGTCGCTAAAGGATTCCTAAGACCTATTTAGTCATTAAGAACATGTGAGAAAAATTTCCGAAGGAAACGGATCCAAATAGTGGATTAAAAATGCAAAACGAGCTTTAAAGCACGTTTTTCGAGAAACCCGGGAAATGTGATTTTAAACGGGTTTAATGGACTAATAAAAATTTATAGTCAATCATACGGCTATAATTAAATATTATTCAAGGTCTAGGACCATAAAAATAAATAAAACAAAAATCCGGAAACCGGACCCGGACTGTTAAAACTGACAGTTCGGGAACTTACGGGTGTTATCTGCTAAATGACCATGTGCCACCTCCTCTCTACTTTTACAAAAAAAAATTGACTCTTCCCTTATGTGAGCAGCAGCTCACGTTTTTGGCCCCCCTCTTGCTTTAATTATCTTATTCTATTAGCTAAAGGACAAAACAATAAAAGTAAGTAAGTACAAACTACCTTTTTCATTTTCTCTTTCCTCCATTGCCTTCTCTCTTACGATTTTCCCCCCTTCCAGCTCTCTCTCTGTTCTTTACTCCTCTAATGGCGATTTCATGAGCCTTCCCCAACTCCACTCTTCTCCTTCCTTGTTCCACCACTAAATCAAGTCCAAATCGAAAACAAAATACACCAAAATACTCATCTTGCTTTGGAGATCATTTTCCACCTTTCAAAATCTTCAAACTCCACATTTGACTTCCATGGGTGTAGCTCATTTTGAAGAGGAAAACACCCATTCTTGAAGCTAATCAACCCTTTGATGGGTTAAGGTAAGAAATAACTCAAAAACTCATTTATTTCTCCATCTCTTCTTGGCCGATTTTGCCTCTGTTTTGAACTTCATTTTTGGCTCTTCATTTTAGCTTGTTTAAATCCTCATTAAGTGCTGGAGCTTGCTACCCTTAATTCCAAACACTCCATTGTGAAGTAGAAGGTAAAATCTCTTCATTTTCATGCTTAAACACCCTCTTGTTTTAGGGTTGTTGCAAGAGCTTTATTTAAATTCCATGGTGCTCATTACCATTCATGGTATTTGGTCATTAGTGTAGCAAATAACCCCATTGGAAATCGGTTGTGGAACTAGAAGTAAGGAGGAGGGAAAGTTTGAAAGAAATCCAAGGTAAATAACTACCTTAAGCTTATGTGGTGTTTTAAGGACTTTGTGTTTTATTTTGGTGCAATATAAATGTTGAGTGTAATGCAGGTGTTACTAATAATATGAGGAAATTCAGTGTTTAATTTGATGTTGTTTAAGGGCCTAAGAGCCAAGCATTTAAGGTTTATGTACAATGGTGCTATTGTTGTTGGAAATGATGAATTTAAGTGTGGTTTAGTGTTTTGGATGAGTTTGTGGGTTGGAGTGTTTTTGAGGGCTAAATAATGTGTGGGAACATGTTAAAATTATAGGGAGATCATGTCAAATTTTGTGTAGAAATTTAATGGTTTAAGTACATTTCTAGGTGGGAACAAACTAGAGCTACAAGGTATTAAAGAGGAAAATTTAGTATAAAAATCGGTTGGAAACTAGGTAGATGGAGATGGATAGATGAGGGGACTTTAAGGTGGGAATGTGACATTATTATTGGACTAGTAAGTGGGTGAGAGTGGTGAGGAAAATCTGTAGCATAACACTTAACAAAACTAAGTTTTAGTTCTTGTAAGAGGAGAGTGGGAAATTTGGGTGAATTGATTAAGAATTGGGTAACAAGATTTGATAATGATTTAAGCAAGTGTAAGAGGTTATATTGGTGTTATAAATACCTTCATACATGTAGGAAGCTTGGGACAACAATGGGTGAAGAGATCAAGTAGAACAAGAAAAGAAAGAAAATGCTCTAAGTGTTAAAGATTTAGTAAAAGTTTGGGTAAATGTTTTAAGGAGTGTGTGGGATGTTTAGAGAGGGTTTAAGGGTGCCAAGAAGGTGTTAAAACATGTGGGGGAACATGTGAAATGATTAGAAAAAAATTGGGTTCAATTTGGAGTTCAAAATGAGAAGAAAAACACTTTGAAAATTGCCCTCTGTTGTGGACCGCCCCTAGGGACCGCCCCTGTGGGGAGGTCCATACCAGAAATAAGAAAAAAAATTTTCGTCGGAGCCTCTGTCGTGGACCGCCCCTAGGGACCGCCCCTGTGGGGAGGTCCGGGCCAGAAACAAGAAAAAAAAATTCGTCGGAGCCTCTGTTGTGGACCGCCCCTGTGGGGAGGTCCGGGCAAAAAAAAAAACGTTGGAGCCTCTGTGGGACCGCCCCTGTGGGGAGGTCCGGACCAGAAAAAAAAAAAATTAATTTAAGGAAGGTAATGAGGCTTATGTAGTAAACCCTAGTGTGTATTATGAGGATAATTAAGTGTAAGTTTTAGTGTGAAAACTCGTTGTGTAAACATGTAAACCACTTAGTAAACCGAGAGTTCATGAAAGGTAATTAACCGACGTTATTAATTATGTATAGGAACTACCTTCGGTGGAACTCGAACTCAACAAGGACCGAGGTATGGTTTTCTTGCAGTCTGTTGCCTACCGGTTTACACCGGCTTGTGTGTGGTTTGTTTTTCTGTGTGTTTATGACCTTGTAAGATTAAATCATGAAATGAGTTTACGGTCATTGTTATTATTGTGGCGTATGTGTACCGGTACTGTTAACCTCGAATACGTACTAACCGTTAGTTGACCAACTAGGATACGTAAGAGAGCGGTACCCGGTTTAACGTTTCATCTTAAGGAACGTTCTAACCTCGGCTATGTATGAGCTAGTTGTGGTGTGTGTTGTTAATGTGCATCCCATTTCCCTTGGGTGTCTAACTGGACTTAAATACTTATGTGTGATTGATTGTGTTAAGTTCCAACAATGGGACTTCTAACAAGTGCTAACCGGGGAGTGAGGAATCCGGTCGTTCCGGTCACGCGTGTATGTATGGGGGTCGACATCTGCATCAGATTCGGCTCTCTCCTTATGTTAAGGTTGTTTTCCTTTTTGGATTCCGACCGCCCACTAGCTTAGCCAAAGCTTACCTACCTGACTTCCAATCGGGCTAGGGGGAAAATGTGTTCGGTGTGCTCGGATCACTATATCCGACTCATCTTTTAAGTTAAGTTACTCGTTCGACTAACAGAGCGGTAATGAGTTATGTAACAAGCTTAACATGAGGATGGAAACATTCTCTAGGCTTACTATGTTGACTAACTATGTTGGTTGTTTACTAAAGTGAAGTGTTCTCACTATGTATGTGTTGTTATTGTTATACAATATTCTTGCTATGTAATATACATGTTGTATGTTAAAATCAATGCCATGTTATCATGACAAATAGTTGCGTGTATCCCGGTAGTCAGCGGGCTGCACGTTAACCATGCCAGCCAAGGGTTGCTGACCCCCTTTGGGGGCACATATTATTTTCAGGAGAGTGATCGAGGAAGCGGAGTGGTTGTAGCATGGAGCCCGGAGGAATACTTTTGTTATTTTTGGATATTGAACCCGAGTAGTGCTTGTACACTCGAGGTGTTTTGGTGAATGTAGGATTAGATTGGTGATTTTTGTACATTAACACTCGGTATATTGATTCTTTTGGATAGTAATTTTGAAGGTTGTAGTTATGCTCGGGATTCTTGTAATCAGACCGATACATTTGTAGTAACAGCCTTGTTAGCCACGTGGGTGGCTAACGGCGTGTAACACCGCCCTTTTGGTTAATGTTTAAGTTGTGTTTTCCGCTGCGATTATTGGTTAAGTGTGGAGATTATGGTTGGGGTGTTACAAAAAGTGGTATCAGAGCGAAGTATCGCTCTGATTACCGAGCTTAGGAATATACCGAGTTAGGAATTTAAACCTTGTCGTCCAAAGGACGTTATAAACATTGACCGATAAGTTTGTAAGCACAATACTAATGTGCGTCATGTATTCAGATGGCAGGGCGACCACAGGAGAGGCGGAGGGGCCCGGTCCAGGAGACAGGGGAGAACCTACCGCTCAGATGATGGCCGAAGCATGGCGGCCGCCCTAGCTCAAGTGGTACCACAGATATAGGCATGCAAAGGGCAGCAACAGCCCGTGGTCAGGATCATCCAAACCACCACCACAGCCACGCGAAATTGGGTGAAAGCGTTGGCCGATCTACGACCCCCGTCCTTCAAAGGGGAGACCGACCCTTCCAAACTAGAGGCGTATATCTCGGAGCTAGAGACCGCCTACGAGACCTTGGCTGTTCCTGCTGATGCCAAGGTCCGTCTTGCTGCATTTTACTTGAAGGGATCGGCTAGAAACTGGTGGAAACTTGTACGGGGAGAAAGTGGCCGACCCGAATTTTGGATGGGAGCAGTACACGGCATTGCTACGAGCCAAGTACTACCCAGTACATGTGCAAGAGGCGAAGCGCCTGGAGCTAGACAGCTTGAAGCAAGGAGACAAGATGACGGTGGACGACTACTACACCGCCTTCACCGACCTTGTTCATCTTCTACCAGACCTAGGTTACTCGAACCGGGTCTTAGTGAATCGATTCTACAGTGGGCTCAGCCACCGCCTACGCTATGGCATGGGGCCAGCTGAGTACAATACCTTGCAGGTATCTTAAAATAATGTCTAAGTGTGAATGAGTTATGTTATATGTGAGTGTGTAAATGTGTTGAACCTCAGGAGTGCTATCATGCCGCTGCTAAGGTGGAGATCACCGTCCGTCTGAGGGACGAGGAGAATGTGCATAAGCGCAAGGTCTCGAGCGAGGGCCATAGCACGCAAGGGTACGGGGGAGGGAAAGAAGAAGAAACCTTACCCCCAGCCCCAGAAAGGCCAGCAACAGGGTGGCAAAGGCCAAGCCCAGTCCACCACCGCTGAGGAGCCGCTGAGGCTCACCTATGCCTATGCGGCTAAGCCCTTACGCTCTCAGCCACTCAAGGGTAACCACCTGACCCTGAAATCGAATTTAAATGTGTGTTATTAAGTTGTAAAGTGTGTACTGATTGTGTGTTGTGATAGCAGCCAGTACGGGCTCTGGACCGGAGCGCCACTACTTCTGTAAGTGGTGCAAAGGTGACCACCCCGGCAAGGACTGCAAAGGGAATGATGTGCAGTGTCACTACTGCAAGAAGCTGGGGCACCGTGACTTCGAGTGCTACCAAAACCCCGATGGCAGAAACTATAGGCCTAAGGGGCAATGGAAGGGTAAGGCTGCCGCGACCACTGATGGCCCGAAAGCGACTCACCAGCCATCCTCAGGTCAGGGGAACACCGACTTCCAGAAGGGGAAAGGGCCGGGAGCAGGCAAGGCTGCCCTGAATGTGGTGGACCGGTCAGAGGCACCAGGATCCTCTTCTAGACCAGGTACCACCTAAACCATTAAATGAAATAAGTGATTGCATACCGCATTTCATGCATGTGTGTTAGTGAGTCCGAATGTGTAACCACATAAGTGATGAGTTAAAGTATAATGTGAAAGTCACCTAAATTAGGTAATTCTAAACCTTAGGAACCTTCAATATTTGTTATCCAATCCCACCCACACCAACCTCTGAAGAGACCACCATCGACATCACCGACTATCCGACGGAACAGTGTCAGGTTATCCAGCCAGGTATGATTTTATTAAGAGGATACCTGACACCCGAAGCACAAATCCATATCATACGACGATGCAACGAGCTTGGAGCAGCACCTGGAGGTTTCTACACACCCGAATACCCAAGTGGGGCGAAGATGAATTTAAAGATGATGTGCATGGGTAAGGATTGGAACCCTTACACCAAGACATATCAGGACACACGAGCTGAAGATGGAGCGACCATACCGAGTATACCTGAGGAGTTCCTTGCGGTTGTTAACCACACCGTGGGAATTGCTCAGCAAGTTGAATCGGAACCACTTCCGAGTATCAAGGCAGATTTGTGTATTGTCAATTTCTACCAAAAGGGTGGAAGATTGGGTTTACACCAAGATAAGGACGAAACACCCGAGTCTCTAAGTAAGGGAGTACCCGTGGTGTCTTGGTCCATTGGTGATACCGCAGTTTATGTATGGCAAGCAGAAGCGTGCGGACCTCGCAAGGAAGTTAGTATTGAAGTCTGGTGATGTGTTAATCATGGGTGGGCAGTCGAGGATGCTGTATCATGGTATCAAGAAGATCAAACTGAATACGGCGCCTCCGACAATAATCAATGCCACACACATGAAACCTGGACGTTTGAATTTAACCTTTAGGCAATTCTGAAGTTATGTGTAATCATGTAAAGTGTGAAGTCAGCTGTATGTTAAGTATGTGATGCATTAAGTATGCTAAGTATTAAGCGATGTAGTCAAATGTAATACCATCATGGTGTAAGGATGAGTTTATGAATAAAACAGTGTTGATTTCCTAAGTATTCCACCCGTGTTGTTACCAATATACTTATCAAGTTTATGAAATAATTAGGCGCTGCACTCAGAATGGAAGGTACACTGAGTGTGTGTACAGAGGCAGAGGCAGATGTGGCACTATCCTCACCGGTACCTTCCCAGTGAATGGCGTGGATGCGTTGATCCTGTTCGACTCTGGAGCCTCACATACGTTTGTCTCACTCTCATTTGCGAGGAGACTGGGGTTAGACGCGGAGGAGACCTGACTTCCTAGTCACTCTCCCGTCTAAGGAGCGGATCAGATGCACCCGTTATTACCGAGATGCCACCATTCGAATTAAGAATGAAGAGTTCCCGATCGACATGATAGAGTTCGAGGGGCTCGGATTTGATGTGATTGTGGGGATGAACTGGTTGGAGCGGCACAAGGGCCGAATCATATGTGCCGAGCACCGTCTGCTTCTTCGGAGTCCGTCTGGGGTTACCATTTCATACCGCCAGAGGCCCAGGGAGCCTTCGACACAGATCGTCTCCACCATGGCCATGTATCATGAAATCAGAAGAAAGAAAGATGTATACCTCTGCTATGTCCAGGACATAGAGAGAGACCCTGAGTTTAGCCCAGATGTGCCGGTTGTGTCGGAGTTTCCTGATGTCTTTCCTAAGGAGCTCCCAGGCATGCCTACACGGGCAGTTGAGTTTGAGATTGACTTGGTGCCGGGCACCGGACCGATAGCGAAGGCGCCCTACCGTATGGCTCCAGCTGAGATGACAGAGCTCAAAGAGCAGCTGAGACCTACTTGACAAGGGATTATTCGCCCGAGCGTTTCACCATGGGGAGCACCAGTCCTTTTTGTGAAGAAAAAGGATGGTAGTCTCCGCCTCTGCATCGTACAGAGAGCTGAATGCAGTTACGGTGAAGAACCGTTACCCATTGCCGCGTATCGATGATTTGTTTGACCAGCTGAAAGGTGCATCTGTGTTCTCTAAGATCGATCTGCGATCGGGTTACCATCAATTGCTATCAGGGACAGTGACATTGAGAAGACCGCATTCCGAACCAGATATGGACACTATGAATTCACGGTCATGCCGTTTGGTTATCTAATGCACCGGCGAAGTTTATGGACTTGATGAATCGTTTGTTTCGAGATCAGTTGGATAGTCAGTGGTTGTCTTCATCGATGATATTCTTATTTATTCTAAGTCCAAGGTTGAGCATGAAGATCACTTGAGGAGTGTATTGCAGACATTGAGAGAGAACCAGCTATATGCGAAGTTCTCGAAGTGTGAATTTTGGCTAGACCAAGTCTCTTTCTTGGTCATGTTATTTCTGAGGCCGGGATCGCTGTGGATCCGGCCAAGATTGATGCTGTGCGCACCTGGCCTAGACCGAAGACGGTTACCGACATTCGGAGCTTCCTCGGTCTGGCAGGGTATTATAGGAGGTTTGTAAAGAATTTTTCCAGTGTTTCGAAACCGATGACATCCTTAATGAAGAAGGATGCACCATTTGAGTGGACAGTTGACTGTGAGAGCTCATTTCAGAGTCTCAAGGATGCTTTGACTTCTGCACCAGTTCTGACTATACCAGATGGTACGATGGTTTTGAGGTGTATTGACGCGTCAGGTAAAGGTATGGGTTGTGTTTTGATGCAACACGGGAAGGTCGTGGCTTACGCCTCCCGACAGTTGAAACGACATGAAGAAAACTATCCTACACACGATCTAGAATTGGGTGCCATTGTCTTCGCCTTGAAGATATGGCGACACCATTTGTATGGAGTGAATGTGACGATTTATTCAGATCACAAGAGTTTGAAATACCTGTTCACTCAGAAGAAGTTGAACATGAGGCAAAGAAGATGGGTTGAATTCCTTACTGATTACGATATTAACCTTCAGTACAAGGAAGGTAAGGCAAACGTTGTAGCTGATGCATTGAGTCGCCGAGCACACTCTCTCCATTCGCTAATCTCTCACTCTAGCTTGGTTGATGAGGTGCGGAGTGCTCAGATGTCCGATCAGTACATGCAAGAGATCAGACAAACTTTGACGGCACATTCGAGAGCCAGAAGTATGATTTCCGACTTCATGATGATGACTTGATCAGGCTGAATGGCCGACTTTGTATTCCACGAAGTAGCGCTGAGCTGAAGGAGCGCATACTGAGTGAATCACACTGTTCCTCTACTCGATTCACCCCGGAGCTTCAAAGATGTACAAGAGTATGAAGAGTATTTCTGGTGGACCGGTATGAAGAAAGATGTGACAGACTATGTTGTTAGGTGTCTCACTTGTCAGAAGGTCAAGTTTGAGCACCGACCGTGGTGGTATGGTGCAGCCAATGCCGTGCCTGAGTGGAAGTTCCATGATATTTCCATGGACTTCGTTGTTGGGCTTCCGCCTACTCGGGGAGGCTTGAATATGATATGGGTCGTTGTTGACCGACTGACCAAGGTGGCCCGATTCATTCCGATGAAGGACACTTGGAAAGTGGCGAAGCTAGCAGAGCTCTTCGACCGTGAGATTATACGGCATCATGGGGTACCGAAGACTATCGTGTCTGATAGGGATACCAGATTCCTCTCGAGGTATTGGAGATCTACACGGGAAGCGCTTGGTATCGAGCTGAAGCTGAGTACAGCGTTCCATCCTCAGACAGATGGTCAGAGTGAGCGCATACAGAGACGCTTGAGGATATGTTACGTGCATGTGCACTTGACTTTCAGACCAGCTGGATTGATAAGTTACATCTGATCGAGTTTAGCTACAACAACAGTTACCATGCTTCGATCAAGATGTCTCCCTTCCAGGCTTTGTACGGTAGACCATGCCGCACGCCATTATGCTGGGATGAGTCGAGTGAGACGGTCATTATAGGACCTGAGTATTTAGAGCAAGTACAAGCAGAAGTACGTCAGATCCGGGCTAACATGAAGGCAGCTCAGGATAGGCAGAAAGCATACGCCGATGTGCGCAGACGTGACCTGGAGTTCGCCGTGGGCGATCAGGTATTTCTTAGAGTATCCCCCATGAAGGGGTGTTTCGTTTTGGCCAGAAAGGCAAGTTGAGCCCGAAATATGTGGGGCCTTATGTTGTGACGGAGCGGATAGGCCCGGTAGCTACAGGCTTGATTTACCAGCTGAGCTGGGCAAGGTACATGATGTATTTCATGTGTCCCAGTTGAAGAAATATATGTCTCATCCGTCTCATGTGCTTCAGCCCGAAAGGCTAACCTTAGAGCCGACCATGCGATCAGTGGAGACTCCCGTACGGATCCTGGATACTAAGACTCGAGACACTCGCCACAAGTCTGTTCGACTGGTGAAGGTTCTCTGGTCTAACCAGGAGGTCGAGGAGGCCACCTGGGAGCTGGAAGATGATATGAGGGAAGTACCCGTCGTTGTTACTTCTTAGTATTTGTATGTATAGGGTACGGGGCGTACCCCTATTTTAAGGGGGGTAGAGCCGTTTCGGTTATGTATGTACACATGTATTGAAATACATGTCTATGTTGTTATGTTATAGACCTTGAGTCTAAGTGATGTTTGTTATGGGACCTTGAGTCCGATGTTATGTAAAGTATGTTTGTATGAAAGTGTTGTTTTAAAAGTAATCTCCGTGTTCTAGTATTTAAGACGCGTGGGAAGTGTGAACTTTGGGGACAAAGTTCTTTTAAGGGGGGTAGATTGAAATACCCCAAACCTTAATATGTTAATTAATTATGTATATGATTTTAAGGCTAATTAAGTCCTTAAGAACATTGGTGAAGAAATAAAAACCAAAACGAAAAAGAAAACGCGTAAAAGTCACAAAACGCAAAAACGCGTGTTAAGTAATTATAGTAAGTATATAACCTTAACTAGGGTCCTAAAGGATTCCTAGGACTTATTTAGTCATTAAGAACATGTGGGAAAAATTCCCGAAGGAAACGGATCCAAATAGTGGATTAAAAATGCAAAACGAGCTTTAAAGCACGTTTTTCGAGAGAAACCCGGGAAATGTGATTTTAAACGGGTTTAAAGGACTAATAAAAATTTATAGTCAATCATATGGCTATAATTAAATATTAGTCAAGGTCTAGGACCATAAAAATAAATAAAACAAAAATCCGGAAACCGGACCCGGACTGTTAAAACTGACAGTTCGGGAACTTACGGGTGTTATCTGCTAAATGACCATGTGCCACCTCCTCTCTACTTTTAAAAAAAAATTGACTTTCCCTTATGTGAGAAGCAGCACGTTTTTCCCCCCTCTTCTCTTTATTATCTATTCTATTAGCTAAAGACAAAACATAAAAGTAAGTAAGTACAAACTACCTTTTTCATTTTCTCTTTCCTCCATTGCCTTTCTCTTACGATTCCCCCCCTTCCAGCTCTCTTGTTCTTCTCCTCTAATGGCGATTTCATGAGCTCCCAACTCCACTCTTCTCCTTCCTTCCGTTCCACCACTAAATCAAGTCCAAATCGAAAACAAAATACACCAAAATACTCACCTTGCTTTGGAGATCATTTTCCACCTTTCAAAATCTTCAAACTCCACATTTGACTTCCATGGGTGTAGCTCATTTTGAAGAGGAAAACACCCATTCTTGAAGCTAATCAACCCTTTGATGGGTTAAGGTAAGAAATAACTCAAAAACTCATTTATTTCTCCATCTCTTCTTGGCCGATTTTGCCTCTGTTTTGAACTTCGTTTTTGGCTCTTCATTTTAGCTTGTTTAAATCCTCATTAAGTGCTGGAGCTTGCACCCTTAATTCCAAACACTCCATTGTGAAGTAGAAGGTAAAATCTCTTCATTTTCATGCTTAAACACCCTCTTGTTTTAGGGTGTTGCAAGAGCTTTATTTAATTCCATGGTGCTCATTACCATTCATGGTATTTGGTCATTAGTGTAGCAAATAACCCCATTGGAAATCGGTTGTGGAAAGAAGTAAGGAGGAGGGAAAGTTTGAAAGAAATCCAAGGTAAATAACTACCTTAAGCTTATGTGGTGTTTTAAGGACTTTGTGTTTTATTTTGGTGCAATATAAATGTTGAGTGTAATGCAGGTGTTACTAATAATATGAGGAAATTCAGTGTTTAATTTGATGTTGTTTAAGGGCCTAAGAGCCAAGCTTTTAAGGTTTATGTACAATGGTGATATTGTTGTTGGAAATGATGAATTTAAGTGTGGTTTAGTGTTTTGGATGAGTTTGTGGGTTGGAGTGTTTTTGAGGGCTAAATAATGTGTGGGAACATGTTAAAATTATGGGGAGATCATGTCAAAATTTGTGTAGAAATTTAATGGTTTAAGTACATTTCTAGGTGGGAACAAACTAGAGAACTACAAGGTATTATGAGAGGAAAATTTAGTATAAAAATCGGTTGGAAACTAGGTAGATGGAGATGGATAGAGGGGACTTTAAGGTGGGAATGTGACATTATTAGTGGACTAGTAAGTGGGTGAGAGTGGTGAGGAAAATCTGTAGCATAACACTTAACAAAACTAAGTTTTAGTTCTTGTAAGAGGAGAGTGGGAAATTTGGGTGAAATTGATTAAGAATTGGGTAACAAGATTTGATAATGATTTAAGCAAGTGTAAAGGTTATATTGGTGTTATAAAATACCTTCATACATGTAGGAAGCTTGGGACAACAATGGGTGAAGAGATCAAGTAGAACAAGAAAAGAAAATGCTCTAAGTGTTAAAGATTTAGTAAAAGTTTGGGTAAATGTTTTAAGGAGTGTGTGGGATGTTTAGAGAGGGTTTAAGGGTGCCAAGAAGGTGTTAAAACATGTGGGGGAACATGTGAAATGATTAGAAAAAAATTGGGTTCAATTTGGAGTTCAAAATGAGAAGAAAAACACTTTGAAAATTGCCCTCTGTTGTGGACCGCCCCTAGGGACCACCCCTATGGGGAGGTCCATACCAGAAATAAGAAAAATAAATTTTCGTCGGAGCCTCTGTCGTGGACCGCCCCTAGGGACCGCCCCTGTGGGGAGGTCCGGGCCAGAAAAAAAAAGGAAAAAAAAAGTTCCTCAGAGCCTCTGTTGTGGACCGCCCCTAGGGACCGCCCCTGTGGGGAGGTCCGGGCCAGAAAAAAAAACGTTGGAGCCTCTATTGTGGACCGCCCCTAGGGACCGCCCCTGTGGGGAGGTCCGGACCAGAAACAAAAAAAAAAATAAGTTTAAGGAAGGTAATGAGGCTTGTGTAGTAAACCCTGGTGTGTATTATGAGGATAATTAAGTGTAAGTCTTAGTGTGAAAATTCGTTGTGTAAACATGTAAACCACTTAGTAAACCGAGAGTTCATGAAAGGTAATTAACCGACGTTATTAATTATGTATAGGAACTACCTTCGGTGGAACTCGAACTCAACAAGGACCGAGGTATGGTTTTCTTGCAGTCTGTTGCCTACCGGTTTACACCGGCTTGTATGTTGGTTGCTTTTCTGTGTGTTAATGACCTTGTAAGATTAAATCATGAAATGAGTTTACGGTCATTGTTATTATTGTGGCGTATGTGTACCGGTACTGTTAACCTCGAATACGTACTAACCGTAGTTGACCAAGCTAGGATACGTAAGAGAGCGGTACCCGGTTTAACGTTTCAACTTAAGGAACGTTCTAACCTCGGCTATGTATGAGCTAGTTGTGGTGTGTGTTGTTAATGTGCATCCCATTTCCCTTGGGTGTCTAACTGGACTTAAATACTTATGTGTGATTGATTGTGTTAAGCTCCAACAATGGGACTTCTAACAAGTGCTAACCGGGGAGTAAGGAATCCGGTCGTTCCAGTCACGCGTGTATGTATGGGGGTCGACATCTGCATCAGATTCGGCTCTCTCCTTATGTTAAGGTTGTTTTCCTTTTTGGATTCCGACCGCCCACTAGCTTAGCCAAAGCTTACCTACCTGACTTCCAATCGGGCTTGGGGGGAATCATGTGTTCGGTGTGCTCGGATCACTATATCCGACTCATCTTTTAAGTTAAGTTACTCGTTCGACTAACAGAGCGGTAATGAGTTATGTAACAAGCTTAACATGAGGATGGAAACATTCTCTAGGCTTACTATGTTGACTAACTATGTTGGTTGTTTACTAAAGTGAAGTGTTCTCACTATGTATGTGTTGTTATTGTTATACAATATTCTTGCTATGTAATATACATGTTGTGTGTTAAAATCAATGCCATGTTATCATGAGAAATAGTTGCGTGTATCCCGGTAGTTAGCGGGCTGCACGTTAACCATGCCAGCCAAGGGTTGCTGACCCCCTTTGGGGGCACATATTATTTTTCAGGAGAATGATCGAGGAAGCTGAGTGGTTGTAGCATGGTGCCCGGAGGAATACTTTTGTTATTTTTGGATATTGAACCCGAGTAATGCTTGTACACTCGAGGTAGCATGTTTTGGTGGATGTAGGATTAGATGGTGATTTTTGTACATTAACACTCGGTATATTGCATTTCTTTTTGGATAGTAATTTTGAAGGTTGTAGTTATGCTCGGGATTCTTGTAATCAGACCGATACATTTGTATGTAACAGCCTTGTTAGCCATGTGGGTGGCTAACGGCGTGTAACACCGCCCTTTTTGGTTAATGTTTAAGTTGTGTTTTCCGCTGCGATTATTGGTTAAGTGTGGAGATTACGGTTGGGGTGTTACAAACTTAATTTACATTGTCTTACTCCCATAAGAAGGTATAGAAGATCCATACTGATCGTAGGACATTAGTATAAGTGAAAAAGTGGTTAATAACACAAAATTTACCCTTACCAGAAATTTTGCAAATTAAGAAAATGCTACCTCTGGTGCCTTATATATGAACTTGTGTGGGCCCAATATGCTCTTGAAACTCTATATAAATGGCTTGAGTCCAAAGTATAACTGTTCAACTACAACCTTATAAAATTTTATCAAGATTGGGATCCGTTTAAGCATCGCACTAATGGTGCAAAAGTTGGAAAAATAAAAAATTCTCCCTGGACTGGAATGCAAAGAAACCGCTCCAAGACTGGACATGCTTCCAGAAGCCGCCCCAGTCCTAGGGCGGTTTCAAGCAAAAAAATGCAGAAGCAGCCCTGCTCCTGGGGCAGTTTCTAGCAAGCTGCCCCGACCCCGGGCTGCTTCTTTGCATGAGTTTGGTACACCTGCGTAATTTTTTACAAAAATGTCCACAACATGTAATTTTTTTTAATTGGTATTTTTATGTAATTTTCTGAACTTATATACTTGGATAAACTAACCAGTCAACATAATTGACCAAGTCAACTTAATTGACCAAAGAGGTCAAGTTGACCAACTCATACTTTAAATAAGAGTTTGAGAGATAATAACAAATATAAGGTCAATAGTAACATATGGTTATAAAACTATGTTACTATATGTATATAAAAAATATACAAGAGAATATGTATGTATATAATCAAGAATTATAGCCTATAAATGAATTGCAAGGATTATAAAGATTTAATCCTAAGTGGTAAGATACTACTAACAACTTATTATCATCATCTGATAATGAGAAATTAAATGAATCCTGAACAGTGGGAAAAACTCGAACAAACTTAATTAAATTAGTTTACGGGGGGATTAACTGTCGGGACATGATGTTTATTTGAAGATAACGAATTTAATTAATCTTAGGAATTAACGTATGACGTTATGCTTATTCTAGATCGTAGAATTACGAGGAGCACCGATGAGCGTATATATATATATATGTATATATACGCTAACGAGTATTACGGTGTATGGTATGTGATTGGTGTGGCCTGAACATCTTGAAGGCTTCCATGGGTTCAGACATTATATGTTTAACTCCTAAGAGTGATATGTGTGATTATATGTATGTGTGAAATTAAATGTATTACTTGTTTGTCTTTTTTGCGGTATTTAATTTTGCGTAAATGTCCACCGTACTAGAGTGATATGAATATCGCTCGACTAATATATATATATATATATACTCGAACAACAATGGATGAAGTCATGACTTAGCGAAGTACGATGAATATTGTAATCAGAGTTAATCTAAGCAAAACACTTAGGAACGAGACTTGGCTATACCGATCGCTAGAGCTTGGATCTTGAACATGAATATGACCTAGACTACTTCTAGATATTTGCGTAAGACCTCGAAGACAACTGTATTAAAATGAATTTTTCAACTTAAGTATATACCTTAGGTAATAGATTGAGATACTTAATCATATAATGGAGGATAGGTGTATGAGATGCATGGGGAGCTGATAGTCTTCTATGGTTATATCACCAGCTCGGGATAGCCTCTCGGGATAACTCTAGTGAAATAAGTGGTTGTATGACATTGCTTGAAGTATGTGTGCTAATGTGCATCTTATCTGACAACTCATTAAGTAATAATTATTATTTATGGATAATCATTTTATTATTTTTTTATATGCATAGTGCTGGATTTATACGTACTTCCCTATTTTAAGGTCAGCGATTAGCCCAGATTGACGTGCTCTGGATGACAGACCTTAGGCTCTGAAAAAAGAGGGCAAAAATAACCATACACCTGATCGGAAATGTTAGTGTTCTATGCTTGGGTGAGCTAGTAAAGGAGCTTGGTAGAGGAGACTATGTTCAAATGGATAGCTCACTTTGTGTGTGTGACAAGGTAACCTCTCATGGATTACTACATACATGTAGATTAAACTACATGTTTGATAGTGGTATCCTATGCTCAAAGAGGAATGTACGTCGTTTCTGGTACACCCTGAGCTGGAAGAAATACAAATTAACAGTTGATATGCTAGACTATAAGGAGGTAGAACTAAACAGATGACGTGATATTGCTGTTGAGGTAGTTCAATCAGACAATCTAACACTGATGACCAGATATTACAGTCAAATTCAGAACTTCCTTCATCCAGATCTGGCATGCCAATTAAGAGAACCTTTAGAACAACTTGGGATTGGCATACCTACGGGGACCTCAAGACCAAATCGATGGGAACCTTCATCTTGGGAGTGTAATCGATCAAAGGCGAGTCAGTCCAAAGGAGCACCATCAACTAGAAGATCACTAAACAGAGGATCATCAGATCCGAATCAATTCATATCTATGAACATCTTCCCATACTACCAGCATTTCCCACCCAACCTATATCAATATATCACTGGGTATATTGATGTTCATGGAGATGGTAATTGGGGATTCAGGGTGGTAGCTGATTACATGTATTCAGACCAAGATAGGTGGAAACAAGTCCGTAAAGAATTGTACCAAGATATGAAGAATACAGAGTCGGTGAACTATGCATATAAAGATATGTTTAATGAAACAATGTACAACCAAATGTTAAGAGGGTTTCTTTGGAGTGGGGATGAGCCAACACCTATGGAGAAATGGATGACCACGGAAATGGGGACCGTAATCATGACAAAGTACATTTCAATAGTAGTTTTCTACTCTACTTTATATAAGGGTATGACAAGTGTCACATGCCTTCTGATCAAAAATCATACCAATTGTGATAGACCAAGAAGAGAGATCTACATTGGAGTTTGCCCCCATGGTCATTTCGTAAGGTTTTGTATGGTTGATAACTCCCCACCCCCTATCTATCCGCAATCGTTTTATTATAGAAATCCAAACACTATTGGATTTTGGATTCATCATTATAATCTAGGTTAGATAGATGGTTTGTAATGTAATTTAGTTTTTCTTTAACTTAATTTTTGTAACTTAGTTATTATAACTTTGTTGTTGTAATCATTTTGATTCAAATTTGGTCATTCAATTCTCATTTAATTTAGAAAAAAGTGTCTCCCCACAACATTCCAACTTATTCATCTAAGTTTGATGAAAAAAATTGTACTACAAATAATAAAGTTTTTGCTATTTGCATTACAAATTAATTTTAAATCATATTAATATTGTAAGCATGTAAAAACGTAATCCAACATTTCTTTTTTAAAAAATTCCAATATTGATTAAAACAAAGAAGTAACTAGCAAAATTCACTATTAACCAACTACAAACTTCTTTGGTTAAATTAATTTCATATATCATTTTCTGGAAAAGAAAAGCACAGGGATACATCATTACATGATTACAACATCAATATATTTTAAAAAAAATTATACTGCGGTGATTAGTAATTATTTTCTGTCACTAGTGGAACGGAAGCCTTAAATTACGGTCCAAAACCCTATTTAATGACGGTTTTGGATCGTAGTTAACGAGGGCATCACTTAAGACGGAGACGTCTTTAATTAGGGTTTAAAACCGTAATTAAAGGCCGTTTTCTGGTCATGCGTGTCACAGACTTTACATTACGGTTTATAAGAAACCGTAATCTAAAGTCCAATGGCGCGCGCCAAAGCACTTTAGATTTTGATTTTCTTTGGAACCATAATTTAATGTGTTTTTTATTATTTTTTACGTTTTTTTATTATAGAACTACACAATTGCAACAAAGGGAAGTATTATAGGACTGCACAATTGCAACACACCTGAACAAAATAGCAACAAAACACATTCTCTGCGCACAATTGCAACAGATAACAACATCTGTTACAGCTCGAACAAATATATTGCATCTTTCATTACACCAGAATCGTACAACAACTTTCATTACACAGTATTTATTAGCAGATAACAACATATGTTAAAAATCAAACAAAATAGCAACAAAAGACATTCTCTGCAATGCATACAAATCTGTTACAGCATCTGTTACAGTAGCTAGCAATTCAGTAAATATCATTTCAGTCTTATGCCGCTATAATATATACAAAAAAGCTAGCTAGTCTACCACTGTATTCTCAAAAATAGAGCTGACATGATACAAGTCTTTGGGATTGTAAGTTGTGAATTTGTCAAAGTGCTCAATAATCTGCAACAAGAAAAGGAATGGAACACATAATGAGATTAATATAAGGCACAAAAAATATACGCAAAGAATTAAATACAGGACAACATTGTCTATTGTATTACCTTGTCTTTAGAGTTCCCAAATATTGGGAAGTACCCGTAGAACTCGTACATGTACCGCATGACGTAGTACCCATAACTCTTGGAATGTTTTTACATAGGGCACTAAATCACCAAAATTCACAAGTGTAAAACAATTGTAAAACGATAAGCAGCACGAATGAAATAAATGAATTACCCAAACCTTGATGTATTTGATCATAATTTCAGCAAACTCTCCCTGAGGGGTCTTTTTGTAAGAACTGCCACATATTAAAAAAAAAGTGTTAAGCATAATGAACGAGTAAATTAATTTTGGTTCAAAAAACCTACAAATAATTAAGAAGTAATACTGTTGATGTTATTTTGATCGGCAAACTCAGTTCAATACTGAAGCCAGTTTTAAGACTAGCCTGAAGCGAAGCCCGTCAGTCTTGAACTGACGAACAGAGAAGAAGATAGAATATTTAACAAGATTTTATCTAGCTGTTAAAGATAAAATCTTGATTGATAAATTCTCACACTCTATATAAGGGGAAGAAAGTCTAGGTTATAGGTGTGGGTTTTTACGCAAAAGAGAAAATCGGAAATACAATGTAATTTGCGAGAGTAACAATAAGGATAAATATAGAGAAAATCAGAGGGAGAGGGAGTGAGATTATAGAGTCAATTCAGAGAGAGTTTTGTTGTTGATTTCGTAGTAAGTAACTTGAGTTCAGAACTCAAGTTACGTGTGAGTTATGTCAAGATAGTGTTCTTGACGTGAGGGTTTGTATTCGTATTAAATACGTGATTGTGTAACCATTGTTATACGTGATTATAATAAAGGTTCTACCTTTATGCTATTCTGGTCTTTCCTTCTTTCTCCCCGTTCGTCCTCAGTTCTGAACTCAGACCATCGACACCTTCTGAGTTGCAGACTCAGCACCGACTACTAGGAATCTTCAATTGGTATCAGAGCAAGGTAACCCTAGACGCAGAAGAAACTTCTTTAGGGTTGATCGTGATGAATTCCTACTATGTTAAGCCTCCAAAGCTGACGAAGTTCAACTACACCAGTTGGTGCGAACAGATGGAGGATCAATTAATCTCTATTGATCTGCAGTTATGGGACGTAGTGACTGAAGGTGACCTGAAGCCAAAAATTGAGAAGGATGGCGTCACCAAAGAAAAACCAAGATCCAGTTGGAGTGAGAGCGATAATAAGTTGATAAGCAAGAACAGACAAGCTCGAAGGGTTATCATGTCGTCATTATCAGATTCAGACCAACAGAAAGTCTTGGGCTTGCGCACTGCTAAGGAGGTTTGGGAATTTCTCAAAACCGCATATGCTGGAACAGATTCGGTTAAAAAGGCTAAGGGTAAACAGCTCAAGAGACAGCTTGATAACTTCAAGATGTTAGACGATGAGACTATATCTGAAACACTTGAGAGATTTGACAAAATTTTGTGTGAGCTCAAAACTGTCGGGGTAGTTCTTGACAATGATGTGGTGAACGAAAGATTTCTGGATAGCCTTGGAATAGACTGGCTAAATTTTACCACACTTTTGGAGTCCACAAAGGATTTATCGAAGTTGTCTTTCGAAGAGCTGGGATCAGAACTGACGGTGTACGAAGGTAAGATGAGAGGCAACACTGTTACTCAAACTAAGGATCTGGCTCTAAACGCACGTGACACTACCACAATATCAGAAGATGAGGATTGTGACGTAGATGAGGAAATCACTAAGATTATGAACATCATACAGAGGCTGAGCAGTAGAAAACAAAGGTCAAACCAACAGAGTAAGTCAAAGAAGGGACAAAACACATGTTTTAGGTGTAACAAGCCTGGTCATGTTGTCAAAGATTGTCCTCTCCAGCAGAAGGAAAATTCTCAGAAGAAGATTAAGAAACACACAGATACAACTGCAGCTGCATGGGGACAGGATATCTCAGATACAGACTCAGAACCCAGGGAGTGCGCGCAGATGTGTTTGACTGCAATTGCTCACGTAGATGATGACATCAATACTGAGTATAACATAAAGGAGAAGGAAATCTGGAAGGATACTCTTGAGAAAGAACAGATATTTATTCAGCTAACCTCTGCACTCTCTGAGATAAAATTCTTGAAGAATCAGTATGATACTGAGATTAAAGAACTCAGAGCTAAGGTGAAAAGTCTGAGTCAGTCTTCGACTGGAAGCAAAAATCGTGTCATTGAGAGTCTAGATAAGCCAAGGATTAACTTTGTTAGTCCTTTGGAAACTAGGATTCTCACTCTTCCTTGTTGGGCACAGGAAGAGATAAATTCTCTTTTGGATAGCAACAAATCGCTAAAAAGAGAATGTGAAACACTCTCAGACATGGTAGCCAAGGCAAATCGAAAGTTAGAACTTCAGACTCCTGCTAATCCAACTTGGTATACAGGGAAGGCGAATCTGAAGCAAATGATGCAGAATAATAACTCAGACAAATGCGGTTTGGGATATAAGTCTGAGACATTCTCTCAGTCTACGACTGAGAAGTTACAGACTGTAACTGCGAGACATCAGCCAAGATTACACTCATGCCGATATTGCCACCAGCTAGGACACAAGGTTAGATGGTGTCCCAAATTGTTGAAAAAACAATTGCGTGAAAAATCATCAAGGCAGAACTCATTCGAAATCAAAAGATCGCACACTAAAAGGTGGGTTCCTATCAATCACTTTAAGTCTGAGTCAACAACTGATATCAAACAAGTTTGGGTACCAAAGTCAAGTCGGCCCTACCAGACTCGTCAAGAAGGCACTTCACCTCCTTCAGAATTATCATCTCCTTCCCAGTGATCAGACCCTGATGCATCACTACCCCAATCCATAAGGTTTATGACTTAATTCCTTTTTGATTTGGCAAAAGGGGGAAAGTGGTCTTGAACGTACTCTACAACTCAGGGGGAACATTAATCAATTTAAGACTTACAGAGTTTACCAATTAGTCTTGAATGTATACAACGATTCAGGGGGAACATTCACCAGTTCAAGAAGTTCAAGACTTACAGAGTTTGCCGCATCAAAAAGGGGGAAATTGTTGATGTTATTTTGATCGGCAAACTCAGTTCAATACTGAAGCCAGTTTTAAGACTAGCCTGAAGCGAAGCCCGTCAGTCTTGAACTGACGAACAGAGAAGAAGATAGAATATTTAACAAGATTTTATCTAGCTGTTAAAGATAAAATCTTGATTGATAAATTCTCACACTCTATATAAGGGGAAGAAAGTCTAGGTTATAGGTGTGGGTTTTTACGCAAAAGAGAAAATCGGAAATACAATGTAATTTGCGAGAGTAACAATAAGGATAAATATAGAGAAAATCAGAGGGAGAGGGAGGAGTGAGATTATGAGTCAATTCAGAGAGAGTTTTGTTGTTGATTTCGTAGTAAGTAACTTGAGTTCAGAACTCAAGTTACGTGTGAGTTATGTCAAGATAGTGTTCTTGACGTGAGGGTTTGTATTCGTATTAAATACGTGATTGTGTAACCATTGTTATACGTGATTATAATAAAGGTTCTACCTTTATGCTATTCTGGTCTTTCCTTCTTTCTCCCCGTTCGTCCTCAGTTCTGAACTCAGACCATCGACACCTTCTGAGTTGCAGACTCAGCACCGACTACTAGGAATCTTCAAATACAAACTTACATTTTGATTAAGTTTTTAGTGTTGAATTTTGTCCACTGCCCTAGTGGATCTAGAACGAGCAGAGAAGTAGTGGTGGTGCAGAAGATAAACAAAGCCTAGTGGTGGCTACAATTTGAAATACAAAATGAAATAAGGAATGAAGGTAAAAAAGTTAGCTAATTAGTATGTAAATTTACATCAGAACTCACGTTTGGTGATACAGCAATAGCAAAAATAATTTATTTTTTCTTCAGCAACATTGAAACAATGATCCATGTATGTACAAAACCTCCCAGCACAATGTAGAAATGGAGGTGATACTCTTCTCATGACATCTCTGAAGTAGACATCTATTATATCACATGTACTATAAAAGTTAGCTAATGCGACTTCATAGGTACTTATTAATATGTTTTTACAGTATAAGGAAAGAACACTTACATTATGTAAGCTTGAAATATGTTAATGTTCAGGTAATCTCCACACATCATCTCTTTGATGTCCCCAAAGTTGATCGTCGTGGTCATATCTTATTCGTAATGAAACAACAACTTTGGAAACGTCAGCATGAAGTTGATGCATTGATGTGACTTCACAATGATCTTGTCATAGAGATTGACCTGATGAGGCCCTAAGACTTTAATAAGTTTTTTTGGTAGTGTAAACCTACTTGTCGGCGCCCCAAAAGTTCTGGTGTGAGCCCGGGTCATAGATTCTTACTTTTCGCACCCCGGGTCACTGGATTCTTTCCCTTCACACACAAACAATAATGCATAAGAAGATAATGATAATTACAAATTGATTATTAATATAGTAACATTAAACATCTATCTAGAACATACCCTCGCACTACTGACAGGAGCCGCCAGCTGGTTGATCTCTTCATTATGGGATACGCGGCGAGGAAGCTCAAGGATCTGTAATGGATTATATTAGACTCTAAATGCTATAAAATGGATTATATTAGACAGTAAATGGTTGTCAAACAATCTTACCTCATCGGTGACAACAGTATAACATGTTGGTAGGGCAATATGTCTCATTTCGCTTCAACCAGCGTGCATTTGTTGTCAAACACCATCGGAAGGTATGCATTCTCAAATCCTTCGATTATCAAGTCCAATGTCACATGCGCGTAGAATACGGGTAGACATTGGAAATTAATGAGCGTGAGTGGCCTGATGGCAACACTATCCCGTAGGCCACATCTACTGGGTGCCCTTCCAATGGTACTTGGAGACGGCATTATTTTTGCTCATTTAGTAAACATAGATATTGTGTGAAATAAATAAGTGTGTCCAATATAATACTATCTAAAGGACTTTATTTAAGGAGAAAAATAGTGAAACAAAGCTAACCTGGATGTTGGCAAACAGGTATGGGTCAGCGGTCGGAGCACAACTAGACGAGGAAGACGGTAGAGGAGGATCATGCCGCTAAGTAGTCGCATATGCGATCACATCCAACGCTTGTTGCAGCCTTTCCTCGTAAGCTCATCGCTCAGCAGACAATCTCTCCTCGTTAGCTTGGCGCTCAGCAACCGATTTCTCCTCATTAGCTTGGTGTTTAGCAGCGAACTTACACTCTGCCATCACCTCGATATCAGCAACATTCATCTGACTTTTCATAGCAGATGTGGGAATACGTGCTTCTGACTCACTTCTCCCCCATATCCTCTAACACGCCCTAGGTGATCCTTCATCTCGAGCGCTTGGTGGAAATGGTCGTCTTGAGAAGGAGGAGCGTGTAAGTCTATTTCTTCTCTCTATGCCGCTTCATATTATCCAATTGTCAAAGAAGTTAGCACTAAATTTTAGATCTACAAACACTTGAGTCTATAATTAAATTATTTAATAGCTTCTTTCAAACACTTACCATTTGGTTAGCCGGTTGTGCCATCACAGTGTGCGGAAATATCCTCTGACCTTCTCTTGTTGTTCTCTGGCGTCCGAGTAGGTACATCTGCACCCTACTCACCTTAGAGACATCCTCGATTAGGCATTCACTGTCATCCTCGTTCCTCTGCGTCAGCAACCCAACTTCTTTCCACTGATCGAGGCTGCCCACATACCCCCTTCGTCCCATGGTGTGGGGGTAAAGATTCGCTTCACGGTTTTGCCGTGCTTGTTCTTGTCTTTGATGTTAAGACATTACAATAGAAAATTAATTAGAAAATCAGGGATAAAACATCATGAGTATTAATTTAGAAAAGAGTACACACAAACATACCTTGAACTTGGGGGGTGGAGTGGTGCTCAACGAAGACCCTCCACTCCTCTTCGGTGATCATGCCGTTGTACACCACATACGGCGGAGGGTCGCATGGGGGCACCCAAGTGATCCAGTTCTCCACCAAGTAGTGGCGGAATGATTTAGCTTTAGCGCCCACTGCAGAAAGAACGGTCTTCTTCATTTTTTCTAGGATCTTGAATCGTTCTTACACCTTCTTCCAGATAGTCTCCTTAACTTCTCTCACGACTTGTGGTCACTTGTGGTTGATGCAGCAATGTGACCTAGAAAGAGTCCCTAGCATACTAGCGAACTCTGACCTATTGCCCCCATAATACCTCCCATATTGGTCCTGGAGAAGATTGAACTTATCTGGTTTCTACAGTTTCAGCCCACGAGTCAGGCCTCCACCTCTAAGTCTCTGAGTAGCACTCGTAGAAGGTGCACTCATGGAAGGGGCTGCAGCAATAGGGCCAGCTGTAGAAGGGCCAACGGTAGAAGGGTGAAATACCCCGTAATTAAAAATAGTGATTAATTAGGCTAATAAGTAATTTAGAAGCTTAATTAAGTGTAAATAATCATGAGGGAACAAATCCCGAAGGAAACGGATCCTTAAAATGGATTAAAAACGCTAACGAACCTTAAAGCACGTTTTTCGAGGAAACCGGGAAAACGCGACTTTAAGCGGGTCAAATAGACTCGTAACAATTTTGGTCAACTAAATAGTCATTAATAAATATTAGTGAAGCTTTAGAACCAATAAAATCAATAAAACGAGAAATTAGTAAAACTGTCAAAAACAGGAAGTTGTGGGGTAAAAGTATAAATAACCCAAACTAGTGTGTCCAATATTGTAAATAAGATTTTAAAACCCATGTGGGCTGGGTGTGCTAGCCAATTTCTCCCCCCACACACACTCTTAACTTCCTTTTTATATACAAAAGACAAAGGGAATTAAAAAGTAAAAAGTAAACCTACTTTACTACTACTACTCACTCACTCACCTATTCTCTCTCCTACCCTCATTCCTTCTCACGTACAGCACTCAACTCACTCATCCTCTCTATTTCTCTTCTTCTCCAACCGGCAGCCATGGAAGCTTGAGCAAACTCACAAAACTCCATCTTCTCTCATCTTGTTAAGTGCTTAAACTTCCTCCAAAAATTACAAAAATACTACCATTGTCTTCCTCTCATCAAGGGGAACATTTCCCTCTTTCCAAAATTCAAAAACAATAACTTTCACCTCCATGGGTATTCTTGTTTTGGAACTTCAAGACCACCATTAGAAGGCCCTCCTTCACCTCTTTGGTTTAAGGTAAAAAGAAATCGACAAGTATTACTTTTTCTTGCTCTTATTCTCAAAATAGAGATTTCTAAGTGTTGAACCCCCATCCTTCTTGTTCCAGCTGATTTTGGCATTGTTGGAGGAGTAGAAATATTGTCCTTGTGCTACTCTAAGCTTCATCTACTCCCTTGGAAGGTAATATAATTCTAAACCTTAAAACTTACATTAAAAGCTTAAATAATGATTAGGGTTAGTTTTAGTATTGAAATATGTATATATGGGTTGTAGTGTTAGAGAATTTGTGTTGCTAAACCGGTGGAGAGAGAGAGAAGGAAGGAAGAAGAAGCAAGAAGAAGAAAAGAAACTAGAAGAAGAACCAAGGTAAGAATACTCACTTGTGTAGTCTTGTAGTAATTATGTAACAGATTTTAAAAGAGAAACATTGGTATTGTAAAATGGTAATGAACAATAATGTAATGTGGAAGGAGAATTGAATTGTGTTGAAGCTTTGAAAGATATGTAAAACTTATTGAAACCTAGTTGGGATTGGAATGTTGAGTGCAGGAATTTTAAGAGTGTTTGGGGTGTGGTATTTGTTATGAGAGTTTGTATAATGGTGATTGATGGAAACAGGTGAGATGGATGAAATGTGTGTGAAAAGGATGTGGGGAGAGTGTAAAAATATAGGGGAGACTATGGCCAAATTTACCTAGGAATAGAACACTTAATGAGCTAGAAACTAGGTGGGAAATTTATGTTGTAATAGATTTTAATTGAGTTAGTTAAGTGGGTAAGTTAGGAGAGGTGTGCATGGCATTAGAAGTTTTAGGAATGACATTAGAAGAGGGAGTTATAGATGGAGAGAGTTAGAGTAGGAATCTGTAGCAAATTGCAACTAGAGAAGAAACCATGTGAGTGTTAAAATGGAATTTGGGAAGAACAAGAGTGTAAGTTAGTATAGGATTTGTGTAATGAATTAAGGCATGAAATAACATGATTTAGGAGGTGTAATTAATGTTAAAACATGTGGGATGAAGTGTAGGATCAATGGGGAAGTAATGGGTAAGAAGAGGGACTGAAAACAGATTTTAAAACTGAAATACTGGGCCGGACCGACCTTGGGACCGGACTTGCAAGGTCGGTCGAGCCCAGATTTACAAAGGACGGAAAGCTTCTAGAATGGACCGACCTTGGGGACCGGACTTGCAAGGTCGGTCGGCCAGAAAATTCCCGTCATAAAACCTTCTGGAATGGACCGACCTTGGGGACCGGACTTGCAAGGTCGGTCGGCCTAAAATTCGCCTGTAATGTGACTTACTGGAATGGACCGACCTTGGGACCGGACATGCAAGGTCGGTCGACTCCAGAATTTTGAAACCAAAACTCATTGGAATGGACCGACCTTGGGACCGGACTTGGCAAGGTCGGTCGGCCCTGTAATTTTCCAGCGTAGTACCTTACTGACTTCGACCGACCTTGGGTCCGACCCTGGGTAAGGTCGGTCGAGTCATACAAAAAAAAATTTAAATAATAATAATACATAATATTATGTATACCCTCATATATATGTGTACATACATGTAAGTATACCAATGTTAAGTAAGGAAATAAACTTAAAGTAAAAGAAGGGTAGGTAAGTAATGTGTAAGTGTAAGAATGGAAAGGACTTTGTAAGTATGACTTATGAAACGTAGGAGTAATCGAATTAAGTTAATGATAGTTAGATTAATCACTCGATTGTATGTACATCATAGGATTTGATTTGTGAGCACCGAAGGGAAATTGGGATACGAATACGACGGTGAATGGTATGAATTCCTCATGCCCCGTATGCTATCTTGGTTACTCTGATTTGTGTGTTGTGTGCTAATTGATCACCAAACAAGATAAATGCACAAATCAGAGTTATTATGCTTACTTGTGAATATGTAGTGTTGTATGTTGTGAATATTTTCTTTAAATCTTAGTTTGTATAATTCATGAAATGTATGGATGATAATGAATGTGTGTATGAATGATATATTGCATTGTGACCGAATGTGTTTGAGATTGGACTTCTAACTGATTCCTAACAAGCTAACCAATCTAACTTAAATTGGTAATTAAATTGGAATGAGTAGAAGTCCGATATAGTTTCGGCCACGCGTGAGGATGCGGAGACACAAGAGGTTGGATCCAAGTCCTGACTCTTAAACTCGTCCGCGGCCCAAATCCCTTAAATGGGTAGCATCCCGGATTGATGAGTCAAGTAAATCATGGTGGTGGGACGGTGTAGTCCCCGGGCCGGAGGTCATACCGACTTAACATGAGTATGAGTAAGTAAGTAAGAATGAGTAAGTAAGTAAATGTAAGTAATTAAGTAAAGTAAGAGTAAGAATGTGAAATGAGTAAAAGAGTAAATAGCATTCCGATTAACCCGGATGCGTAATTTGGCTAACACGGTGAAGGTAAGTAAGTGTGTGCTGTCATATTGCCATCTTGGATTGTGTAATGTATTGTATATGTATGTATGTTGTATGCAAGCATGTATGTATGTTAAAAATGAACCGCATGCCTATTTGACCTTAATTAGTCGGCGTGCCCTAGCTAGCACGCGGTATATGCGGAGTTCATGCGCAGCTTTTGCTGAGCCCCTTGGGGCGATGTTTTTACTACACACAGGTACAAGAGAAGGGTGAAGACTGTGAAGAGATTTAGTTTAATTTTTTTTGGTGTAAAGATGAATTGTGATGGTGTACCAAGTTGTACACGGCTGTAAGCCTTTTGATTACCCGGTGTACCATGGGGTACACCTTTTTGGATATTGTGAAGGGATTACGATTGGTATAGATGAGTAGTTGGTAGAAACTCATTCTTTTGGAACAATTGGAAAGGGATGTAATTAAATACTTTAAATACTCGATGATCCGGTAATGTAAGAATGTTATCTTTTGTATTCAGTAAGCAATGTTTTAGTAGCTCGGTACACTATGATCATCAGACCGTCACTGTAAGTAAGGTAAGCCTAGCTAGCCGTATGGGCGGTTAGCGGCATTGTACCACCCGCCGTAGTAGTGTAGTATTTCCGCTGCGAACTGATAGGATTAACAGGACGATTAGACGGTAAGAATAGGATTAACGGTAGGGGTGTTACAAAAAATGGTATCAGAGCGTAGTTATGCTCTGATGTCAATAGTTACCGAGCATACGGATTACCGAGATAGGATTTCAACCGTCTTAAGACGGATACTTAGAAACCCAACTAGGGACTACCGTTGTTAATAACGGATACTCTTGACGTTCTTAGGAACGATACCTTGCTTAAATTCCAAGACCCTTAGGTCATATCTTGCAAGCCTAATGTAAATGCTAAATGTTCAGATGTCAGGACGAGGCCGAGGCCGAGGAAGAGGCGAAGCCTCTGAAGGACCTGGCGCGCAGACGATAGCAGAGATCGTCGCCGCCACGGTAGCACAAATGCTACCACAAGTAATTACCGCAATGCAACAAACTCAGCAAACACAAGCGGGGCCAATCCCTCCCCTTCCACCCTGAGAAGCCAACTGGGTAAAAGCTGTAGCGGAACTCCGCCCTCCTTGCTTTAGGGGCGAGAGTGATCCGGCTAAGCTAGAAGCCTACATCTCCGAGATGGAGACGGCGTTCGAAACCCTCGAAGCTCCTGCTGGAGTTCGGGTCAGAGTTGCAGCCTACTATCTGAAAGATGCAGCCATGGATTGGTGGAAGTTGGTCAAGCATGAGCATGTCAACGACCCCACCTTTGATTGGGAATCTTTTACCTCTCTCCTCCGTTCCAAATACTACCCGGAGCATGTGAAAACCAAGAAAGGCTAGAGCTGGATGCCTTGAAAATGACAGAGAAGATGTCTGTCGATGAGTATTACAGAACCTTCACTTCCATCCTCCGTCTTCTACCCGATCTAGGATACACCGGCCAGGTGTTGGTCGATCGCTTCTATGGTGGTCTGAGCCATCGCCTTCGGTACGGTATGGGCTATACCAGGTTTACCTCCCTTCAGGTAAAATCGGTTAACCCTTAGTATCATTTCAATTCCTTAAACTGCTTAAATTCTTAAATCTTTACCACTATCTCTTTTAAGTGAGAATCCCGGCTAATACCTGAAACTTCAGGAGTGTTATCACGTGGATTCTCGCGTTGAGATCACTTGCAAATTGAGGGATGAAGAAACCGCGCTGAAGCGCAAGGCAAACAGTAAGAACACAAGTGCCGAGGAGCAGAACCAAGGCAAAAGTTGGAAAAAGAAGAAAGGGAAATTCTTTCATCAAACTCAAAAGAACTACCCAAGTGAGAGCAGTGCCCATGCTGAGCAGGGCAAACCAGTTGAGCTTCTTCAACTAGGTTCATCTGCACCGGTGGCTGCGAAGCCACTGAGATCACACCCACCTAAGGGTAAACTTCTAATTTAAGTCAGTAATCGTACAAGTATAATATCTAGTATATCCACGCACACATGTGCTAACCCTCTAAACCTTAGGTTCTGGCTCCGGTTTCACCAAACCTTCTCCGACGGCCGCACCTATGTGTGCAGGAAGTGCAACCAAGACCATCCCGGCAAGGACTGCTATGGGAGAGAAATCAAGTGCTACAACTGCTAGAAACCGGGACATACAGCCAATAAATACCCAGAGAATGCCAAGCCAAAAGGGAACTTCCAAAGCTACAAGCAAAGGGAAGGCAAGAAGGTTGCATCTGGCGATGCACCGACCCAACAAGCACCACAGGGACAGGGATCCCGGGGACCTCAGAGGGGTGCACCTCAGAGGCAGCCTGCCTTGCATATCATAGACCGAGATGGGTCCGGTTCTAAGTCCGGCCCAAGTAATAATCTTAACCTTGAATCCTTGAGAAGCATGTCTAAGTACTGGAGTATTTGTTTGAATGAATGCATGAGTAAATAATTGAAGTATGTATGGAGCATGAAATGAAGTAGTTGAAACTAGTACTCACCGTAAATAAAATTTATAACCATAGGAAGCTTTAGTATCTGCTATCCAATACCATCGAAACTGAATCAAGAAGAGACCGACATCATCTCACACCACTACCCCAGTGAGCAGTGTCAGGTCATCCGACCAGGTATGATTTTATTAAGGGGATACCTGACACCTGAAGCACAAATTTCAATCATTCGACGATGCAACGAACTAGGAACGGGTCAAGGAGGATTTTATACACCCGAATTCCCCGATGAAGCGAAGATGAAGCTGAAAATGATGTGCTTGGGAAAGGATTGGAATCCTTATACCAAAACATACCAAGAGACACGAACTCAAGATGGAGCGACGCCACCAACAATTCCTCCAGAATTTCAAACACTTGTCACACAAGCAGTAGGACTTGCACAACAATGTGAATGTGATCCGATCCCCGCACTTGAAGCGGACCTTTGTATCATCAACTTCTATGAGAAAGAAGGACGACTTGGGTTACACCAAGACAAGGACGAGACGGCGGAATCTCTTGAACAAGGAGTGCCCGTAGTGTCTTGGTCCATTGGTGATGACGCCGTATTTATGTATAGCGAGCAGAAGCGTGTGGACCTCGCACAGAAACTGTATGAGATCAGGAGATGTCCTAATCATGGGTGGAAACTCTAGGATGCTGTATCACGGGATCAATAAGATCAAGTTGAATACGGCACCGCCGCAATATCAATGCACACACATGAAACCAGGATGCCTGAACCTTACCTTTAGAAAGTATTAAATTCATGGTATCATGTAATGTATTAGTAACGTGTATTAGAGACACGGTATGTATGATGGTTGGTTTATCAATAAAGCAGTGTTGATTTAAGTTCCACTTGTGTCCACCATCATTACTTAACCACTTGTGAATTCAATAGGTTGTGGACTCGGTACGAAGGTATCCTGAGTATCCTCACCGAAGCACAAGCCGGCAGAAGCGGCACCATTCTAACGGGAACCTTCCTAGTGAACGGCATTGAAGCCAATGTGTTATTCGACTCCGGCGCCTCTCACACCTTCGTATCACCATCTTTTATGAAGAGGTTGAAGCTAGATGCGGATGAGCTACCGAACATCATGGTTACTCTCCATCGAAGGAGCGAGTACATGTACCAAATACTACCACAGCCACCATCGAAATCAAAGGCGAATCGTTTCCCATCTCCTTCATCGAGTTTAATGGGTTGGGATTCGATGTAATAGTCGGAATGAATTGGTTGGAGCGGCACAAGGGTAGAATCCTCTGCGCCGAGCATCGATTGCTGCTCAAGAGTCATTCTGGGGTTATAGTATCTTACCGCCAGAGACCGAGAGAGCCTTCAACCACACTCATATCTGCTATGGCTATGTACCGGGAGCTCAGAAAGGGCCACGAGGTGTACTTATGTTATGTACAAGACCTGGAGAGAGATCCAGAGTTCAATCCTGAAGTACCCATTGTATCTGAATTCCCCGATGTATTCCCTAAGGAGCTACCCGGCATGCCGCCTCAGAGAGCGGTAGAATTTGAAATTAATCTTCTGCCAGGTACCGGTCCCATTGCTAGGGCACCGTACCGCATGGCACCTGCTGAAATGACAGAGTTGAAAGAACAGTTACGTGATCTACTCGACAAAGGGTTCATACGCCCGAGCGTATCACCCTGGGGAGCACCGGTCCTCTTTATGAAGAAGAAGGACGGTAGCCTTCGACTTTGTATTGACTACCGCGAGCTGAATGCGGTCACAGTCAAGAATAAGTACTCGTTGCCACGCATCGACGACCTATTTGATCAGCTGAAAGGAGCCTCAGTCTTCTCCAAGATCGACCTCCGTTCTGGGTATCATCAGATCGCTATCAAGGAGCAAGACATAGAGAAAACGGCATTCCATACCAGATATGACCACTACGAATTCACCGTCATGCCATTCGGTTTGTCAAATGCACCAGCAAAATTCATGGACCTCATGAATCGTCTATTCAGTGAACAGTTGGACACTTCGGTTGTTGTCTTCATCGATGACATCCTTGTATATTCAAAATCAGCAGAGGAACATGAAATTCATTTGAGGAAAGTGCTTGAGACACTGCGCGAGAACCAGCTGTATGCGAAGTTCTCCAAATGCGAGTTCTAGCTAGATCAGGTATCATTCCTTGGTCATGTCATCTCGAGCGCAGGTATCTCAGTTGACCCTTCTCAGATTGAAGCTGTACGATCATGGCCTAGACCCAAGACTGTTACCGACATTAGGAGCTTTCTTGGTCTAGCCGGTTATTACCGGAGATTTGTAAAGGACTTCTCGAAAGTCACTAAGCCCATGACTACAATGATGAAGAAAGATGCACCGTTTGTATGGACAGACAAGTGTGAGTTATCATTTCAGAGCCTTAAGGACTCATTGACCTCAGCGCCCATCCTTACTCTTCCAGAGGGTACAGAGGGATTTGAGGTATATTGTGATGCATCAGGCAAAGGAATGGGATGCGTGCTCATGCAGCATGACAAAGTTGTAGCTTATGCCTCCCGTCAGCTGAAAAAGCATGAGGAGAATTACCCGACACACGACTTAGAGTTAGGAGCCATTGTCTTCGCCTTGAAGATATGGCGACACTATCTCTATGGGGTAAGCATTACCATCTACTCCGACCACAAGAGCTTACAGTATGTATTCACCCAGAAAGAACTGAACTTGAGACAGAGAAGGTGGATGGAGTTTCTCTCAGACTACGACATCGACCTACAGTATAAGGAAGGAAAGGCAAACATTGTAGCCGACGCCCTGAGCCGTCGAGCACACTCGCTCCATTCACTACTCGCTTCTTCTAGCTTGGTTGACGAGGTGCGAGACGCTCAGTTAAGCGACTCTTATCTAACCGAAATCAGACAAAAGATTGAGAATGGTACATTTGAGAAGAAGTATGACTTTAAGCTGCATGAAGATGGTTTGATTCGGTTGAATGGCAGGCTATGCGTCCCCCGAAGCAATGCTGAGCTAAGGGATCGCATCCTGCGAGAGTCACACAGTTCCACATTGTCAGTCCATCCAGGAGCCTCCAAGATGTACAAGGACATGAAGAGGTACTTCTGGTGGTCTGGAATGAAGTCGGATGTGATAGAATTTGTATTGAGATGCTTAACATGCCAGAAAGTAAAATTTGAACATCGTAGACTGGGCGGAATGGTACAATCGATGCCAGTTCCGGAGTGGAAATTTCATGGTATCTCCATGGATTTTGTTGTAGGACTCCCACCTGCTAGGGGAGGACTCAACATGATCTGGGTTGTAGTCGATCGCCTTACCAAGGTTGCCAGATTCATACCGATGAAGGACACCTGGAAGGTAGTGAAGCTAGTAGAGCTATTCGACAAGGAGATTATCAGACATCACAGAGTCCCGAAAACAATAGTATCTGACCGCGACACCAGATTCCTTTCGAGGTACTGGAGAGCTACACGGGAAGCGTTGGGTACAGAATTAAAGCTGAGTACCGCCTTCCATCCTCAGACCGACGTTCAGACAGAAAGGACCATCCAGACACTGGAGGACATGCTTAGGGCATGTGCCTTAGACTTTCAGGGGAGTTGGTTAGACAAGCTTCATCTTATTGAATTTTCATACAATAATAGCTACCATGCCTCGATTAAGATGTCACCATTCCAAGCTCTATACGGTAGACCTTGCCGTACACCCTTGTGTTGGGATGAGTCAAGTGAAGCCGTCATCATAGGACCGGAGTACCTTGAGCAAGTACAAGCTGAAGTTCATCATATTCGAGCGAATATGAAGGCAGCCCAGGATAGACAGAAATCCTATGCGGATGTGCGACGACGCGACCTTGAGTTCGCCGTAGGCGACCAGGTGTTCTTGCGTATTGCACCTATGAAGGGCGTATTCCGTTTTGGTCAGAAGGGCAAGCTAAGACCAAAATTTGTAGGGTCGTACACTATCACCGAAAGAGTTGGATCCGTAGCCTATAGGTTAGCATTACCTGAGGACTTGGGACGTGTCCATGATGTATTTCATGTGTCACAACTCAAGAAGTATATTGCCGATCCTTCTCATGTCCTAGAGCCCGAGAGACTTTCCATTGAACCGACAATGAGATACGTTGAAATCCCAGTGAGAATCCTTGATAGGAAGACCAGAGACACTCACCATAAGTCCATACGAATGGTGAAGGTCCTATGGTCAAACCACGATGTCGAAGAAGCGACATGGGAGTTGGAAGACGCCATGAAGGCAAAGTACCCACAGTTGTTCATAGACTAGGTAGTCTAGTATTTAGTAATACGGGTACGGGGCGTACCCCTTTTAAGGGGGGTAGAGCCTTTTTGCTTTTGCATTGCTTCGGGGTGAGCATTGCATAGTGTGTAGGTATTGTAATAGGTTTTGTATGGCACATGTAGTGCAAGTGAATTTGGTATGCGTATGTATGTATGTGTAATGTGTGGTGTATGTATACGTAATGTGTAATGTGTATCGTGAATTGCAGTGGTGTATTGTGTAATGTGTATGTGATGGTATGTATAGAAATGGTGTATGGTGTACGTGAATTCGTATTGTGCTTGAAGTGTGTATGTGTGCAATGTGGAAGGAAGTAAACACCTCATAGGTGGTAGTAAGACACATTATGGCAATTGGTTTGCCTAATGAGTAGAATAATAAAACTATTAACCTTGAGCAACTTTGAGGGCAAAGTTTCTTAAGGGGGGTAGATTGAAATACCCTGTAATTAAAAATAGTGATTAATTAGGCTAATAAGTAATTTAGAAGCTTAATTAAGTGTAAATAATCATGAGGGAACAAATCCCGAAGGAAACGGATCCTTAAAATGGATTTAAAACGCTAACGAACCTTAAAGCGCGTTTTTCGAGGAAACCGGGAAAACGCGACTTTAAGTGGGTCAAATAGACTCGTAACAATTTTGGTCAACTAAATAGTCATTAATAAATATTAGTGAAGCTTTAGAACCAATAAAATCAATAAAACGAGAAATTAGTAAAAACTGTCAAAAACGGGAAGTTGTGGGGTAAAAGTATAAATAACCCAAACTAGTTGTCCAATATTGTAAATAAGATTTTAAAACCCATGTGGGCTGGGTGTGCTAGCCGATTTCTCCCCCCCCCCCCCCCCACTGTTAACTTCCTTTTTATTTACAAAAGACAAAGGGAATTAAAAAGTAAAAAGTAAACCTACTTTACTACCTCACTCACCTATTCTCTCTCCTACCCTCATTCTCTTCTCACGTACAGCACTCAACTCACTCATCCTCTCTATTTCTCTTCTTCTCCAACCGGCAGCCATGGAAGCTTGAGCAAACTCACAAAACTCCATCTTCTCTCATCTTGTTAAGTGCTTAAACTTCCTCCAAAAATTACAAAAATACTACCATTGTCTTCCTCTCATCAAGGGGAACATTTCCCTCTTTCCAAAATTCGAAAACAAGAACTTTCACCTCCATGGGTATTCTTATTTTGGAGCTTCAAGACCACCATTAGAAGGCCTTCCTTCACCTCTTTGGTTTAAGGTAAAAAGAAATCGAAAAGTATTACTCTTTCTTGCTCTTATTCTCAAAATAGAGATTTCTAAGTGTTGAACCCCCATCCTTCTTGTTCTAGCCGATTTTGGCATTGTTGGAGGAGTAGAAATATTGTCCTTGTGCTACTCTAAGCTTCATCTACTCCCTTGGAAGGTAATATAATTCTAAACCCTAAAACTTACATTAAAATCTTAAATAATGATTAGGGTTAGTTTTAGTATTGAAATATGTATATATGGGTTGTAGTGTTAAATAATTTGTGTTGCTAAACCGGTGGAGAGAGAGAGAAGGAAGGAAGAAGAAGCAAGAAGAAGAAAAGAAACTAGAAGAAGAACCAAGGTAAGAATACTCACTTGTGTAGTCTTGTATGTAATTATGTAACAGATTTTAAAAGAGAAACATTGGTATTGTAAAATGGTAATGAACAATAATGTAATGTGGAAGGAGAATTGAATTGTGTTGAAGCTTTGAAAGATATGTAAAACTTATTGAAACCTAGTTGGGATTGGAATGTTGAGTGCAGGAATTTTTAAGAGTGTTTGGGGTGTGGTATTTGTGTATGAGAGTTTGTATAATGGTGATTGATGGAAACAGGTGAGATGGATGAAAATGTGTGTGAAAAGGATGTGGGCATAGTGTAAAAATATAGGGAGACTATGGCAAAATTTACCTAGGAATAGAACACTTAATGAGCTAGAAACTAGGTGGGAAATTTATGTTGTAACAGATTTTAATTGAGTTAGTTAAGTGGGTAAGTTAGGAGAGGTGTGCATGGCATTAGAAGTTTTAGGAATGACATTAGAAGAGGGAGTTATAGATGGAGAGAGTTAGAGTAGAAATCTGTAGCAAATTGCAACTAGAGAAGAAACCATGTGAGTGTTGAAATGGAATTTGGGAAGAACAAGAGTGTAAGTTAGTATAGGATTTGTGTAATGAATTAAGGCATGAAATAACATGATTTAGGAGGTGTAATTAATGTTAAAACATGTGGGATGAAGTGTAGGATCAATGGGGAAGTAATGGGTAAGAAGAGGGACTGAAAACAGATTTTAAAACTAAAATACTGGGCCGGACCGACCTTGGGACCGGACTTGCAAGGTCGGTCGAGCCCAGATTTACAAAGGACGGAAAGCTTCTTGAATGGACCGACCTTGGGGACCGGACTTGCAAGGTCGGTCGGCCAGAAAATTCCCGTCATAAAACCTTCTGGAATGGACCGACCTTGGGGACCGGACTTGCAAGGTCGGTCGGCCTAAAATTCGCCTGTAATGTGACTTACTGGAATGGACCGACCTTGGGACCGGACATGCAAGGTCGGTCGACTCCAGAATTTCGAAACCAAAACTCACTGGAATGGACTGACCTTGGGACCGGACTTGGCAAGGTCGGTCGGCCCTGTAATTTTCCAACGTAGTACCTTACTGACTTCGACTGACCTTGGGTCCGACCCTGGGTAAGGTCGGTCGAGTCATACAAAAAAAAATTAAAAATAATAATAATATACATATATATATGTATACCCTCATATATATGTGTACATACATGTAAGTATACCAATGTTAAGTAAGGAAATAAACTTAAAGTAAAAGAAGGGTAGGTAAGTAATGTGTAAGTGTAAGAATGGAAAGGACTTAGTAAGTATGACTTAGGAAACGTAGGAGTAATCGAATTAAGTTAATGATAGTTAGATTAATCACTCGATTGTATGTACATCATAGGATTTGATTTGTGAGCACCAAAGGAAAATTGGGATACGAGTACGACGGTGAATGGTATGAATTCCTCATGCCCCGTATGCTATCTTGGTTACTCTGATTTGTGTGTTGTGTGCTAATTGATCACCAAACAAGATAAATGCACGAATCGGAGTTATTATGCTTACTTGTGAATATGTAGTGTTGTATGTTCTGAATATTTTCTTTAAATCTTAGTTTGTATAATTCATGAAATGTATGGATGATAATGAATGTGTGTATGAATGACATATTGCATTGTGACCGAATGTGTTTGAGATTGGACTTCTAACTGATTCCTAACAAGCTAACTAATCTAACTTAAATTGGTAATTAAATTGGAATGAGTAGAAGTCCGATATAGTTTCGGCCACGCGTGAGGATGCGGAGACACAAGAGGTTGGATCCAAGTCCTGACTCTTAAACTGGTCCACGGCCCAAATCCCTTAAATGGGTAGCATCCCGGATTGGTGAGTCAAGTAAATCCCGGTGGTGGGACGGTGTAGTCCCTGGGCCGGAGGTCATACCGACTTAACATGAGTATGAGTAAGTAAGTAAGAATGAGTAAGTAAGTAAATGTAAGTAAGTAAGTAAGAGTAAGAACTTGAAATGAGTAAAAGTAAATAGCATTCCGATTAACCCGGATGCGTAATTTGGCTAACACGGTGAAGGTAAGTAAGTGTGTGTTGTCATATTGCCATCTTGGATTGTGTAATGTATTGTATATGTATGTATGTTGTATGCAAGCATGTATGTATGTTAAAAATGAACCGCATGCCTATTTGACCTTAATTAGTCGGCGTGCCCTAGCTAGCACGCGGTATATGCGGAGTTCATGCGCAGCTTTTGTTGAGCCCCTTGGGGCGATGTTTTTACTACACGCAGGTACAAGAGAAGGGTGAAGACTGTGAAGAGATTTAGTTTAATTTCTTTTGGTGTAAAGATGAATTGTGATGGTGTACCAAGTTGTACACGGCTGTAAGCCTTTTGATTAGCCGGTGTACTATGGGGTACACCTTTTTGGATATTGTGAAGGGATTACGATTGGTATAGATGAGTAGTTGGTAGAAACTCATTCTTTTGGAACAATTAGAAAGGGATGTAATTAAATACTTTAAATACTCGGTGATCCGGTAATGTGAGAATGTTATCTTTTGTATTCAGTAAGCAATGTTTTAGTAGCTCGGTATACTATGATCATCAGACCGTCACTATAAGTAAGGTAAGCCTAGCTAGCCGTATGGGCGGTTAGCGGCATTGTACCACCCGCCGTAGTAGTGTAGTATTTCCGCTGTGAACTGATAGGATTAACAGGACGATTAGACGGTAAGAATAGGATTAACGGTAGGGGTGTTACAAAGGGCCAGCGGTAGAAGGGCCAGCAGTAGGAGGGCCAGCGATAGAAGGGCCCGCGGTAGAAGGAACCGGTACCATTTGCTGATCATTTACTAACTCGTCGCAAAATAAATTGAACTCTTCATCCATGCCTACAAGAATTGAAATAATTTAAGCATTAGATAATGACACAAAAAATACACTAAATTTAACAATGGTCATATACAAGTAACAAGTAAAAAATTGTTAATTACTTATAAATTTTAATGGTAACAACTTACATACACCATTATCTCTCAATCCACATTCCCTTGTTATGGTCTGATCATATATACTTATGATGACCAGTGACCTCAGCCTCTTCCAATGAAATAGGAACAGTTGGAGGTTCATCTTCTACGTTATACTCATCCTCATCAACCACACCATCCACGCCAACTATTCCTCTTCTCCCTTTAAGCACCACAGACCATCTAGGATTGTCGGGATCATTTACATAAAATATCTGCTTAACCTTCATCCCAACAATGAATGGCTCAACCGTGGGAGTAGCTCTAGACCGTTCAACCAATTTCATACCTTGCTCCTCCTCACGGTAGCCATGTTTGTTGCCAACCCAGTTACACTTGAAAACACACATTTCATAGTTGTTGTAGTCCAATACCCAGATTCTTGTATAACACCGAAATATGATTGTTTTTTAGAGACTGAACTTCAACCCATACCACTGATGTCATATAAGTCTTGATAAGCTTCAAGCTCTACGCCATTGTTTTGATTTATTCACTTGCGATCCTAACGTTCTATGAAAAAGGTGAATACATTGACATCATACCCCTTATAAGAAATTACATCCATATTTGGTCAAAATGCAATTACTTTAATCAGTTCAGGCACATTCGTGGACTGATCAGACAATACTTTGTCTCTGAACCATCTGACAAATGTCTTGTTCTACTCATTTTGTAGTCTAACGTCACTTATGTTTGGATATTTTGATCTTAAAACGCACAAGTGTTCATCAAAGTACGGTTCAACATCTTCAAGATGACTCAGCACAAGTAAATAAGCTTTGATAAGAGTGTTTATATCAATTATCTTCAGTTTCTGTCCAACCGTACCAACACTCTTCAATCTTCCCTCGTATCTAGAACGTGGTAGTCCAATGGTTCGACACCTTTTATCTAATTAGTGCAAAAATCTACAACTTCCTATGTCATAGTGCCCTCTATAATACTGCCCCGGGTGACGAAGATTCTTTATTTTCTTCTTCAATACACCCATGTACCTTTCGAACGGATACATATAGTGAAGGTACAAAGGACCGCACATCAGAATCTCTCTTACAAGATGCACAAATAGATGTATCATTATATCGAAGAACGAGGAAGGAAAATACATCTCCAGCTGACACATTGTCACAATAAGATCATTTTATAGTTTATACATAGTGTTCACATCAAGAACCTTAGACGTAATGGTTTTGAGGAACACACTGAAATTTGTGATTGTGTGACTGACAGCATCAGGCAAGATCCCACACAATGCAATTGGCAAAACTTCTTGAACTATGACATGATAATCATGAGATTTCATTCATACTAATTTCAAATCTGTCATGGACACTAGGCTTCTTATGTTTGAGGAGTATCTTGAAGGCACCTTGATGTTGTAAAGGGTACTGTATAGACTATGTTTCTCTTCTTTAGACAAAGTGTGGCAGGCAGGAGGCAAGAATGTGTGTTTTCCATGTTCTTGCGGGCCAAGCTCTGTGCGTATGCCTAACTCAATTAAATATTTCCTCCCTTTAAAATGATCTTTTGTCTTTCCTTTTATGTTCAATAGGGTGCTAGTGATACTTTCGCCCACGTTCTTCTCAACATGCATCCCATCAATACAATGTCTAACCTCCAGATGCTACCAATACTGAAGTTCCCAAAATATTGATTTCTATTTCCAAACACTTTTTTCACCATTTTGGTAGGCGGCCTGAAGTTGTTGATAATATTATCCACCTTTTTGTAAATCTCTGTACCTATCAAAGGCTGGCGCGTCACGCTGTGATCAATTTTCCCGTAGAACTCTTTCACCATCTTTCTGTACTTATGTCCTTTGGAAGCATTTTTCGGTGGCCCATGTACATGTTTTTGCCACTATGTTTCAAGCGAATGCTACAAGTGTTCTCACCATAAATCGGACACGCCAACACCCCCTTGATTGAATAGCCTGAAAGATTATCATAGATGGGGAAGTCATTGATTGTGCAGTACATAGCATGCAAATTGAAGTCCTCTTTGTTGAATGAGTCATAAACCATAGCCCCTTCATTTCACAAGAGTTGTAGATCCTCTATCAAAGGTTGTAGGAATACATCAACTTTGTTGCCCGGTTGCTTCGAACCCGATCTTAACAAAGACAACAAGATGTGTCTTGGTTTCATGAATAACCATGGCGGTAAATTATAAATAACCAAAGCACATGTCAGGTATTGTGTATGCTACTCAAAGTACCATGAGAGTTCATCTCATCCGTGCACAAGCCTAGTCTTAGGTTTCTTGGTTCGTTACCAAAATCAGGAAATTTTATGTCTATGTTTCTCCACTATGGTGCATCAGCGGAATGTCTCAATCTGCCACCCTTCATCCTGTGAACTGAATGCCACCTAAGATTCTCTGCGTCTTTCTCAACAGAGAACAAACGTCTAAACCTTGGAATGATGATAAAGTACCACAATACCTTAGCCGGTGAACCTTTCTTACTACCTCTAATGTCAGTTTATTGTTTCTTCAGATATCGCGACTCTCTACATGCTGAACAGCTTTCAGCAAATTCATCCAATTTCCAAAACAACATGCAACCAGTTGGACAAGCATGCATTTTCTGGTACTCCATACCCATCGGACACATCAAGTTTTTGGCTGAGTACGTAGTCGTTGGTAAAACGTTGTCCACCGGAAGAATGTTTTTCAATAGATCCAAGAGGGCAGTGAAACTTACGTCGCTCCAGACATATTTCGCTTTCAAGTTGAATAGCTTTAGGACGACACTCAACTTGCTTAACTTTGTAGGGTCACACCTAGGGTACAACGGTGTTTTGGATGAATCCAGCAAATCTTCATACTTGTCTGGCGTGTTAGAGTGATGTCGTTCCACATCTTCGAGCATTGTCTCAATATCATCATCAAAGAAATCTGGCTTAACATCAACTGTAGCGTCTTTTGGATCACCCGCAACAGTATCATCTCCAAGTTCTGTTTTTGTGTTTGTCTGACCATTATCTCTTTCGTCAGGCTTAATAACATCGACCACGCTTTGACCATGCCATCGGATTATGTCTTGGTAATCATTTGTAAAACCACGACAGATGAATGTTCCTTAACTGTTTCAACCCCGTGATATCTCAGATTGTTATGGCAGTCGATACACGGACAAAATATGTATCCCTTGTGTGAAGGTTTCAAATTGTTCAGCAACACCGTGCATAACATATCGACTCCTTCTAAAACCTTGTTGTCCAACTTGCCGCAGTGAATCCACGAACCTTCCATCTCCTTCCAGCTATATTTGTGAAGGCAGCCATTTCATACCGTCACCCGTGACTGAGTCATTACCTCTGTTAGGTATATCTTGGGAGGATAACTATGTTTAGTAGTTTGTGAATACTATACATGTAAATCTTACCAGATCTAGTAGATGATTAGCCGATGCTTAGACAATTGAGGTCGGAAGCCAAAATAATGTCATAGTCCTGATGCATAAATAAAAAAAACAACAACATTGGAATTCATCAAAAAAAATCAAGGTTAAAATGCTAGCTAAACCACGGCAAAAATTCGACAACATCTCCCCTATTTTTCTAACATTTCCCAAATCACTTTTATCAACATCAAATTCACACCATCAGAATTACTTATAAACTAATTGTATATTTTAAAACTACACTACTATGTATTAATTGTAAAACTAAATGCTAAGAATAACCAAATCAAATTTACTCTTCAAAACAATAAACAAAGAAATATAACTACAACAGTTGACAGTTCGGTTTGCAAAATTACCGTTAGTAGGCAGCGCACCACATTTCAATCAGGAAATTGGTAATGCTGGGGAAATCAGCCCATGAACTAGGTTCCAATTAACTGTGAATTTGGGAACAAATATATGAACAGGGTTAGAACATGTGCTATTACATTCTCAGGAATCGACAGAAACATACATTCTGCCCTTGAATTTAGGCACACATATATGAACAAAGTTAAAACTAGGAATCGACAAAAATTGCATACCAAGTTTGAGAGTCGACGGTAACGACCAGTGGTAAGGGTGATGACTGGCGGTGATGGGAGTTACAAAGGTAGCGGGAGCGATGACGGCGATGAGTGTTACTAAGGTGACGGGAGTGAGGAGGCGATTTCAGTAAGGAAGTAGCACGAGAGAAAAGTGTTAGAGATTATTGTAAGTGTGCAGAGTAAACGGGCAAATTTTCTAGTTAAAAGGACTTTAGATTACGGTTCACAAGAAAACCGAAATCTAAAGTCAGACTTTACATTACAGTTTTTGGAGTCCATGAGTATTGTAGATCTGAACAGAAATAGATAGTGTTGCCTTGTCTATGTTCAAATCAAAGCGTAGAGGGAAAGGAAAATCTTTTCTATTTCTTGTTTCTTCCTTATGAATTCTTTCGGTTGCTTGACAACTATTTTCCTTCAATCTTTTCCTTGTTCCACAAACAAGAACTGGCATGGACTCTGTTATATGTCCAAGGTCAAACAATTGAGGAAAACCAACCGAAGGCACCCAAAGCTATAGCCAATCGCTCATGAAAAATCTTCAAGGTGTACATTTGCAAAACTAAAATAGTTCATTCTGTTATGTCGATAGATTAGGGTTTTTCTCTGCAAAAGAAAATTTTCTAGTTAGTGTGTTGAGGAAATCTAAAAATTGGGGCTTTGTTTGAGTATTTTGACAAAATGAGATTAGGGTTTTCTGTAACCCTTGTATGTCGAAGAAAAAAAATATAGGGCTTAGATTTGTGTAATTTGGTATTTCTGATTAAGTGCAATTTCTAGGGTTTCTGGTGGTTTTATTTTTGTGAAATTTAGGGTTATTGATAGTCATTATTATATGTGAAATTCAAGTTTAAGTTTGGTAATTGTAGATTTCTGAAACTGATAAGTTTGTGAAGTTTTAATGAAACTGAAAATTAAGGTTAGTTTGGTTGTTAGTTTGGTGTTTAAATTTTAGAGTTTAATTCGAATGGGTTGAGATGTTAAAAAATCAAGATTTGAATTTTAACTCGAAAATGTTTTTGGGTCAAGTTTGGGTTGGTTACTAAAAACTCGGGTCGGTTTTGGGTTTGACCTGCCAACCCGCTCTCAACCTGTAACCCAAAAACATTTTTAAAAAGAAAAGAAAAATATATTCTTATAGTTATGTGTCATAACCCTAAATATATAATCATGTAACCATTTATGTTTGATGGTTTTATATGCTTTGTTATGTTTCTTGGTGATTTTGTGCAGAATTTGTATTGATAGAACAAATTTTTTTAATTTTGGATTGATTTTGGGTCAATTTTGGGTTGATTTTGGGTTGTCGGGTCGGTTTCGGGTTGACATATCATAACCCATTTCAAGTTCGGGTCGATTTCGGGTTGAGATAAAACATGAGTAGGTCGGGTTTGGGTTGAAGTCAACCCGACCCAATACCCGAAATTGGCAACCCTAGTTATATCCATTTTAATTAAGTAAATCAATATGAACTTAAATTAATTATATTTGTAATTAAATTACTGAATTACAGTAATAGAACTGTAAATCTTCTAGGTTGTAGAGATATACACAGTATAGAAACAAGATCTTGAGAAGTAGGAGAAAAATTCCATCGCAAGGGCCTTTGCCCATCTCATTTTCCTGCAAGGATTCCCCATCCGGTTTATTCCCTGATTGGTGTCTTTTTTTGCATGTGAAGGAAGTGATCACGTCTGAAACGTTTTGGAGAGGCCTACCTGCACCAAGATCGCCTCTTTCATAGTTAGATGTATTGAACTTAAAATTATAATTATAAAAATTAACTAGTGTTATTTGATTTGTTTTAAATACATTCAATATAATTATAGTTAATTAGAGTTAGTTAAAGTAAGGCTAGTTAAATCAACGTACTATAATTGCACGTAAAATTTAATTAGTTATCTCGATGAAACTTTAATTTAAGTATATTTAATTAACAACAAAAGTAATCGAATTAGAAACATAACTTGACTAGTAGTATTACTTGAGACCACTTTGTTGTTGTTAGCTACTTTGTTGTGATTATCTTGAATATAATACTACTAAATGATTATTAATTTAATTATTAGTTTACATTTAGATAAAATTAAGTGCTATTACTTGTTAGTATTAATTGTTGCACTTATGAGAGCCAGTTTATTTAAATCTTATGGCTTGGGACTCACCAATAGTCGAGGGGTCATTAACACTTTGATAAAGAGGTGGCGTCCAGAGACACACACATTTCTAATACAATCTGGTGCGACTAGCATCAATCTAGAGGATGTTCTTGTGCTATTCGGGCTGCCGGTTGATGGGCATCCCATATGTTTCAGCACTAGTGTGCCCGATGTAAGTGCATACGTTTACTTGGCAATGCACCACCAACTGGTAGAGGCAACTAGATCCCTATAAATTGGCTTGCCTCCAGATTTGTTGAAATTGCCCCAGACTTCAGTCTTCATGACCCTTTGACACACCAGTAGCATACGAGGGCCTTCATACTCCACTGATTGGTGGGCTCCTTTTTACTAATGCGAATGGGGCTTGCGTTGATGTGATATATCGTAGACGACTTCAAGACTTTGATGTGGCTAGACGTTTGAGCTGGGGGTCTGTAGTACTTACGCATCTCTACAGAGAGATGTGCAATGCTACCAAGTATGACTCAACCTATATGAATGGTTGTAGCAAGCTTCTGACTATATGGACGTACGAATGTCTTCCTCATTTCTGTCCCAAAAACTTGATTGATGCAGCTCCTGATCTTCCCCTACCGTACAGGTAGCACCCTCACACTAACTAGGGCTGACTTTATATAGTTAAAGTCCATTTAAATTTACTAAATAAGGCTTCATCGTAGATTCAATGGGAAGATGTGCAACGTTGACTCGCACGTGGCCTGTCTACTTAGACTCGTTGCACTCCCCACTTACGCAAAGAGAGGTGAGAACCCACTCCATTATTCTTAATGTAATATTTCTTGATAATAAGTATAACAAAAGCTATTGTTTATATACAGTGGAGTTGGCAGCCATATGGTGTAAGATCACCAAATCCTTAGTAGTTTGTGGTTCAAATATTTCTTATCCACTACAATGTGGTGGACGGTCATTAGCCTAATTCAGTACTTTAATAGTTTGGCTTGGACTAGCCAATACCTAATGCTCCTTTTGACTGTGATCATCTTCACGTTTGTACAAGGGCTCGGAGGACTGATGTACCTGGGTGGTAGATCTTAAGGGATCACATAAAGATTTGGAACAATAGAGATTAGTTTCAGATACTGCTTGCACAGTTACAAAGGAGTGTCCCGCTTGACAAGAGAAGTGCATACATGGTCTGGTATATACAACACTCGATCGCATGGTACACTAAGGAGAGTAGAAGAAAGTTGATCACTGTAAGTGAAGCTCCTGTAAGTGTTCATTATTTTTGTTGATAATATATCTCTACCTAAAATTGATGATATACATGAATAGGCAACCACACTAGAGCAGTTGCAGTGCATTCCAACAGACTAGGGTGTTACAGATTTTGCTTCCCAGGTGTCTTAGACATTGGATGTCGGTCATTTCCATAGAGGAGATCACTTTGATAAGAACTTCACCAGTCATATGCCTTAGATGATGGACATCCAATACAATGTCTATGCCATCAACGACAATCCTCCCCCCGAGCAGTCAAAAACTGGTCGTACGGTCAGAGATGAATAGGGTCGTGCTATCTGCCAGAACCTATGGAAGCTGAGCATCAGTCACAACAGACAGAGCATCCACTGGCTCAGCTTCAGTCTTCACCACTACTACTCATGGCACCTATGCCTATTACACCGGACATGGGTGACTATCGTCTAGTCATCGTTGTTATGCCAACTACACCTACATTGGGTACATCTACTGTCATTCATTCTACACCGTTCACTGCTATCGTAGGTAACCTACCACTGGATTTTGAGACGCACTTTGATGCTGGGGCACGGTCATAACACACAACACCCACACCGAGGACCCCCACCATATGCACATACGCCGAAAACATTTTTTAAAAGAGAAAAGAAAATATATATTCTTATAGTTATGTGACATAATCCTAAATATATTAATCTTTTAACTATTTATATTTGATGGTTTTATATGCTATGTTATGTTATTTTGATGATTTTGTATTGATAGTATAGTATTTTCAATTTTAGGTTGACTTTGGGTCGATTCAGATTCAGGTTAACGTGTAAATTGAAAAGATTGTTAACCTTTCCCTAATCATCTACTAAGCCTAATTCTCTACGGTCCTAGACTTTTGTTGGTATTTTTGTCGAATTACCTGGTTGGCTGGATTAGATCGGATTTAGGAAGAGAAACTGTGTTAAAGACCAAGAATCAAGACTAGATGATGTTCAAGTATTGATAGCGAGTCTTATTGCCTTGTGGTGAACCCCTATTTATGGTGTTTCTTTACAATCATGTGGTGTTGCCAGCCTGTCAATCTGTTATTTTCTGAGTTTTCATTCTCTTATCGAGATACTATCCAAGTACACTTCATATTTATTCTTAGTATTATGATCGGTCATACCTGACTGGTCGCTCCTAGGTATGGGCACTAGGCTTCTGAAATACCCCAGACCTTGATATGTTGTTTAAATATTAAAATATGTTATATTAAGGCTAAAAAGTGCCTTAGAAACATTAGTGAACAATTTAAGCCATAGTAAAAACAATAAAGTACCATAAACACAGTTTGAGCAAAAACATGCTCTAAGCTTGGAATGAACTTGGTTAGGACCCAAAGACCCTACCAAGAATTAATAACATGAAATTATGATTTGATAAGGCTAATTAAGTCCTTAAGAAACATTGGTAGACGATTTAAACCAAACAAAACACAAGAAAACACCATAAAGTCAATTTAAGCAAATACTTACCCTAGACTTGGTGTAGCATTGTATAAGACCTAAAGGTCATTCCTAGACCTTATTAACATACTAATTAACATGTTAAATCAATTACTAAAGAAAACCAAGCTTGAAAACAAGTTAAAACACAAAATGTGCTTTAAGGAGCCTTAAAGCATATTTTTAAAAAATTGTCTTGGAAATGAGTTTTGAGTGGCTAAATGTCCATCATTACTCTTTAATCAACATGTGTACTACTTAGTATCACATTAGAAAGTCTAAATCAATGGGAAATCAAAAATTTCACAATTATGTGCACTAATTTATGAATAGTGCTCAAATAGTGCTAATTTAAGACATAAGTCAACTTAGTTAATTAAATGGTCAACATAAGTCATAAAATGCCCTATTATATAAAGGGGGCCGGTTTTCTATGTGGTGACTCACCACCATGTGCTAGTTAATTAAAGAGAAGAAGAAAAAGTAAGTAAAAAGAGAAAAAATACCTTTATAACATAAATATCTCTTAAAGTGTACTCTCTCGCCTCATTCTCTTCATTTCTCTCATCCCCACCGTCTTCATCTTCTTCCTCCCCTCTCAAAATCGTTTTTGCTACAGCACACTCCATTCTCCAACTTCTTTTACTTGTAACTCATGACTCTATGCTCCAAAATCAATTTCAAGACTACCTTTGTCTTAGTGAGACCAAGCTCTTCACTTATATCTTTTCAAATCTTCAAGAACTCAATTTTGGTGCCATGAAGAATCTCCATTGAAGGAGGAAAAGCTAATCTTTTCACACCTTGTCAATCTCCTTTGCTTCAAGGTAAGGAAAATCAAAGAAAATCCATGTTTCCCTTCATTTTTGTATATAGCCCAAAATTCACCTCTTAATGGTGCATTATCTTGCTCTTCATTTAGCTTGAATCAATCTTCAAAGGACTAGGAGGATCCTCTTGCTTCTTAATCAAGCTCTCTTTCAAATTCCAAAGTTAAACATCAATTTTAGTGTTTTAAAACACTTATGTAATCTAGGGTTTATTATTGAGATTAAGTATGAAGCTTAATGCTCATTACCCTTATATGTGTATTGGTTAGAATATTGACAAGTGATAAAAGCTCCTTGCCGATTTTCAATCAAGAAAGAACAAGAGAAAACAAGTGAGAAAATCTTGAAGATAAGAGGTAAATGACCGTAGTTTTGTGTACTAGGGAATTGAGCTATATTTGCTTAATAAATAACCTAAAGAGCCAATGGGAAATGAGCTAGAAAACTATCCATAAGGTGGACTAAAAGGACATGGGAGCATTGTTGTGTGTAATTGCAGGTTGAAGGCATTTAAATGGGGAAATTCAGTGTTTAAGTTTAATGTTATTTAAGGGCCTAAGCGCCAAGCAATTTAAGTTTATGCACTATATTGTGATGTAGTGTAGTTTAAAGGTTTAGTTGTGTGAAGAACATTTCTTGTGAAGATGAATGTCTTTGATGATTAAAGGATGAAAAACCATGTGTTTGTGTGTAAGAATGTGTATTAAGAGAGTGTTTTGTTCTGGTTGTCTAAAGGTGAAAACCTAAGTGTTTGGGTGTGAGAATGTACAAGAGAGGCTATGGCAAAATTTAGTTGATAAACAAAGGAGTTTATGTGTTCTTATGAGATTTTATGACCTAGAAGGTACTAGGAATTGTTAAGTGTTAAGATGGTGAAAGGAAGTGAATTAGGGTGTTCTTAAGTGTTAAGATGCCTTGGGCATAGTCTTGGAAACTTAGAGAACTAATGGATGATTCCTAAATACACCAATGTCATGGGGAGATGTGGTAAAGTCTTATGCAAACTTGGTGACAAAGAGGTAAAATGCCTTGTGAAGGAATAAGTATGAACTTGTGGAAAATCTTAATGAATTGTGTAAAGGAGGTGTTTGTGTGAAATAATGCTTTTGGAGTAGTGGTAATGTTTGTGAGACAACACTTTGGTCAGTTGAGGTAGTATGCATAATATAGCACTTAGAAATCTAAGGAAAAATGTTATAAGTGTTAGGAATTTTTGTAAGAAATTGAGTAACAAGTTAGTGATTATTTAGGAAGGTTTAGTGCATGATTTAAGGTGTTTAAACATGTAGGAAACATGTGGAAAGATTATGGAATGATTAGGCAAGGTTTAAGGTTAGATTAGGGGTTGAAAAATGTTGTTTTGACAACTTATTAACAAGGTCCGGGACTTAGCCATTGTATAAGGTCCCAGACCACCCTTAAAAATGTGCCGAAAATGAGGTTTATAAGTGGTCAGGGTCCTTAGTCCAGGACCAAGACCCGGACCAAGTGAAAATAATGGCCGAGAGTTAATTTTAGTATTGGTCCGGGACCTTGGGTCCGAACCAAGTCCCGGACCAGGGCAAAGATTGTCCAAATTGTGTTTTAATGACTTCTAATGATGGGGAATTGGATGGTAATGGTTTTAGGTGACGTTTAGGCCTTGTTTGGTGACATGTAAAGGCCTTAAAAAGTGTAAACAAGTGCTAGGTTGGATGTGAGAGTTGTGAACTTAAGATCACAAGAGTAAAATTAAGTATAACAGGATGACGGGGTTAACTATGGGCGCATTAGTCGTTAAACAATCATGTTACCCCGATGTTATTGGAAACAATTGTAATGTTACCAGTTGTCCGAGAATTATTCGAGGAACATAGGAGGACACAATAGAGTGGACGTTGATGACAGGTATGGTTTTCTTGCAACCTGTGTTCTACCGGATTACACCGGCTTGTGTGTCAACTTGTTTTTCTGTGTGTTTGCCACCTTGCAAGAATAAACATGAAATGAGTTTACAGTAATTCATTTATGTGGCGTATTTAGTTCCGATACCGTTTAACCTCAAATATGTGTTAAACCGTAGCTAACCGACTCTAGAATCACATAAGAGATCGGTATTCGGATTTAATGACCCAACCTATGGGAACGTTCTAACTACGGCTATGTAAGAGCTAGTTGTGGTTTGTGCTGTTTAAGTGTACCCCATCTTCCTTGTGTGTCTAACTGGACCTAAACACCTACTTGTGATTTAATGTATTAAGTTCGAACAATGGGACTTCTAAGAAGTGTTAACCGGGGTATGAGGAGTCCAGTCATTCCGGCCACGCGTGTGTGTACGGGGGTCGATATCTGTATCAGGTTCGACTCTCTCTGTATGTTATGGTTGTTTTTCTTCTTGGTTTCCAATCACCCTTTAGCTTAACCAAGGCTATTCTACTGACTCACGTCGGACCAGGGGGCATACTATGTATGGTGTGCTTGGATCACTATATCCGACGCACCTTGGGGTTAAGTTATTCGTTCATCTAACAGAACGGTAACGAGTTATGTAACGAGCTTAACATGAGTTTGACATCATTCTCTAGGCTCTCCAAGTTGACTAACTATGTTCGGTTCGGTTTCTAAAGATAACTAACTCTCATCTTGAGGTACGAGCCCTCACGTGACTCTTCCCAGGTTATGTTGTATGTATGTTAATATGTGATGTGTGTTGTAATGTTGAGTATGTCGATCACAGGTATCAACCCCATGTTATTATAAGAGGAATTTAAGTACAACCCGATTAAATGGTAAGTGTCGTCTAATAAGGGGTTAGCTCCACTACGGTTGAAACCCTCAAGAGGTAAAGATCACAATAATGTGATCTAACAAGTGTTGATGTGTGGATTGAGTTGTCTGGATCCTATTGATTGGATGTGTGTTATGTGTTCATAGTTTCCCATGCAAGTTTTAATATAATCAACTGCATACTTAGACGGCAATTAGTTGTGCGTAGCCCGGTAGTATGTGGGCTGCACGATTACCATACCAGCAAAGGTGTTGAGCCCCCTAGGGGGGCCACCCTTTCTTCATTTTTTCAGGTACAAGGAGCTGGAGCTGTTCGAAAGTAGGACGGCATTTCTGTCTGTACATGGGTAGTTATTTTAATGTAAAAGGTTATTGTTTGTTAGAAATGAAACGGGATTGTATTGTGTAAGTGCTCGGGAATCTGGTTCATCAGACCGATATAATTTATAAGAGTTAGCCTTGTTAGCCACGTGGGTGGCTGATGGCGTGTAACACCATTGAATTAAGTAAATGATGAGTTATGTTTTCCGCTGCAAATGGTTGTTAAGTGTAATGTTGTAGATGGGGTGCTAAAATCGCTCTGATGACTGGAATTACCGAGCTTAGGAAGTACCGAGTTAGGATTTAATACTTTGGGTTAAGGGTTGAGTGATAGCGTGAGAGATACACCAGTGTGTACTGGAAACCTACAATATCCTTCCCGCCCTCCACAATCCCTGTTTTATAACTCAAGAAACAACGCCAGAGAGATGAAAGTCCTCTCATACCCGGGTAACCCGATCTGGCTGTTATTAAGTACCTCTGTGAGTACGGAGAACCTGTCGTACGGTAGATTCCAAAAACTAGGAATCCCGGAGACTGTTCCCATGTGAATGATGTTAACCGCACTTAATAGCGGAGAATAGAAGAATCCTACACACAGGAGAATGTAATTTCCGGCAACCTGGATCGACAAGCCGAGCAGTCGAGAACAACCAGCTTGCAATGCACCAACCGTGCAACAGGCAGGAAGTGAAGTAATGGTACCCGAGACACGTGTCTACGGGACCACGATTATTAAATAATGTCGCCAACGGTATACCAACCAATTAAGGAACTACAACGTAGTTCCCAAACAAGAGACAAGTCTCAATAACCACGACAAATGCGTGGAACGGGCTACGAAGAAGATACAATACCAAGTAAAAAGGGATCTCCCAGAATGGGAAACACCCTAGTTAAAAATTACCATGTGAAGACCAATGAGGAGTTATGCAGAAGATTGATTAACAAATTAGTGCATCAAGGTAAGAGCCAACAAGTCCACTGATTACAGTGCGGGTAAAAATAATACCGCAAGCGGTGTGCGTTAAACTGATAGCCAGTTAGCATGGCGCACTTGCCATGGCAAGTGCTGCTAAAACAGAGCTGTTCGGGAAATTTTTTTACAAATACGAAGTACTTAGTAAAGTAACATGAAGTTAAAGGAGATCATCATAACCATAGAAGGGCTTAACAGCCAAACCTTTGTATTTGAGAATGTACCGGTCAGCAAGGAGCTAGACTCGGTTAAGGCAAGAAGACATTGTAGTACCATGAGGATTTTTCTTTCAAACCCAGATTTATTTCAAACTCTTTTTCAAAAACCAAATTTTCTTTCGATCCCATATTTATTTCTAACCTTCTTTTAAACCAAATCAGAGAACCTACGCCGGCCTTAGCGCCACATGGTAGGTAAGTCACACCTAGTTCACTTTTGAGCAACCGGACGGAAACCGATAAACCCAAGGGTAGTGACCCGAGGGAATGGATTAAGTTCATAATAATACAACAGTAGGTAGACTTTCCTTGATTAAGTTCGGGAAGCACTGAATGCATGTATCACAAGACGATATAAGAGGAGTTGACAACATAATACTTCACATAGGCGTGTGACGGACACTACGAGTTTACAAAAATGAAATGTGGGACGACCGCACTCCGATAGGAGCTTGTGGGCCCGACAGACCTACTTATGGGTTAGTCGGGTAAGTAGCAATGTATCAGTAGGGTACCCCACATATGTATACGAGTAGAGTCAGGAACACGGGAAGTAGTCGACTCCATACTACGGTCAGCAGTAAAAGTCAAACAAGAGCAACGGATTACCATTGAATGATTGAAGTGAAAGAACCCAGTTAAGTCAACGAGACTAAAGGAATTAGTGAATTCATTTCAAGGAAATGTTTAAGAGTCAGGAAGTGCGAAGTGCACTGGTTAGTAAGTAAAGACATAGCATATGTCTTAAGTGTCACGGGGGATAAAACATGATAACTGGAACGAATACCCAGCCTATACATGGTAAGGTAGATGCCTAATTTAGACACATTAATGTGTAACAAACGGGATGAAACTCCCGGAACGATCACCTAGACTACCGGGGAATATCGATCTTCACAGAAGAGGATAGTAAACCCAGCTAAGAACGCAAAACGGCGTAGTTAACTAAACATACCAATAAGTGCAAGCCAGATGTAATGGCATAACTTAGCAACACCCAGGAGCAATCCTTGAGGGGTGTTTGGATCAATAATTGTTGGACGAAATAACGTGATAGAAACGTGAGGGTTGGAACTTACACTCAGTAAAACATAAGTCGTCAGGAGGCAGACTGACATTCCTAAAGGGCATCCCATGAGAGGTGGCGTGATGCAACGACCTTGTCTTGGAGCCCAATACAACATCCAAACCATGTAATGTTGTACAGAGAAGTAAATGTGTGTGAACAGCCTATATGAGCAGAGCTCGAGGCAGTAAGGCTTATAAGCGACAAGCAAAATGTGTTATGTAAATTTGATCAATCGCAGGAGTTTATGTTATACAAGTAAATAGAGCGGAGAACGAATCACTGCTTTAAGAGTGGGGATACCTCTCGATATTGTGAAACCGCGGGAGCGGTAGCTATGTGAACCAAGTTCAAGAAATATGTTAAGGATTGACCATGTTGTTATTGCGGGAGAGCAGTTAGTTTAGTAGCATGTGTGTATGATGTGAAGCACCGAGTGAGCAACGCTCAAGGAGCATAAGGACTCGAAAAAATAGCGTATTCAGTAGTCATCCAAATGAATGACGAACCATAATGCGAATGATAAAAGTACATGTGCTGAAGCTATATGACAGTGGATGCCATGTAAGTTAGTGTTGTATAATAAGTAAGAACATGGTGCGCAGTGAGCGACCAATACATGTGAATAAATCACACAATAATATGGAGTTGATGAATAAAGATGGTAGATAGACCGGACAACAAGGAAACAATGTTCATTCCTAATGAAATCGCATAAGAGATTTACTGTCAAGAGTTTACGCCTCTGCACTCTGTATGACTGAGTGTTTTGGTATTGCACTTGCGCAGTAATGATCGAGTGAGATAGTTAGGAATTTGGGAAAAGTTAATTGTAGTAGAAGTATAAAGAGACTTATAACGCTATAATGACTGATGCATAGGAAATGCAAGGTCGCACCAATGAAAGAATACTTATGCAGAACCAAATGTGGAGGCATGATTAGCAATAAGTGACTGCAGTAACACGGAATACCAAATATCGGTATGGAATATACCTCAAGTGTGGGAAATAACCGAGATAGCACTACACATTAGGTAGTAGCTCAACCTCAACCGACAGTAAGTCAGAAGAAATCAAGTTAATCATTGTGAAATACATAGCAGTATACACAGTAAACTATCGTGGAAGTGGATAGAAAGTTTGCAGCTCACCGAATTCGCTCACGGTAAGAGATACCACGCATTGGTTGAGAAACTATTATTACCAAGATAAAGGTGATAAATTAGAAATATACAATACAGTAAGAATAACGAATGAGGCAAACTAAGCTCTAAAGTTATCAGGGTCGCGCAGTAGAAGCTAGTGGACCTGCGATTCAAATGTTGAATGTGCATAGAGGATATGAGTGAATGGTTAATTATTAACGCCTAGAAGCGTCACAGGCCAGAACCGAAACCAGTTAAGAGTTAAAACAAACTCCAGTGAGAATTCTTGGTTTAGGGACTAAACCGCCAATATGGTTAAGATCCTCTAACCAAAACGCATTGTATAATAGACCGCGTGGAAGTTAAAACACTTCACGGCGGCAGAACATTTTAAACCAATGTTCAGTGATTGATTACGTGGGTGTAATCCCTTTTAAGGGGGGTAGAGCGCAAAACCGCTTAGTGTGTTTTACCGTACAAGTGTACGTGAACTATGGTGTGCATAGCACAAAATAATTTGTTTTGATGATTGGTGTGTATGTAATATGAACATACGCATTCATTAATGGTTTAATTGTGGTAATTTCACACAGAAGATGCGAAATACCATTGTGATAAGTGTATCCATTTTGTTAACTGTTGTGTGTGAGAGTACAAGTGTAAGGGAGTAAAGAAACTCCCGGGGAACTAAAACCCCGACAGTATATGTTCACATAATACTAAATGTAAAACCATGTATTGTATTTTGATAAAAAAAAATATACATATACAGTATTGTGATTTATGAAGGGGTATGAAACCGACATAGAACCTAGGGAGAATTAGATTCCCTAGGTAACTTGATTAAAAGTGAATTGGAAATAATTTAATGGACAGAGTTCTATCCCTTGGAGATGTAATGATTATGATTAGAATGACTATAAAGATAGAAAATTGGAAATGAGTGTATTATTTGATGCTTGAAAATGAAGTGGGAGGTGGAACTTAATTTGCATGTGATCAAGGGAAGCCGAACACAAATTGGGGTGGAAGGATAGTTCAACACTGATGCTAATCACATCAGGGTTGGATGATTCTTAAAGCTCCCTATAAGTGGTCACAAATAACCACGCTAAGGAAAGATGCAAAGAGCATAAATGGGACTTGGAGTTGTATTGCGTTTTCAAAAGGATTTTCAATTGGTATTTTCAAAACCTTCGATTGATACTTTAAATAAAGAAATTTCTCCTACTTAACCTCACAACGAATATTTTTGTAGTACTTGCTCACGAGCTGAGGACGTATGAGCCTTTGTCTTCGAACCGGTGACATGGGAAGTATATATGTTAAAGATTAAGTGATTGTTTTGATCTCCCAAAGGAATCTACGGGATCACAGTGTATATAAAAGGATATTTATGATTGATATACATGCTAAGACATGTTGTGTGGTATGTGTAATAAATTTTATCTTGACCGTGAGTCCTAAGGTGGTAGTGTTCTGAATTTGGTTATGTTACCCAGACCTGAGAGTCTGAGGGTGAAGATGTTGATACAAATGTCGATATGTTACCCGGACCGTTAAGTCCGAGGTTGTGATGTAAAGTATGTTTCGTTATGGAAGTTTTATTGTGCAAGTAATTCCCAGATTCTATGGAAGGATACGAGGGAAGTGTGAACTTCGAGGACGAAGTCCTTTTAAGGGGGGTAGATTGAAATACCCCAGACCTTGATATGTTTTTTAACTATTAAAATATGGTATATTAAGGCTAAAAAGTGCCTTAGAAATATTAGTGAACAATTTAAGCCATAGTAAAAACAATAAAGTACCATAAACACAGTGTGAGCAAAAACATGCTCTAAGCTTGGAATGAACTTGGTTAGGACCCAAAGAGCCTACCAAGACATAATAACATGAAATTATGATTTGATAAGGCTAATTAAGTCCTTAAGAAACATTGGTAAATGATTTAAACCAAACAAAACACAAGAAAACACCATAAAGTCAATTTAAGCAAATACTTGCCCTAGACTTGGTGTAGCATTGTATAAGACCTAAAGGTCGTTTCTAGACCTTATTAACATGCTAATGAACATGTTAAATCAATTACTAAAGAAAACCAAGCTTGAAAACAAGTTAAAACACAAAATGTGCTTTAAGGAGCCTTAAAGCACATTTTTGAAAAATTGTCTTGGAAATGAGTTTTGAGTGGCTAAATGTCCATCATTACTCTTTAATCAAGATGTGTACTACTTAGTATCACATTAGGAAGTCTAAATCAATGGGAAATCAAAATTTTCACAATTATGTGCACTAATTTGTGAATAGTGCTCAAATAGTGCTAATTTAAGACATAAGTCAACTTAGTTAATTAAATGGTCAACATAAGTCATAAAATGCCCTATTATATAAAGGGGGTCGGTTTTCTATGTGGTGACTCACCACCATGTGCTAGTTAATTAAAGGGGAGAAGAAAAAGTAAGTAAAAAGAGAAAAAATACCTTTATACCATAAATATCTCTTAAAGTGTACTCTCTCACCTCATTCTCTTCATTTCTCTCATCCCTACCGTCTTCATCTTCTTCCTCCCCTCTCAAAATCGTTTTTGCTACAGCACACTCCATTCTCCAACTTCTTTTACTAGTAACTCATGACTTCATGCTCCAAAATCAATTTCAAAACTACCTTTGTCTTAGTGAGACCAAGCTCTTCACTTCTATCTTTTCAAATCTTCAAGAACTCCATTTTGGTGCCATGAAGAATCTCCATTGAAGTTGGAAAAGCTCATATTTTCACACCTTGTCATTCTCCTTTGCTTCAAGGTAAGGAAAATCAAAGAAAATCCATGTTTCCCTTCATTTTTGTATATAGCCAAAAATTCACCTCTTAATGGTGCATTATCTTGCTCTTCATTTAGCTTGAATCAATCTTCAAAGGACTAGGAGGATTCCTCTCTTGCTTCTTAATCAAGCTCTCTTTCAAATTCTAAAGTTAAACATCAATTTTAGTGTTTTAAAACACTTATGTAATCTAGGGTTTATTATTGAGATGTATGAAGCTTAATGCTCATTACCCTTATATGTGTATTGTTTAGAAGATTGACAAGTGATAAAAGCTCCTTGCCGATTTTCAATCAAGAAAGAACAAGAGAAAACAAGTGAGAAAATCTTGAAGAGAAGAGGTAAATGACCTCTCTTAATGTAGTTTTGTGTACTAGGGAATTGAGCTATATTTGCTTAATAAATAACCTAAAGAGCCAATGGGAAATGAGCTAGAAAAATATCCACAAGGTGGACTAAAAGGACATGGGAGCATTGTTGTGTGTAATTGCAGGTTGAAGGCATTTAAATGGGGAAATTCAGTGTTTAAGTTTAATGTTATTTAAGGGCCTAAGCGCCAAGCAATTTAAGTTTATGCACTATATTGTGATGTAGTGTAGTTTAAAGGTTTAGTTGTGTGAAGAACATTTCTTGTGAAGATGAATGTCTTTGATGATTAAAGGATGAAAAACCATGTGTTTGTGTGTAAGAATGTGTATTAAGAGATTGAGTGTTCTTGGTTGTCTAAAGGTGAAAACCTAAGTGTTTGGGTGTGAGAATGTACAAGAGAGGCTATGGCAAAATTTAGTTGATAAACAAAGGAGTTTATATGTTCTAATGAGATTTTATGACCTAGAAGGTACTAGGAATTGTTAAGTGTTAAGATGATGAAAGGAAGTGAATTAGGGTGTTCTTAAGTGTTAAGATGTCTTGGGCATAGTCTTGGAGACTTAGAGAACTAATGGATGATTCCTAAATACACCAATGTCATGGGGAGATGTGGTAAAGTCTTGTGCAAACTTGGTGACAAAGAGGTAAAATGCCTTGTGAAGGAATAAGTATGAACTTGTGGAAAAATCTTAATGAATTGTGTAAAGGAGGTGTTTGTGTGAAATAATGCTTTTGGAGTAGTGGTAATGTTTGTGAGACAACACTTTGGTTAGTTGAGGTAGTAGACATAATATACCACTTAGAAATCTAAGGAAAATGTTATAAGTGTTAGGAATTTTTGTAAGAAATTGAGTAACAAGTTAGTGATGATTTTGGAAGGTTTAGTGCATGATTTAAGGTGTTTAAACATGTAGGAAACATGTGGAAAGCTTATGGAATGATTAGGTAAGGTTTAAGGTTGGATTAAGGGTTGAAAATGGTGGTTTGACAACTTATTAACAAGGTCTGGGACTTAGCCTTTGTATAAGGTCCCGGACCACCCTTAAAAATGTGCCGAAAATGAGGTTTATAAGTGGTCCGGGTCCTTAGTCCAGGACCAAGTGAAAATAATGGCCGTGAGTTAATTTTAGTATTGGTCTGGGACCTTGGGTCCGGACCAAGTCCCGGACTAGGGCAAAGATTGTCCAAATTGTGTTTTAATGTAATGGTTTTAGGTGATGTTTAGGCCTTGTTTGGTTTCATGTAAAGGCCTTAAAAAGTGTAAACAAGTGCTAGGTTGGATGTGAGAGTTGTGGACTTAAGATCACAAGAGTAAAATTAAGTATAACGGGTTGACGGGGTTAACTATGGGCGCATTAGTCGTTAAACAATCATGTTACCCCGATGTTAATGGAAACAATTATAATGTTACCAGTTGTTCGAAAATTATTCGAGGAACATAGGAGGACACAATAGAGTGGACGTTGGTGACAGGTATGATTTTCTTGCAACCTGTGTTCTACCGGATTACACCGGCTTGTGTGCCAACTTGTTTTTCTGTGTGTTTGCCACCTTGCAAGAATAAGCATGAAATGAGTTTACAGTAATTCATTTATGTGGCTTATTTAGTTCTGATACCGTTTAACCTCAAATATGTGTTAAACCGTAGCTAACCGACTCTAGAATCACATAAGAGATCGGTATTCGGATTTAATGACCCAACCTACGGGAACGTTCTAACTACGGCTATGTATGAGCTAGTTGTGGTTTGTGCTGTTTAAGTGTACCTCATCTTCCTTGTGTGTCTAACTGTAACACCCCATATGGGCAACTGTCCAACAACCTAGCTCCCAAGCCATCCGGGCTTGAAAACTAGCCACTTTAGGCCCTCAATCCTCACTTGGGTTGAAAAGTGGAAGGCCTGTTGTTATAATCAACCCATATGTATTCTTATAAACCATTCACATTACTACTCATATCTCGATGTGGGATGAGGGTATTACATACTCCCCTACTCAAAGAATGTGACGTCCTCGTCGCAAGCCTAACATCCAAGTCCCATGGACCTCCTCGGTAGGTGTCAGGTAGATCATCCCGACACGATCCCGAATCAGCTCTGATACCACTTTGTAACACCCCATATGGGCAACTGTCCAACAACCTAGCTCCCAAGCCATCCGGGCTTGAAAACTAGCCACTTTAGGCCCTCAATCCTCACTTGGGTTGAAAAGTGGAAGGCCTGTTGTTATAATCAACCCATATGTATTCTTATAAACCATTCACATTACTACTCATATCTCGATGTGGGATGAGGGTATTACACTAACTGGATCTAAACACCTACTTGTGATTTAATGTATTAAGTTCCAACAATGGGACTTCTAAGAAGTGTTAACCGGGGAATGAGGAGTCAAGTCGTTCCGGCCACGCGTGTGTATACGGGGGTCGATATCTGTATCAGGTTCGACTATCTCTGTATGTTATGGTTGTTTTCCTTCTTGGTTTCCAATCACCCTTTAGCTTAACCAAGGCTATTATACTAACTCACGTCGGACCAGGGGGCATACTATGTACGGTTGCTAACAGAGGTTATAGTAGGTATTTATTGAACACTTATGTACACGAGATTAAACAGAATCATAGGAAAAGAATCAAGAACGTGCCGGGTAACTCTTACCCGGCACCAAGCACGGCATAAATAAAAGTAAAAGGAAACCTATTCAATCTATACGGGTAGCAAACAAAAACCCGGTCAAAAGTAGCAGGGAAGCAAATTAAGACCAAGCAAGTCGAACCCTAGGGACTTGTATAGAAAATTAGTCCTAGCCTTGGTAATTACTAAGTAAAGAGGGGGGAAAATGATAGATTTTCTAATTCTAATAAAAACTAACAGAACTAAGCGGTATCTACAATGAATTTATTCTTGATTAAGGGAGTAAAACCATCTAAGCATCAATGTGAACTCGAAACATAAACACAAGCCTTCGAATTAACCAACAATTGAATGTGCCGGGTGTCCTGCCGGATACCAGATGCACGGCATATTCAAAGACATTGAATATGCCGGACATTGGCCACCCGGCAGTGCATCCGGCATAGTCAATTTGCATAAATTTATTCCAGTTTCCGAGAAGAAAACAGAAGACTCACTACCTCTTAACAATTCGAGCATATGTCATGCCACGAAATGAACAAAGTAATGGGAAAGATAGGTTAATTCTCACTCTTACTACTAACTCTTAATTCACAAGAAGGGAGTAGGAAGATCATTAAGAGAGTCTAACCTATTCTACTTGGGATTTATCCTCCACAAGTAAAATTTGCATGAAGAGAATAAGAGATCAACCAATTCTCTTACAATTAGAACCTTACTCTTAATAAACTTGAAAATTATATTAAGAAGAACACATTGTTTTACAAAGAGAGTTTCATCCCAACCAAGAACAGAAGGGATTACTACTCAATCATCCATGAAATGAAGAAGGAAATACAAGGAGAAGAGAGAGTTTTGACATAGCCTTCACCCTCTAAATCTTCTTCCAAATCTTCTTCTTCTTCTCTTGAATGGTTTTGCAGCAATTCCTCAGTCAAAATGTGTCTATTCTGTGGAATATGTGTGTGGTAATATCGTGGAATGAACTACCAAAATGCTCAGACTCTTACGCCTTTTATAGACAGCAATTCTTCAGATGTCGGGTCGCATGCCGGGTCTAAGTCATCCGGCATCAGGATTAAACATGTGCTTTTTAGTAACGGTCGAAACCGCCTTGGCGCGAAAAGTTACTTATGCCGGACAGATTCCATCCGGCATCATACCCGGCATCGAGTATTTGGATAACGGTAAATAACCGACATCTTGGTGAACAGGCGCGTCTTTTGCTTATGCCGGATACAACATACCCGGCACCATGTCCGGCGGCGTCCCATTTCTGCTGTGTACTTGTGTCGTGCATGAGAGGTCCGGCTCCATATCCGGCAAGGTTCGGTTTTCGATGAAAAACTTGCTCCTTGCATGAAAAACACTAAGAGCATTAGTCTGAACATATAAAATGACTTCTTATATAAAATAATGCAATACTATCTATTCTAACCTTATTTTAACTAATAATACTACAAATCTAGCTTATAAAATATGATAAGTCTACGGCTTATCAACGGTGTGCTTGGATCACTATATCCAACGCACCTTGGGGTTAAGTTATTTGTTCATCTAACAGAACGGTAACGAGTTATGTAATGAGCTTAACATAAGTTTGACATCATTCTCTAGGCTCTCCAAGTTGACTAACTATGTTCGGTTCGGTTCCTAAAGATAACTAACTCTCATCTTGGGGTACGAGCCCTCACGTGACTCTCCCCGAGTTATGTGGTATGTATGTTAATATGTGATGTGTGTTGTTATGTTGAGTATGTCGATCACGGGTATCAACCCCAGGTTATTATAAGAGGAATTTAAGCACAACCTGATTAAATGGGTAAGTGTCGTCTAATAAGGGGTTAGCTCCACTACGGTAGAAACCCTCAAGAGTTAAAGATCACAATAATGTGATCTAACAAGTGTTGATGTGTTGATTGAGTTGTTTGGATCCTATTGATTGGATGTGTGTTATGTGTTCATAGTTTCCCATGCAAGTTTTAATATAATCAACTGCATGCTTAGACAACAATTAGTTGTGCGTGTCCTGGTAGTATGCGGGCTGCACGATTACCATACCAGCAAAGGTACTGAGCCCCCTGGGGGGCCACCCTTTCTTCCTTTTTCAGGTACAAGGAGCTGGAGCCGTTCGAGAGTAGGACGGGGTAGCTGTTTGTACATGGGTAGTTATTTTAATTGCTCATGCATTGTAGGTGTAGTAAGACCGAAACTGTTATCGGCATCGGTTTGTAAATACTCGGTATAGTTGGAATGTAAATGGTTATTGTTTGTTGGAAATGAAACAAGATTGTATTGTGTAAGTGCTCGGGAATCTGGTTCATCAGACCGATAAAATGTATAAGAGATAGCCTTGTTAACCACGTGGGTGGCTGACGGCGTGTAACACCATTGAATTAAGTAAATGATGAGTTATGTTTTCCGCTGCAAATGGTTGTTAAGTGTAATGTTGTAGATGGGGTGTTACAGCTTCTTTATAAATGTGACCAGGCATAGGCGCCCGGTCATCATTTACATTTCTTTACTAGCTGGCAGGGCACAGGCTCCCTTCGCTTGTTCTATACATTCATTCGTAAGTAGTAGTTCCTTGGCTCTCTTGGTTTTCTTAGTTGGTCTTGTTTTTCCCCTCTTCATCAGTCCAACAAGTTCTACTTTTTTCTTGATTCTTTTTGAAAAAAATAGAAATTATAGTAATAGTCACGACTGTCTAGAATTTTTTGGTTGGCTTCAAACTTCGAAGTCCCACGAGTTTGCACTTGTGTTCCCCTTCTTACCTTTATCCCTTCTCAGTCCCACAAGTTCCTTCTCCTTGTTGAGTCATAATAAATGAACTTATTTTTGTCTGTGCCATTCTCGTGCTCTTATAGGCTTGGGTTGCGTGCGCATGCTTTTTTTTAGTGAGAAATAAATAGACTCCTTATTTTTCTTGTTAAAGGGGGGCGTCTATGCAGTTTATTATTTATATTTAAAAATTTTGGAAAGAGGAAAATTTACCGCCCTTATATTTTGGAAAAACCTGCTCTATTTCTCTTTCCTTTTGCAACCGTTGCTTGCTCTTCCAACTTACATACTCTATTATAGTCGTCTCTTCCTTTCTAACTGTCTTCGTGTTCTTTGCAACTTGCATTCTTCAGTGATTATGGCCTCCCCGAGCTCTTTGAAGGATAAACCAAAGGTTTTGTTTCCGCCCTTAAATCAATTCAAAGTGTAAAAGATGGTAAGATATTGTGCCCTACCTTGCTCTCCCCCGATCATCCTTTTGCTAAAAATGGACGACTGCTTCCCTCTTCTCTTGACATTTAATCTCTGGATGAGATTTCGAAAGATGTCAAGGTACCTCTGGGTACCCGCATATTTCTTCCATCCGTCGATTCTTATCCTAACGATGAATTTGGTTTAGGTTATGTAGTTTATTCTAAATTTTTCCTCCGTGGTAGGTCGATTCCACTACACCTATTTGTTCTTGGGTTTCTAATTTGAATATGCTGCACCCTCACACATCTTCACCCAAAGGCTATAGCCCACCTTCATGAATTTGCCGCACTTTGCTTGGAAAACAAAATCCGTCCCGACGCAACCACATACATGCAATATTTCTCTGGTCGGGTCGATCTTGACAACTTAACTATTTCTTGACTGGCTGGGTATGCCATTTTTTTATTAAAAAAAGATTTATACCAGCTAAAGTTCAAGGCGGTTTGTCATCATTCCTACCAAGGGCCACTTCCTTATTGTCCCATATTGCTCTTCTTTCGATAAAGGTCAACTATATTGTTTAACATCATTGAATTCGGATGTTCCCATTTCCAAAGTCCTCAAAAAGTTAAACAAGAATCAAGAGTGCGTCGAAGTTTTCTTTACCTATGTGCGGCTAGCTTCATTGGGGCATTTCGAAAGTAAGTATTTCGTTCCCTTTCTTTTTATTTTTGCCTTTTTCTTTTCAGGCTTTGCTCCCATCCTGTTGTCTTTTTTTATAGATTTCCCCAAATTGGGTCAAAGGTGGGACCGTTTTGCAATTGGAATTTTGTTACCTTCAAGGTTGGAGCAGAGAAGGTTGATTACTATGCTTCAATAAGCGATGCTGAGGATGCGGCCAGGCGTTTGGCTGAGGTGGGGGGCTCTCCTATTTCTAAGAAGAGACAAAAAGAAGAGATTGCAGAAGAACTAATGTAGATAAAAAAAGAGATGAGACACCTGAGAGGGATAATGTTCGAGAGCAGTCTGGGTCTCTAGACATTTTCTCCCTGCCAGGTACATGACACATGAGTCCAAAGTCTAGGGGTCGTGTGTTTCTTCCTCTTACTTCATGGTCGAGCCTAAACCTTAGCCCTCGTGCGGGCAGCAAGTCAGAGTGTGCAACCCCTATTTCTGCCTCGTTTCTTGACCTGTCGGGTTATATTTCTTCAATTTTTGTATTTGAGGCTATTCTTGAGGAGAGGGTTTCTATGACCCTTTTCCTAGAGGTGCCCGTCCTTCTTTGATGTTTTCTCCTTTTGTGCTTAGTTACTTAGAATGATTTCTTTTTTGCAGTCTCTGTTGTTGTTGATGATACCGCGCCCGATCGGTCCCCAAGAGTTGTTGTTGCTTAAAAGGCTCACCTTGGAAATCTTAGGAAAGGAAATTATGACAAAGCCAAAGAAATAAGTGGGTAAGAGGCCCAAGACTTCAGATTTTCTAGATATTGGTTCTCCTGCTGAGAAAGTAGTAGAGAGCTTTGATGACCGGGTGGAAGAGGGCCGGGTGGACCCCCCAGAGGGGACCTTACAAATAGAAGAGAATCCTTAATATCAAGCGGTGCCTGAAGATCTAGAGCTTCGAAGCAAGATAAGGGAGGATTTATCACATCTTCTTCGTCGCCTCCCCCTGTTACTAGGGAGTCCTTCTATGGTTCATCTAACAAGGAGGAATGGTTCTATCATTGGGGTTAACCAATGAAAAGTATTGTTTGGGACGAGTCGAGCTCTTACTTCTTCCTGTGGAAGAAGGCCACCAAACAGTCGGACTGCTCGGATGGACTTTTTGCTCTTCTTCATACCATTACTACTGCTAAAAAGAATAGACGGGTAGGGGAGGGTGGTGCGGGCGCCATTATGTGGCATTCCATTCTCCTTAACCATGCCAGAGACTCTTTGTGGCAAGGGCTTTTCCGGGTTCACGATCTTTGTGCCTTTTCTTTATGTTTCTCTTTTTTTTTTGCTTCTCATTTTATGCTTTTATTGTCTTGTTACGTGGTGGAGATGGCCCAAAGCATTGATGTCCATACAAGGAGCTTGGAGTCTATGCTTCGATATGAGCAGAGACGGCCAAACAATGCAAAAGAGGAGCTCGACATTTCTTGGTCTGTTCAAAATAGCTATGTTGATACTATCAACAATGAGATCGCTACTCAGGTGCAGAGGAGAACCGAGATCCTGAATAAAGAATTATGATAGGCGTGGGAAAAGGCCATAGAATAGTATGACAATCATAAAGTGTTGATTGGGAAGTTGAGGGGAGAGATCCTGGTTCTTAAACATCAACAACAGCCTCTTGAAGCGGAGGCGAGCCAAATGAAACTACTAAGAGCTTCTTTTGAAGAAGAGAGGAAAGAGTTGACCTAGCGGTTTTTTGATTTAGATACTTTGCTGGAGCAAACTTGGATTGTATGTGATCAAGAGAAGGCCAGAGTTTCAGCTCTAGAAAGCTCGTTGTCCTCATTGGAACAGGAGAAGACTACTCTTGTTCAAGAAAAGGAGAACTGGTCGCAAAAAGTCCCGAAATTAGAAACTTCACTACAACAGGCTAGGACCGGGCGTGCAGAAAAGGCAGCTTCCCTTGCGTAGGAGAATTCTGCCTTGACTGATAAGGTACAAGATTTGGAGGTTGCTCTGTCTATTCTATAATCTAAAAAAGGAGCCCTTAAAGGTCAATTGGTAGAGAGAGAAATTTCTCTCTAAAACTCTGTCGGTGATGTTTCGAACAAAGGTGAAGCTCCTTCTCTGGCCTTTTATATACATCTTATTATTTTTTTGTCCTCCCTTTTTTGACTTCATTACTTTTTGTTTTTTAGGACCGAGCTTTGAGGGTCTCCTAAAGCACGTCCACTCTTTGAGTAGCCAGATCAACTAGCTATCTGATGAGTTAATTGCCCTAATCTCCAGTCGTGATCATTACCATGGACTGGTCCAAACTTTGGAGGCCCAGGTTGCTAGTTATACATCCTTCTTCTGAAAGAACCATAAGAGATGCAGAGGCAAAGTACTAACGTGTCAATTTTAAAAGAGTTACTCACCTCTCAATGCGGAAAATTCACTAGTGTGTGCCGTCAAATTGTGGCATACCAGTTCCTCAAGAAATGAGAGTTTCTAGATGATGACTTATTTTCTCATATGGATTTTAAAGAGGTGGCGAAGAAGACACGATTCTATGAAGAGAGCAAGAAATTTGGTCATCTTCCTGGCCAGACATGCTTCATGCCCAGACAGGCCTCCTTTCTAGGGACTGGGGGTGGAGTACCTCAACCGGGCAACATTCTTCCTCGTGTAGATGAAAAGGCCAAGGACTCTGTTGAGAGTGTTTCCAATCCTGGGTCGAAATCAGCTATAAAAGAATCCCCTAAGTAGAGCTTGTTAGATTATAGAAGTTGTACATATTTTAAGAAATCATGCAAGGGTTTGTAATGCTTGGCATTTTTTAAAATTTTTTGGTAAAAGGTACAAGGCTCTTGTAGTGTTTAAGCCCCTCTTGTGTTTGGGTGCTTTCATGTAATATTTATAGCTTTTAATGAATGAAAATCCTTTTTGGTTATTCTATTATTATACCGTTTTTTAATTACTTAGGCTATTGGATTTGCACTGAGCGACCTGCATTACAATAACTTGACTTAGTTAATAAAGTATTTTTCTATTGCATAACGACCAAACATTATAGATTACATAGGCGCGATGGCCAGACGTGGTGTATGTAAGATTTTGTTCTTTTAAGCTATGACAACTTGTATTGGCACGAAGGTCGGGCGTGAAAGCCCTAAGATTTTACTTTTCAAGGAGTGATATCTTGTATTGGTATGATGGATGGGTGTGATAGCCTTGAGATTTTACTTTTTCAAGGCATGATAGCATGTTTTAGCATGATGGCCAGGCGTGATAGCCCTGAAATTTTGCTTTTTCAAGGCATGATAGCCTATTTTGGCACGATGACCAGGCGTGATACCCTGAGATTTTGCTTTTTCAAGGCATGATAGCTTGTTTTGGCACGATGGACGGGTGTGATAGCCCTGAGATTTTACTTTTTAAAGGCATGACTGCCTGTTTTGACACGATGGTCGGGCGTGATAGCCCTAAGATTTTGTTTTTTCAAGGCATGATATCCTATTTTGACATGATGGTCGGGCATGATAACTCTACGATTTTACTTTTTCAAGGCATGATAACCTGTTTTGGCACGATGGTTGGGCGTGATAGCTGAGATTTTGCTTTTCAAGGTAGATAGCCTGTTTTGGCACGATGGCCGGGCGTGCTAGCCCTGATATTTTGCAATTATTTTTCCAAAGAGTGATTCTTGCCCTTTGATTGATGTTTTAATGAAATTTATACATAAAACTTTTTTAAACATTCCACGTGCCAAGAGTGTGGTAGCTCGCAGCCTTCCATGTTGTTTAGCCTGTACGAAGCCTGTCCATTCTTCTGGTGGATGATGAAAGACCCTTTTATCGTGCAAAATAGTAGTGAAACTATCTTGCGAACTAATGGGCAGTGAACCCAGTCATTCCAGTCATTGTAGTCCAGCAGGTCGTATCTACAGGGACTTCATAACTATCTAGTAAATTATAAGTTTAGTAAATGTGCAAGAAAATAAATAAAAGTGCACGAACATAAATTGGGGGGTTTTAGGTTTTTGGGTTGTAATTGAAGAAATAAACAAAAGCAATAAACACTAAACTAACTATCTAGAATAGATGTAGTCCGGGATAGATATTGAGAAGGGAAGAAATGGTGCCAAGTCAAAACAAGACACGGAGAGCATCCGCCCGGCCTAGTCGGATGAGAATAAAGTTGCATAGAGCATCCGGCTGCTTCAGCCGGATGGAAGTAGAAGCACATAGGGCATCCGGCCGTCTCCAGCCGGATGAAAATAGGACTTAGACAAGGCGGAATACCGTACGACCGACCGCCTATGGTCAGCCAAAGATACTAAGAGAGGGTAAAACTGTACTTATACATGTAAAATACAGGCTGGCACCATGGAACCAAGGCCCAAAATACTATAAATAGGGATGTACCCCCATGAAATAAAACACGCTACATTTGGCAATCAAACTTACACTCGATTCTAACTAAGGCTCTCTTTCTCTCTCTACTCTTGTGAAATTCCGTAATCGAGACCAGGTAACGTAGAATAGAGGATCAGATCGGATTGTATTAGGATAGCATATATCGTTTCATTTGGCGCCGTCTGTGGGAAACGAACGGCAAGAAGCAACCACGAGACCACCTAGAGACAAGGAAGTAATCTGTAACGATTTGTAGTGGAAATCCTGAAACAACTAATGACATTTTTTGCAGGATCTGAATACGAGAAATGGCTCCAAGATCAAAGAAAACACCAAAGAACACTACCGAGGATAACAATCGTTTTGAAGAAAAAATGAATTCAGAGATGCCAGAGGCCATCTCCAAAAAATATCTCGAAGACATGCTAAGGGTATTAGTCAGATCCATTGACGAAAAAATTGTAGAGGGAAACGAAACTCTGCAACAGGAACTAATGCAAAGGGACGAGGAGTATCAGAAAAAATGGGATGAAATGACTGAGGCCATAGAGCAGCTGAGAAATAAGGATTCCAGAGGCAGCAACGGCGAGGAAAGTAAGGATAGGAAGCGTAATTCAATCATCAGTGAAGAAGAAATGGAAGAAGATGACCAGATAGCCATGAGCTTGTACCCCTTCTCAGAACGGATAAGAAAAGCAAAACTCCCGCCGCATTTCGTTCTCCGGCGGTTGAGAAATATGATGGGACTGGAGACCCCGCCCAACATATTAAGAAGTTCATGTTTTCCATGAACACTCAGGGGATCAGCTCCCTCGCTCTCTACAATTTATTCCCCGGAACGCTTTCGAAGAGAGCGTTAGGATGGATCTCCACGAGACCACCACAGTCCATCACGAGCTTCAAGCAGCTGACCAAAGAATTCCAGCAATACTTCGCTACGAGTAAGAGGGTTAAAAAAGAAACAATAGAATTGATGGACGTTAAGCAGCGAAAAGGAGAAAACCGTGAAGGAGTACAGCGAGCGCTTCCATAAGAAGGTCACAGAAATCGACGATATCGATGAAAAGATCTTGATTAAGGCCTTTGGAAATGGCTTGGCCCAACCTCGACTTGCTGGAAAGATTGCGACGAAAGCGCCAAAAACTCATGGGGAATTAGCTGAAATGATCCTGATTTTTTGAAATCTGAGATAGCAGAGAACAAGGCTAAGGAGCTAGCAGATAGCTTCAAAAATACAACAGCATCAGAAAAAAGGAAGGACAAGGTGGAGGTGCCGGAAGAGGAGGATCAGATACAAGCCGTATTATTACAAATCAACTGCCGGATCCTCCTCTCAGGGGCCGAAACATCAGGGAGCAAGGACTGTTGTTACATCGACCCAGGAAAGTACGCTGCTGCAGTAAGGGATGGATACCTCCCTCAGCCAAGAAAGCCACCACAGAGAGAATTCCAGTTGCATTCTGTGAATACCATGGGAACCGCAGCCATCGAACCATAAACTGTGCCACTCTGGCCAAAGAGCTCTGAGTCATTGAAGAATAAGAAGAAGGGAAAGCAACAAGCCAGAGCGCAAAGACAGTATGGCGGTCAGCAGGGCAGCACCCATAATGTGTCACAGGGACGGCAGGAGGAAGAAGTCCATCCCAGGCTAAACCCTGGCAAATCGGTGGGTATGATAACAGGGCTATTTTCGGAGGTAGGACCACTAACCCCTAATGAAAGGAAGAAGCACATTCACCAAGTACATCAGGAACTCCCGGAAAGGAAGATTGCCAAAAAGGAGGGCTTTCCTCCGATTTTCTTCTCCGACGAAGATGAAGATGGAGTGCTGTATCCACACAATGATCCACTTTTCATTCGTGCGCAAGTAAATGATCGAATGATGGAAGGGATCCTGATTGATAGTGGAGCCAGAGCAAACGTTATCTCAGCTGAAGCGGTTAAAAAATTAGAGGTACCTGAGAGCCGGATTAAGCCATATTCGGCGGTTCTAGGAGGGTTTGTAGGGGGAGTTTCTACCACATCTACCGGCAGTATAGATTTCACTATGACCCTCGGTCAAAACGATGAAAGGCGAACGGAGAGCTCACAGCTTTTATTGTACCAGGTCTGTCCGGATATAACATGTATCTCGGAAGGCCAAGAATCAATTCTTTTAAAGCCATACACAGTACTCATCACTTGAAATTAAAGTATTTAACCACAAGCGGAAAGGTGGTTACAATAAGGGGAAGTCAAAAGATGGCCCGGTTGTGTGAAGTTCGCATTATGGACAGTCTTCCTAGCGAGGAGGTAGTCAAAACTGTGGGGTCACAAAAAGAGTTTAAGGGAAAATTACCTTCTTCCCCGGAGCCAAGGCAAGAAAAAAAGGAACATCAAACAACTCAAGACTCCCTAGAGAGAAGGGCAACATTCGCTAGGAGCACGGACGAGATGCCTGGTATAGACCCAAGCGTTATCCGGCATGAGCTCAGGGTAGACCCTAAGCATCCGGCGGTCAGGCAAAGAAAAAGGGTAATAGGGGAAGAACGAGATTTGGCCGCACGAACAGAGGTCCAAAAACTCCTCAAAGCCGGATTCATCAGGGAGGTTGCATACCCACGATGGCTGGCTAATGTCGTCATGGTGAAAAAAGCAAGCGGAAAATGGAGAATGTGTGTGGATTTCACAGATTTAAATAAGGCATGTCCTAAAGATTTCTACCCCCTACCATCATTAGATAGATTGGTGGTTTCAACTGCCCAGAGTTCTGTGTTAAGTTTTCTAGACGCTTTCTCCGGCTATAACCAAATAAAAATGAAAGAAGATGATTCGGAAAAGACGTCCTTTATTACATCAGCCGGAACATTCTGTTATAAAGTAATGCCTTTTGGCCTGAAGAATGCAGGGGCCACCTTTCAGCGAATGATTGACAAGGTATTTTGTCAGCAAATTGCCCGGAATGTGGAAGCTTACGTTGATGATATAGTTGTAAAAAGTCCATCAAAAGAACAACACATGAAGGATTTAGAAGAAACATTCGACACCTTGGACAAATACCAAATCAAACTGAACCCGGAGAAATGTGTGTTTGGTGTAACCAAAGGGAGGTTTCTTGGTTTCATTGTTGGACAACGAGGTATTGAAGTCGATCCAAAAAAAGTCAGGCAATCCTCAACCTTTCTCCTCCAAGAAATATCAAAGATGTCCAAGCCCTGAATGGGAGGCTCACAGCTTTAAGTAGGTTTTGTTCTAAACTTCAGGAAAAATCAATCCCATTCTTCAATATTTTAAGGAAGAACAGCAAATTCCAGTGGGGACAAAAGTGTATAGACGCATTTGAAAAGATCAAGGAAATGCTTCGGGATCTGCCTAAATTGGGTGTACCTGCCCCAGGACAGGATCTCTATCTTTACTTGTCCGCAACAGATTGGGCAGTTGCAGCTGTCTTGATCATGGAAGAGAAAAGGGAGATACCAGTCTATTATACGGGCAAAATCTTGAGCCCAACAGAAGAACGGTACACTAACATAGAGAAAATCTTATTTGCACTGGTGGTGGCGTCAAGAAAATTATGACCCTATTTTCAGTCGCATCGAATATTTGTCAGTACCAATTGGCCGCTCAAACAAATTGCGAACAATCCAAATGCCTCCGGCCGGATGGTAAGCTGGACGGTAGAGCTGACACAGTATGAAATTCACTTCTTGCCTAGAACGGCGATTAAGGCCCAAGCCTTGGCAGACTTCATAACAGAAACAAACTTTGCAAAAGAGGAGAAGCGGACTCAGAGTCCATATGTCATCTTGGTCGATGGAGCCCGATGCAAAAGTGGGGCAGGAGCTGGAATAGTAGTACAAGCGCCGAATGGGCAAAGCTTGAATTATGCCTTCCGGCTGGACTTTGATGTTACCAATAATGAAGCCGAATACGAAGCCCTTATCCAGGGTTTGGAAGTAGCTACAGCCCTCGGGGCGACAGGTTCCATAGAAAGATACCTTCTCTATTCTTTCATTCTTATAAAATCCTGTCTGAAATAAAACTCATGAAAGTATAACCTATTTTTAACAGAGTTAGAAATATATTCGGACTCTATGCTGGTGGCAAGACAAAACGACAACATCTATGAAGTCAAAGAGGTAAAACTATGGAGATACTTGCTCAAGGTCCAGGAGCTAAAAGCAAATTTCCAAAGATGCGAACTAAAGCACCTTCCTCGCGAGGAGAATGTCGAAGCTGACGCCTTAGCAAAGTTGGCAACTATGGCCGAAAGGGTACCCAATGAGATATGGCTAGAAATCAGGACTTCACCAAGCATAGATGGAACTCAGGTGTTGGCAGTAGAGTCGAGTGATAAAGAAGAATCCTGGATGACTCCAATCATAGATTACATACGGCAAGGAAAGTTGCCGGAAGAAGAAAAGAAGCCAGGATAATAAAAAGGCGGGCCGCGTCATTTTTCATTGAGGATAACCAGCTGTATAAGCGATCTTTCGCAAGACCAGCACTGAAGTGTGTTACCATAACTGAAGGAGCAGAGTTGATAAGAGAGATACATGATGGGCTTTGTGGAAATCACCAGGGAGAAAGAACCACAACTCACAAAATCTTGAGACTCGGATACTTTTGGCCGAAAATGATGGAACATTGCAAAGAGTATATACGAAAATATCGCAAGTGTCAGGAGCATGGAAACAAGATACACACTCCTCCGGCGGAGCAAAAATTCTATTCTCTGTCCGGTTCCCTTTGCTATGTGGGGGTTGGACATTGTGGGGCCATTTCCGGAAGCTTCTCCAGGGAGATTCAAATTCATGTACGTTGCCATCGACTACTTCACAAAGTGGGTCGAGGCAATGCCCACTATCTCCATCACAGCTAGAAAGTCACAAGAATTCATCTGGAAATATGTGGTATGCAGGTTTGGCATACCAAAGGCAATAATAACTAATAACGGAGTGCAGTTCAATTGCGAAAGCTTCCAAGAATTCTGTGAGGAATGGAAGATCGACTTAAGATTTGCATCAGTAGCGCACCCTCAAGCAAATGGGCAGGTCGAGAATGTGAATGGGCAGATAGTAAGGGCAATAAAAAGAAACTCGATGAGAAAAAAGGAAAGTGGGCAGAATTATTGCCTCAGGTCCTCTGGTCGTACAGAACGACGGAAAGGGGGCCGACAGGAGAGACGCCCTACAGGCTGACATATGGTTTGGAAGCCGTCATTCCGGCGGAAATTGTGGTGCCATCCATAAGATGAGAATCATATGACGAAGAGGTCAACAATCAAGGAGTACAGAACCACCTAGATCTCCTCGAAGAAACTAGGATGGCCGCCGCAGTAAGGATGGCGAAAGATAAATCCAAGGTGGAGCGATATTTCAACCGAAGGATAAAAGAACGAAGTTTCGCCCCAGGAGAGTTAGTCCTCCAAGAAGTTAAGCAGCCTAAAAAGCTGGAACCTCAATGGGAAGGACCATACATCATACACCAGAAGACGGGACGAGCTTCATACCGCCTGAAAAATGGTGAGGGGTACGAACCGCATTCTTGGCATGGAGAATGTCTAAAAAAATTCTATGTATAAAAATTTATGATTCTTCAATAAAGAGGTATTATTTTTTGAAAGAAAAAGAAAGCACCGGCCAACGAGCCGCAGGCTATCATGCCTTGAAAGAAAAAGAAAGCACCGGCCAACGAGCCGCAGGCTATCATGCCTTGAAAGAAAAAGAAAGCACCGGCCAACGAGCCGCAGGCTATCATGCCTTGAAAGAAAAAGAAAGCACCGGCCAACGAGCCGCAGGCTATCATGCCTTGAAAGAAAAAGAAAGCACCGCCAACGAGCCGCAGGCTATCATGCCTTGAAAGAAAAAGAAAGCACCGGCCAACGAGCCGCAGGCTATCATGCCTTGAAAGAAAAAGAAAACCGGCCAACGAGCCGCAGGCTGTCATGCCTTGAAAGAAAAAGAAAGCACTGGCAAATGAGCCGCAGGCCATCATGCCTTGAAAGAAAAAGCGACCAAACGGCCATACAAAGAAGAAGAAATTCGGCCGCCAAAAACAGAAGTTCGGTCAATAAGTCACGAGCCCCTTGTATTGAAAAGTGAATTCGTAACTAACATTACTTGTGTAACACGACCATATGATTAACAAAGTGGTACAAGGCATAACTTGTATTACACCCAGAGATAGAAGTACAAACAATTGCAAAGTGCAGCCATTATAAAGATTCGGTAAAGACAAAAGATTCACACCAAAAACCCCTCCAAAAATAAAGAAACTCCTATTCAATCTTTTCTGCAGCTAGTCTATCACCGCTACCAGCCACACTCTCAGAAGACTTGGACCTACGCTGCACTCCTCCGGCAGACGGTAGGATGTTGCTTCCAACGGAAGGAATGAGGCTTCGCCGGCACCAAAGCAAGTCTCTCCAGGACTGCGGCAGAACCTCTCGAGCTCCAAGAAGAAGTTGGACTTCTGAGCAACAGCCTTGAATTCCAGCTTATTGTACAGATCATCATCCAGCAACTCTCCTTTCTCGAGAGAGTGATCCGAGACAATCTGCTGGCAAATATCGACTATCCGGCGGCACTGAGAAGCAAAGGACTCCTTTAGATGGGCATTAATCGTGCCTTGCTTCTGTATCTCCTCCTGAGATTACCGGGAAAATGACTTAAGCCTGGACACTTGAGATTCAAGGGTCAGGACTTGGGCTCGATACTTATCACGTTCGGAATTGGCAAATAACAGCTCCTCCTTAGCACGGACTACTCGACCATTCAACTGATTGACGTGCTTCAGTAGGTTGGCAGAACTCAAGCCTAGCCGGAACACAAAAAAAAGAGTAAGAAAAGGAGGGACAGAAGAAGAAACGAAAGTCAAGATCTGAAAGTTTACCATGGCCCGATGGCTCAGTATTCTCGGCTTGAGAACGAGACTTGGCTTCCTCCAGCTCTTTTACTCTCCCTTCCAGCCTGGTCTTCTCTTCTATCAAGGCAGCTTTGTCCGCGAAGAGTTTTCTTCTCCTCTTCCAAAAGAGAGCAATCTCGGAGCAGAGACTGCTTCTCTTGTTCGAAGGAAACCTTGACTGCTCCTCTAGTGCGGCTTTTTCCTCCGACAGACGGTTAAGCTCCTGCATAAGCTTCTCCTTTTCCCCTACAAGGGCCTCATTCTCCCGCTGAAGAGCTTTCTTCTCCTGATCAAGCGTTTCAACCTCCTTCTTGAAGGAATTACTCTCTGATAGAAAAAGGCCTTGTCGGCCTGGAGGGAGTTCACCTCGTTCCGGTGAGCAGTGCGCACCTGATCCAACAAAGCGTCTAGGTCAGAAAAGGCCCGAGTCAACTTATCTTTTCCAGTAGAGAGATGACTTTGTACCTCTATCAGGGTATTGTCAGCTTCCAGGATCCGGCTTTTTAGAGAAAAATTCTTCACGAAGTTTCTTCAGTTGTGACTCATACGCGTCACGCTGACGGACGCACTCCTGCCGGGACAACTGCAGATCCTTGTTTATCGCCTCAGTCCTCTCCTTTACCTTGAGGTCGATCTCGTAGTTAATCTGATCAATATACGCGTCATGAGAAGAGCGGCTCAGCTTCAGCTCCTCTTGGGCATTGTTGGCTCGACTCTCCTCATAACGGAGCCTGGACTGGAGGTTGCCGAAGTGAACCTCGGCACTTTGAGCCATGGACATCACCTAAAGTGAGCGGCGCAATTCACAGGATTAAGAAGGGAGTAAAACAAATCAAGGAAGAAGCACAAGGAAGGAAATTGAAAAGGGGTGTATTCCTACCCGGAAGATACCCTCCCACATGAAGTCGAACACATCTTCTATTGGGAGGGAGTTCCGCATGATGGCATCTGCCCCCCCCACCTCCCATCCGCAGCATTTTCTTGGTGGCAGTAACAGTTGCCGGAGGAGCAAAGATCCCGTCCGGATGGTCAGACCTCTTTATTGCCTCCTTCCAGGCAGTAGAGTACTTGGCAGATTCACAGGAGATTAGAGGAAGAGGGCGCCCGCAATGGTAAAACCACCCTTCCTTTTGAGAAGGACCGGTGTAGGATTCCTGGGCGGGAGGAGGTGGAGATGAAGAAGAGGAGGCCATAATGTCTTCTCTTTGCTTACTCCAGAGCTCAGGGTCTTCAGGAACTTGCCGATATTCTGCCACTCTTGCACGCGCCGCTTCTTTGGCCGCAGCAACATCAATGGCGAGGGAGGCCGAGGCCTCAGGATCACCAGAGGTTTGTTCTTCTCCCGATATTACTGGCAGCGGAGCCTTTGGCTTTGACGTGGTTTTCTTCTTTAGTCTTTGCCTAGCAGGAGCAGAAGCTGCCGCAGCGGTAAAAAGTGGACACAATGTCATTACTAGAAGCCTCAGGTGTAAACGAAGCCGGAAGTAGAGGAGTACCACAAGGGCAAAAAAAACAACAAAAACAAACAAGGGTTCAGTCAAACCATGGTCTGCCAGAAGTCCTGTTGCCTCCAAAGTGTTCCCTTGAGAAGGATCTGAAGAAAAGTAGCCCGATAAGTCAGGAAACTGCTCGCAAATCGGGGTCGGATGACCGGACTCCCGCTCCGAGCGAGAACCTAAATCCAGACCCGAACCAGGGGTGAGGGGAAGGAAAACACGGTGCCCAGACTTAGGGACCACATGCCAAGTACCTGACAATCCGGCGGCGGTATGTTCAGGAGATTCCACCCTTTTCTTTTTCTTCAGGTGATCAGCTTGATCATCCCTGGGCTCTTGCCTAGAACGCTTTATAGAAGGGGGAGCATCCCCCAGAAGCTGCCCAGCCGCATCAGTAGCTGCATCCAGGGTACGTAACGTAGTAATCGATCTTCTCGTCCCCAACCTAGAAGGTGACAAAGTTCCAATTGTGAAATGGACCAATCTTCTCCCCCTTCTGGAAGAAATCTACGATCAACGTACCAAAATAATAAGAAAACAACGAAGACGGCAAAACTTGTACTAAAATCAAGAGGCTCTTACTGTGATAAGTCTTCAAGGAGGATAGGCGTGCTTTTGTGAAAAACGCCTCGACGGTCGGTGGCTTCTTGTTTACTGCCCTTAGAATCTTCGAAATGGACAGCTCGGCCGGAGGGGTTTCGGGGGAGATCAACTGGCCTTTGCCAACTTCAGCGCAGTAAGGGACGCCCAAGATCCGGCCGGATGGAGGGACAATGACAAACCATCGTGGACTCCACCCATGAGCTTTCTTATAATCAAAAAGGGAATAACCGGCCTTCGCGATAAGGGTTAGACTATCGGGATCGACTCTAACCGTGAAGAATCGAACAAAATCAGTACCTTCCGGCCGAATCTTGCTTTCTTCACAAAGAGAGACAAAAGCGTGAAGATGGGAAATGGCTTTTGGGTGAAGATGGGCGAGAGAACAGCAGCGGCGAAGGAGGAACCCCAGGACAAAGGGATGTGGGGGAATGGTCAGGCCGGAGCGGAAGAAATCGGCATAGACCACGTACCCACGGCCAAAGTCATCATTGGGGTGAGAGTCGGGGGACGGCAGGTAAATCTGGGTGCCCCGTGGGGCATCGACCCCCCTGAGGCAATCGCAGAGGGAAGAATAATCAAGGGAGGAAGGAGAAGGCTCGCGCCCGGACAAAAAGGCCTTTACAGGTTTCAGATACGAAGGGCGGAAGCCATTAGAGGAGCGGCAGCCCTGAATCGCCTCAATAGCCGGCGGAAAATTTGCAGCGAGCTTACTCTGTTTTGCGGCGGAAGTGGGCATTGTTGAAGCTTAGTGAGGAAGCGAAGGACAACGACAGCAAAGGGAACGCGATAGCAGAGTGGCGAGAGGGAGAAAGGCAGTCGAAACAAGAGAGAAAAGGAAGAAAGAGAAAGAAGCTCAAAAACTCGGACTTTAAGGAAAGTTTTCTCCCGCCCAAATAAATAATATATATATATATATGCGTGTGCAAACAAAAAACACTTTTTTGCAGGGAGAAAGAAAGAGCTACACGCTTCCTAAAGACGGTTCCGACGTTTGGACGAAAGAGAGACCCTGCAAATTCCACACTAAAGACAGGCGGAAAATTCAAAAAAGCGGTAAAAAGCAGGTTCGGGTCACAAGCTTCGCGCGTGGCCAGTAAAAAGTTCTTTCTCTCCGGATATGAAGAAAAAGAACTAGTGGGACTGAGATAGGAAAAAGACGAGGCATAGACAGGCCAAAGAACCTCAGGGATGGCTGCAGTCACAAAAATTTTCACCAAAGCACAGACATAGGACACAGAAGTTCTATCTTCTTCTCCAAGAATTCAGAAAGATAGAACTTGTGGGACTGATGAGAAGGGAAGAAATGATGCCAAGTCAAAACAAGACACGGAGAGCATCCGGCCGGCCTAGCCGGATGAGAATAAAGTTGCATAGAGCATCCGGCCGCTTCAGCCGGATGGAAGTAGAAGCACATAGGGCATCCGGCCGTCTCCAGCCGGATGAAAATAGGACTTAGACAAGGCAAAATACCGTACGACCGACCGCCTGTGGTCAGCCAAAGATACTAAGAGAGGGTAAAACTGTACTTATACATGTAAAATACAGGCTGGCACCATGGAACCAAGGCCCAAAATACTATAAATAGGGATGTACCCCCATGAAATAAAACACGCTACATTTGGCAATCAAACTTACACTCGATTCTAACTAAGGCTCTCTCTCTCTCTACTCTTGTGAAATTCTGTAATCGAGACCAGGTAACGTAGAATAGAGGATCAGATCAGATTGTATTAGGATAGCATATACTGTTTCAATTATCCTAAGGTCCAGACATTATGTGTTAATTGTTTAAGAACGATATCTGTGATTTTATGTATATGATATTGTATACTGTATTGCTCAAACTGTTGCGTGGTATTTTATACGCGAACGTCTTATGACTGGAAGTTTATACATCTAAACTGGAACAAGACAAACTGACCTTTAGGTATTATTGAACCTAACTGATGGTCAATTGTTATAGTCTTAATTCGAGTATTGGTTATTATACCACTGACTAAAGGGCTAATTTATAAAGAGAGGAATCCAGACTGTTTCGACTTTCTGGTTGCGCATAGTGATCACTACGAGAGACTTCAATGGGGAGTCACTCAAGGGAATCCATCAGCCACATTCGGGGATGGCGGAGGGCACTGCCGTAGGTGCACAGGTTCGACCGGATCGGTCATTTAATTATCCAGGGCCATAAGGTCAGCTGGTAACGGTTCCATTGGAACCCAGGGGACTATCGTCCATTAATAAGTTATTAAGGGTTGTCTTGACATGACGCCTGAGGTGGTAACTAATTGGAAAAGGTTAAGTAAATGGTTTAAAAGGATAAGGGCCAGGTGGCCAACTAACAAGTAAAGTTTAACACGCGTATCTTGTTTGGATTATTGATGTGGGATTATTGGTTATTGTTATTGATGTGTGGTTATTGGTGTTGTGTACTATTGTACATTGGTGTTTACAGGTGAGTTATTATGTGAATGTTTAATGTATACAGTTATCACTGTTGTTATTGTAAACCGGTATTTCATGTAAAGAATCTAATATCAAGATGGCTAAAACGACTTAAGGAATCTTGATGATTTAAGACTACATTTAGCATACCAGCATTTCGATTACTAAACCCTTCAATGGGCCAAACATTCCAGGTTATTGAAGAAGACTCAAGCCGGAGTGCGGGACACGGGGGGTAGCAGTTGTGTTTTTCAACAGACACCTTTGGTTTTATTTTGTATTGTTTTAAAGAGGTTGTTGTATTCAGTTAGTTGCTCATTAGTTGGATCTGGTTTGTAATAATTAGAGGTGCTCAGTATCTGTTCATCATAGCATGAGGAGTTAATGTTGTTGGATGAATGCCTTGTTACTCACAAGGGTGAGTAACGGCGTGTAACACCAAGGTAGTTAGTTTTATTTTCCGCTGCGAATTATTATTTATTATGCTACGACTTGCGACGTCATTACAGGTTTAGGATTAGGGGTGTTACAAAAAGTGGTATCAGAGCGGAGTACCGCTCTGATGAAAGATACTGAGTCAAGAATATGAGCATAGGATATTTGGGAATTCGGGAAAACGTCTGTGAGGATTCGTGACCTAGAAAAACCTAGGAATATCTTTATTGCTAGTGGTTAACTTTCTTATATGTTTGTGATTGTGTATGTAAAACGGTGTAGCAACCGAGTAGTAATAATAATATACTATAGATGTCGACAAGAGAAAGACCACGTGGAGGCAACAGTGGGCGTAGTGGCGAGACACCGGCGGATGTTTCAGAGGTACCAAGCCTGGCAGCAGTCATGGCGTCCTTCGCACAGCAACTAGGAGCTCAACTTACGGGAGCCATACCTCACCCGCTGCAGCCCAGGGAAACCAACTAGTTGAAGAGCGTTGCAGACGCGAGAGTACCGACTTATTCAGGGGAACCGGACCCCGCCGCACTGGAGAAATTCATTAAAGAGCACCAGAAGGCGTTCAAAGCTGTTGGAGTTCCAGAAGACCAGAAGGTCGACATCACCGTGTACAACCTGAAGGACGCAGCAGACATTTGGTGGCGGTCTGTGGAGGGCCACCGTAGAGCTACAGTGGACTTTGGATGGATAGCATTTGTAGAAGTGTTGCGGAAGAAGTTCTACCCCGAACACCTAAAGCAGAGAAAAAGGCAGGAGATCGAGACCTTAAACCAAGGGAGTCAAACAGTTGACCAGTACTACAAGCGGTTCCCTAGTTTATTGGACTACACACCAAGAGTCGACCACTCCGACACTGTGGAGATTCAAAAGTTTAGGGGAAGAGGCACAGGAAGAAAGAAGAGAAAGAGTGTTGAAGGATGATGGTGGAGCAACCTCTGGTGGTCACTACAAGAAAGGGAAGAAATTATTTGATAAGAAGAAAGGGCGGAAGGACTTCCATGGTCATAAGACGAAGGAGCAGGTTCCTCGTCAGACCGGCCCAGCCATTGATGCGTAGCCACGGAAATCAGCACCACCTAGGAGCAATAAACCAACCCAGTGCCACTACTACTGCAAGCGCTGTGGAAATGATCACCCAGGAGTAGATTGTTCAGGAAGGAAGGTGAAGTGTCGCTATTGCGAGAAAGAAGGTCACAGGGAGTATGAATGTGTTTCCAATCCAGGAAGCCGAGTATACAAGGGAGCTAGAGGTTCACAGAGAACACCAGCTATTGAAGCAGGCGGACCAAGAGGAGGCCAAGCGCCAAAGACTAACACCTATACTAGAGGACCGGGAGGACAGCCATCCTCACCCGGGAGTCGGAGGGGAAAGGAGATACTTCAGAAGAAACACCTAGTACACAGTGGGAACTTCAGGCGCTGAGGCTAGCGCTCAGCGCGAAACCAGTAAGCCTAGAACTTAAACCAAATGCATGATGCTTAAAATGTGTGTTTATAATTATCAGTCGATGAGACTTGTATGTGTTAGTAAGTATCAAAATATAGAGAGACCTAACTTAGATAACCTCTCACCTAATAGGATACTTCGACATTTGTTTCCTTACCTATGAGACCGAGGTCACCTGAGCCTATGAGCGAAGGTCTGGAATATCCAGAGGCATAATGCCAAGTACTTTGACCCGGCATGATCCTACTCAAGAAATACTTAACTATAAATGAACAAATAACTATTGTAAGTGAATGTAGAACTTGGGAATAGACCTTGGAGGATTTTATATTCCAGGATATGGGAGTGGATCAAAACTTAAATTATATATGATATGTATGGGTAAGGATTGGGATACCAGTTGCATCATTCTCCATGGGAGATGATGCTGAATTATTATACGGTGATCAGAAGAGGATAATGAGACGAACAAATTGTTTTAAGGTCAGGAGACGCGTTAAGATTTGGTGGAGAATCCAGATTAGTGTACCATGGGATTAAGAGTATTAAACCGAAATTAGCCTTGGGATACATGGTGTGGGATAGTACAGTGAGGGATAGTAAACTAGTTTTTGCTCGATCCGCCGAAGGGCGTTGTCAACTATCCAATCTTTCAGTAACTACAAATTATGACTTGCCTAAATGACGAGCAGATGTCATGAAGAGGAATACATTAATATAAAAATACTTAAGACTACTTGAATTGTCAAAAGGGTCTGATGAAGACCTGCACGTAAAGAGCAAACAATGAAATTTTATGGGATACCCAGGCACCGAGTTTACCGCTCAGTGCGGGACTAGAAAATCTTACAATCCCTTATTAAACTTCACAAGAAGATAGTACGGAACCTTGGAAAATGACAATGGAAAAAAAATTCTCAAAATATAGAACTAAACATCCATCATGGATAAGCACGGGTTTTAAATACCTGAGCAAATACCAAGAGTCTCAGCTAGTATCAATGTAGTAACAATGCTGGACTCCAAATTAATAAAGGGATGAGAATAAACTTTGAATCTATATTTTCTTAAGTCGAGACAACTACCTAATTAGCAATACCAAATGCTACATATATACATATAATTTGGAGGTTGTAAACCTAAAACATTGAGGAGTATTAATACATTTCAGAGGGCTAAGTATCATTAAATATACCTACCCTATTTTGAGACACATGTCCTATACTATCCTTATGACTCTAGACGAGCACATGTCCTCTATGACAGCTCAATTTATGAGTTTGAATTAATATATACACACAAAAAGTGAGTGGAAGTTAAACTTAATGGTAGGGGAAACTTACCCCTTGACTTGTAACAAGTATTCTATATGTAAACCTTCCTAACTTTATATACAATTTCTAAGAATTTTAGATCCTCTATTTGATACAACCAATCGACCTATTTTTGGAAGCCATTGAGTTTATGGATTAGCCACGTTTCTAAGAGATAGAAACAAACAATAAGCTTTGATTGTCCTGTTACCAAACCGTAGGATTCAAACTGGAAACTCTTAATATGAGATGGTACTAATATTAAGAGACACTTAACCTAGGCTGAACATATGGTTCACCTGATTCATGGAGTTTAGATGGAATAAGAAGAAAAAGGGGGGCCAAGCTTTAAGGTGGAGGAAATAATACTTTATGGACTATAATTGTTGATCGAGTTAGGAAAACTTTTCCTTGGAAGTCTAACTGTGACTGTCCTTGTTCAATGTAATAATAACCAAAGTATAGGCAATAATCAAACCCTGATAAGCTAAATACTAGATAAGCCTTTTAAAGAGAGAGTGTATTCTAAGGTATTCAAATCCATAACTGAATTTAGTACTTGTATGATGGATTTAAGGGTTTAAATGATTGTTGAATATAATTATTAGACAGTATGTGCCTAGATGTTTTAGTAAGAATTTACCCTTTTATGCCAAGAGGAAATACTGGCTTCCCCGCTTGATGATTTGATCAAAGGAACTTAGTTCCGGGGATTAAGGAATACACTAGATTCAAGTATAGGTTATAACCGTTATTTGGATAGTTGTATAACAGTCAAGGAAAAATGTATAGGTAGTAATCACCACGTCACAAAATTCGATAAGATAAAATCTGGAAAATGATAATTATGTGGTTGTTTGAATTTTAACGTGGGAGGTCGAACTTGATCCTGGTCAGATCAAGGGAAAACCAAACACAAAATGGTGTGGAAGGATAGTTCAACACTGACGTTGACCCCGTCAGGGTTGGATGATTCTTGATACTCCTTACAAGTGGTCACAAATATTTCTGTGATACGTAAGTATTCATTCTTAAACCTAATATGAAATTGACTAATAAGAATATGAGATGTAGATGGTGTAAATTAAGAGGTAAGTTGTCCAGGTTACCCTGAGGAAATTAAATAGCCAAAACAACTCCGCATATGTCGGGAAAATAATCAATTGTGAGGGAAATATTAACTATTATTATTCCATAAACCATGTTAATAAATTAAATATGAGATCGAGAGACAATTACCTATAATAAAAGTATCCTCAAGCTACCTTCTAGCATCTGGAAGGAAAGATCGACTTCCATGTCTTTCTTTATGAATTCAAACCCAGTATATTTAAAGGGAACCTACCTATAAACATGGTAAAAGATAAAGAGAAGAAACATTATACTAATACTCACATGAGTTGGTTCAAAACCGCAGGAACACGTTCAATGGAGAAGAACTGTACCTTGTTAGAAACCTTAGCAGGAACCCTATTGTGGTATACCTGATGAACAGACGATAATAATCGTGTACGTACTATCAACAACTGGTGAATAAATAATATCAAGAAATCTTTCTACAATATACATAAGATGCATGGCTTGACCATAGCTCATACTCTACATTGAAAATGAAAACCGAATATGGTGATAGTAAACTCAAATACCAGAATCACAAGATCATGACCTGAGGATCAAAAGAGAGGGAGCTTAAGTATGCCCCAATATTAATACAAACCCAAGCGCCGATAATTACAACTACAATAGGCGATTAATGGAAGTGTCTTACATGAGATAGTATAAACAAGCCATAAGATAATATGGACAACGTATAGGATGGTTGATCACCTTCACCCATACATACGGGATTCAAATATAAAAGCATACTAGTGCACTAAGGAACATATCAGAGAATGCATAAATTCTTGGGGACTATACCCCGTAAACAGACAGAAGTCATATACTGATGTCCGTAGGAGAGATCTCGAATAGCAGTTGGCGATCGAGTCTTCCTTAGAGTTTCACCTTTGAAGGGAATTTTTAGATTTGGGCAGAAGGGCAAGCTAAGCCCGAAGTATGTAGGACCGTACTTTATTACGGAGCGAGTGGGCCCATTAGATTACAGGTTAGATTTACCTGCTGAGCTTGGGAGAGTGCACAATGTGTTCCACATTTCACAGCTAAAGCAGTTTGTGCCTCATCCATCACATATTTTAGAGCCCGAGACACTCGAACTAGATCCTACACTTAGATATGAGGAAACCCCAGTTCGCATCTTAGACTCCAAAACTAGGGAAACCAGGAACAAGACCATTAGAATGGTCAAGGTTCTGTGGTCAAACCACGACATTGAGGAGGCGACATGGGAGTCAGAAGACTCCATACGAGACAAGTATCCAACACTTTTCTCTTCGTTTTGTGTATGCTTGTGAGGGTACGTGGGCGTAACCCTTTTTAAGGGGGTAGAGCACCACATGCGACTTGCATATCTGCAGTCTATACTGGCTTTGTAATGGGTTTTTTGTATTTGATTGTTGCGCATGTTTGTAATTGGTTGGAGGGTTATGGTTATTGATATGTCCTATGTGACAATGGTTGGTTATTAATGATATGTCCTATGTGACACTGGATGATTATTGTTGTGTCATATGTGACACTTGAATGGTTAT